>JAWNZC010000470.1:2187500-2787500 GCA_035771165.1 Paragorgia papillata | reverse complement strand
AGGAGTTGTAATGTACTACACAGTTTCAAGTGTGTTTATTTTTAACCGCACGTTCCACGTGCGCACCACACGCGGTGGCGTGGTAGACAAAAAGCGCCTGGGTTCGAGGCTGGATATATCACTGATTTTGCCAAGTGGTAAATTCTTTGTCTTGCTTATGACGTCAAAGAGACCATCATTTACATATCAGATAAATTGAAATATCTCGAAAACGAAGAAAAATACAGCAAAGTTGTAAAAGTCTTCCTTTACCATTTCACGGGTTCTTTCAAATCAGCCAAGCTTAATTAAATTTTTTTCGTATGTTTTTGTTGTACAAGCTGTCGTAAGTTAAACTCAGAGAAAAACTCTGAGCTCCAGACGGGACTCGAACCCACAACCTTTCGAATGCCAGCCGGACGCTGAGCAACTGTAACTCAGATGGTAGACCGAGGTTGTTTTCGATATTTATACGCCTGGAAACTAGTCAATCCGTACGTGTGTCACCAACTCAAGCTGTAAACACTAATATTTTATTTATTTTATTTTAATAGCTTCGCCGTATATTACAACAATAATAAAACGAAGAAAAATAAAACCAAACAAAGAAAAACAAAACGAATTATAATACAAAAGTTAAATGCAAATAAACATTTATTATTTCCATTCCAAGATATGTTGTTTAACATTGTACTGTTTCAGAATTATCCTGTGAGAAACATTAAGAGAAAGTTTCAGGAATACTTTAGCTTAGTGTCATACGTTTTAAATATCTTTATGACAACGTATACTACGATCTTATTTTTCTCCAGAGACCGTGTCCGAACTACAGTGAACGTCCTGGGTGATTCCTTTGGGGCTGGAATCGTGCAACATCTTTCCCGTCATGAGTTGAGCGCCGTGTATTATTCATCTGGAGATATTCCCAATGGTGATAGTATTGAGGCAAAGAAAGACCCCCCTGGAGGTGAGCCAGAAGTTATTATTTCCAATGACGAGCCTCCTTCTGAAACTTGTTTTTAGCGTCGTAAAGCAGCGCATAAATTGTACGCCATTTTTGAAGTTGCGCCGGAGACCATGTTGCATATATATATAAGAGGCTTTTCAAAGAGGAGGAAAGGAATAGAGAAAAACAGCTTTAGTTGAAACTGGTACGGACTTCATTATCACGCAGAAATAGCCAATTAACAACAAATTAATCACAACCGCACTTCCCATGTCATTATACTTTTCGTAGCCAATCACCGTATAGTATTCGTGCATCCAATAAGAAGACAGTCAGTTTCGTCCCTTATAGTTCAATCGGTTAAAAAGGATGACTCAAAAGGATCCGTCCAGTCCTTTCGCGGCTTTTCCAAAATATGTCGTCAAATTTGTTTTTTCCAAATTTGTCGTCAAGCTTCAGTGAGTCTCAAAATTTTAGCAATCTTTACGATACCCTAACCACAACAAAAACCCTAGTAACCCTAATCAGAAATCTGGTTTATTCCCTATCTTTTTGGAAAAACATATATTTTGAAAAAGCCGCGAAAGGACAATTAACGCTTTCAACCAGAGATTTTTTTCTCCTTAACTTTTCTCTTTTTCCCTCTTGAACCAAGGTAATTGTTGCATTACGGAAGTGCTGTTTTATTGTAGTTATTCTGTACTTATGAGCCATGTTGTCACCTTAACTTTTTCCCGTCCGTGGTATATCTCCGTGACGAGTAAAATTGTCTGGTGTAATTAGCCAGAGTAAATTACATAAGACTTTAGAGTCGGGTACCGTCCAGAAAGATGTGTTTCAAACAAAACGAGTTTGAGGTTAGAGTTTTGGATTTAAAGTTTTTAAATTGAACCTGAAGTGTGACTTCACAACATCAACTAAGTGCATAATAGCCTCACCTTTTCTTTTTTCTTACGTGTTTAACTATTTCGATGATGCAAAACCAGGCTTCTAGCGCAACTACAAAATGGCAAATACTTAATGTAAACGCGGTAAAATGGATAACAATGAGTTGCGATTCGTATATGTAGCTTTGTTTATTTTTTATTACGTGTATGAATATTTGTATATCATGGTTGAGAGATTGCAGCCAAACCCAAACATACGTTTTTCTATAAGCCAGTTCGTAATCTCAACTGCGCCTCAAAATAACGCGTTCTGCGTCAGATATAACCAGGGATATAACCGCTTACTCAGTCCATAACATCAAGCTAAGGCTGCAGGATTTATTTGCATTTACATTTACACTTGGCGTTCTAATATTTAATAATATTGTAACGCACGTTTAGTTATGTTGCTGTTTGCTGTTGCCATGGCAACATTATTTATACAATCAATTTTTTTTTATTTCATATATTGATTGAACTGAATGATTTCTAAGTTGTTGTCAATTTTGAATCAAAATTTATGGAGATGTAAAATTTTTTACACCAAATTTTTTCGAGGCAAGAAAGAACTAAAACTTAAAAACTATAAAGATTTTAATGATTAGAATACAGGCTCAAAATTTCAGGCAAGGTTACCAAAGAAACTTGCGGAAAAAATGCTCAAGAAAGTTGGTTTAAGCCTCCAACTGACAAGTAATAAACTATTTCAAAAGTGTCTAACTGACCAACAAAAACATGATTGTGAGCTCAAAGGAAAAACTATAGTCTATAGGGAGCCCCCTTAAATTTGTCCCACCAAAACATTTTGACACCCCCCCCTGGGCTAAATTCCCTTTTGGAAATTTGTTCCCCACGCAGTACGCTCAGAAACCGAGAAGCTACTTCTGAAACCAAGCCGCCTGTTCACACAGAGGACACATTCGGAACCGTTCTCGAATTAGTACAGTTCCGCCTGACGCCTATTTACACGGCGAAATAGGACGAATTCGATGCCGGTGTACATGCAGATACTTACTGTTGGTTTCATCTTACTTCACCGCCGTGTGTTGCGAAGTTCGTTGGGAAGTTCCGAAGTTCGTTCGGAAATTGGGAACTACGTAAAAAAAGTTGACAAATTATCAAATTATCAAATTACGAGCGGCGAATCGAAGTTCATTGTGATTGGATAATTGGCAACCTTCTTTACGTAGTTCCCAATTTACGAATGAGCTTCGGAACTTTCCCACGAAACAAACGGCGGTAATATGAAATCAACTGTAACACCCAGTGGTGAAATAATTGAACCCCAGCTGATCTTCCAATAAAAAAGTGTGATAACCACATGACTACATACCAGACAGGTACAAAAAACTGTAAATATTTTAACGGTTATTTTGTTTCTTATGGCAACATCATATTTTCCCAGCAAACATTTGGATGAAAGCGATTTTATGAAACTTAAGAAAACAAATTTTTTTAGTTTCTCCCAATGCAGGATAATGACGATGTCTTATCTGATAATTTTATTTAATAATTCATATTTATTCCTGGGCATGCACAATCAACATGTAATATACAATATTTAAGTTAAATAGCAAATAAAAGTTAATTTTTCCTGCTCCATATAACCGTCTGACCACGCTTGCTAATGTATTGCCGACAGCATGAGTGAAAACAAACGTATATCTTTACAAAAAAAAAAAATTTTGAACAAACTGAGAAAAAAAATGAATTGGTTATTTTACTTATTTAAAAAAGATGCTTAATCCATTCCGTACATGGCAGCAATTAATTTAGGGAGGTTTTTCAGCTTGGACAACCAGGCTGAACTTTAGCCCAACTAGAATTATATATTCCACACTACATTCCGTTTTCTAAAAAGGTTAGTAAGGGGCTGCCCGGTAAGCTGGGATGAGATTTAATTATAAGATGAGATGTGATTATACATGAGGGATGAGTTTTGAGTTAACGTCGAGGATTTTCAAACCCGGAATTCGTAATTGCCAAGTAAATGTTGCTTCATTTGGGCAAAGTTACGTTACGTTTATTGCAGTTTTACACTGTTATTTATGTCGCTGGATTTTTTTGTAAGTATCGTTAATAATTAACAATTATTCGCCGAAGGCGAGGTGAATATCGGTGTATAATAACCGAGACGAAGTCGAGGTTATTATTCACCAATATTCACTGAGCCTGAGGCGAATAATTGTTTTAGTATAAATACACTTTTTCGTACTTTTAGGAACAACATTTTCTTTAAAATTGTTAATTTCCTCGTCCGTCGCATGACAATTTGGCTGGCGGCCATTTTGAATAAACGCTGTAGGTGATTATCGAGAATTAATCCGAAGTAGCTCGACCAATCAGCGCGCGTGATTTTCTATAATCACCTGTGTATTTATACTAAAGAGTATTATTGATTTATTGTCTTAGTTAACCCGCGAAAGCGAGGGGCAAGTCATTCCCTGAAAGTGTACGAGATTTTTGAACTTTCAAAAATCCTTGGATTTTTAGGGATTTTTCCAGATTCCTTGTGAAAATATTTATGGTTTTCAAAGGATTTTAGGGATTTTCCAAAGATTTTAGGGATTTTTTAAGGTTATATGGATTCTCAAGAATTCTCATGGATTTTTGGATTTTCGGATTTTTCGGCAAAGTGTACGCGATTTTTGAAGTAGTTTGGCCCTAAAGTCTTCGCTACGATCACGAAACTGCGCACAAACAATTATAGGTTTTAATGCTCTATGTCAGTTTTATAATTAAAGTCAAGTAAACAAACGCGCGTCGGAATGAGTCAGCCAACTCGACAAAAAGCAATTACAGCATGGGGAAAAGGTGAAATTTTCAACTCGCTTACAATCATTTGCAACTCACTTTTCACCCAAATCTTCGGAAGTTCGTTCTGACGTTCGCATGCAAGTTCGTTGGGAAGTTCAAAGTTCTTTCTGAATTACGCATTTGATTGGCTGCTAGGAACCAAGCAACCAATCAAATACGCAGTTCAAAACGAACTACAAACTTCCCAACGAACTTGCGAACTTCGGAACGAACTTCCGAAGATTTGGGTGAAAAGTGAGTTGCAAACAGAGTTGGAAAAAAGCTGCGGGTATGCGGGTACCACCCGGAGGAAGGTTTACTTTAGTGAGGAAGGTTTAAAGTGAAAACACGTGAAACAACACATTCGGTAATCTGAGAAAGTTACAATTAATCAAGCAAGGTGTCGAGAAGAAATGCGATTTGCAGCAAAACATTGGCTAACCAACAATTATGCAGCACTGGCAGTGGCAGCAGTTACATATGTGTGAGACATGTACGCTGATGTCTGCTGTGATGTCTGTATCTTCGCAGCATTCCAGGGTAGTTGGCAGGCTATAAGTCAGTAGCGGTCAGTTATTAGTGGCTATTGTAGTATGCCAAAGCTGACCTAGGAAAACCTAGAAAACCAAGGTACTGCAAAAGTCACGCAGTATTTATGAATGTTGCAAAACACAAAATTCTCGCTATATATTTTGAGGAAGGTTATCTAAACTTAAAAACCCATCCAGAGGAAGGTTGAATACTTTTTCCAACTCTGGTTGCAAATGACTGTAACCGAGTTGGCTCGGCAAGCAGTAACCGCGATCCCGGCAAGGCGGGCCAAACTTGGTTGCCATGTAATTTTGAAACAAGAGATGATAAATATACGAAGCGCGCTCGGTTAGAAGATATCAATATCAATGCCACACCACTTTCTATCAGTAAATGATTTAGCTAATTTCTCCTGTCTGAAAGCTTAAACTGACTTGTATATTTTAACAGTAACGATTAGGCCACATTTGCAATAAATGTATATTTTTAGGATCACAAAAATTTTCAATTCCTAAGTCTGGATGAGGATCATGGTTTCAAAGGTTCAGCGGTACAACCCTTACCCTGAATTACAAATACAAATACTATATGAATATACAAATATACAAATACCAATGAGTAAGTTAGAGTTGTGCAATGAGCCAGAATGAAACTCGCATCTGTACTACAGAACTGCTTACAACACAGCAAGAGTATAAACATGTATATATACAATTATAAGAAATGTTACATAAGTATTGATTTAAGGAAATATACAACCACCTAAAAAACAGACACGTATACATGCATAGAACGCATTTAATAGAACGCATTTATAAAACATGGATAGCTATATATCTTGTCAAAGCAAATGATTTTCAAAAAGGCCAAGTCAACCCTTTTCTCAATAACATGCAATATTCGATCCTTTCTTTTAACACTATTTTAATCTTTACTTCCTTCTCTTATTTCATCACATCTCTTCTTATATCAGTTAATAAGTATATTAGTCGAACTCGTGTAAATATTTATCACTCTGAAGATGAATAGTGACGAAACGTTAGTAAATTAAATTATATTTTTCCAAACTTTATCGTTGTGGTTTTTTTGAAAATCATTTGCTGAGCAATTATCTTTTTGACAAGACTATACGATTTCCGCCTGGTATATCAATAGCTTTATACATGGATATATATCATCTCAAAACATGTGGCATAACGCTTAGCTGTTCCAGATTATTACAAATACGTAAATTCATCGGTTGCTGCTTCGAGAGGTATAGCTTCATCAATCTCGTGAGCTTCTTCGTTATTTACAGCACTAGGAGGACGTTCATTTCCATAATCAACAGCAAGAAGATCTTTGCGAGATAGATGTTCAACAATTGCTGCTCCTAGGGAATCTCCCCAGACATTTACTGCAGTACGTATGCGATCCCTGAATAAAAAAATAACAACAATAAATTAACTCATTCCTGTCCGAGGGCTTCCCTAAAGGTGAACATAGAATCGTCTGGTATAAAAGAATAAAATACTAAAGACCAATTCGGACAGGGAAGAGTTAGGCCAGTTTTCCACTTCAACCGTACCGTAACCGTAGACGCGCACCGTACCGTACCGTAGCGTTTTCGTTTGTATTAAGGTCAGTTCTGTTCGAGAGCTCACAAGACAAAGAAAAATAGGCACGCCCAGGCATGCATGTATCTACTGCGTTTAATGCCTATACTGTATATACTGTAGCTACTATGGTACAAATAATGATGCATTAATATAAATTGTCTTTTTGTAACAACCTTGTATCCAGAACAATATTTTTGTCAATCTATATATGCTAGATCTATGCTGGCCATGCTGTGTTTTTACTTTTTTAAAAAAAAAGAACAGAGAAAAGCCATCAAAGCACAGGGAGCTAAGCACTAACAACTCTATTTGTCTCATATCTGGTATGACTTCCAAGCCTAGACAGGTGGTCACCCATCGAAATATATATATATATATATATATACAAAGTATAAAGTATAGTTTTACCTTAAAGTCTTCGCTACCAGAGGTTTCACCCTAAACTGATGATCCCGTTTAGGGTGAAACCTCTGGTAGCGAAGACTTTAAGGTAAAACTATACTTTATACTTTGTATTTTGCTCTATTATATGGTATTGAGCACTCTCTAACATTTCGTGAACCATAACTCACTTATATATATATATATATATATATATATATATATATATATATATATATATATATATATATATATATATATATATATATATATATATATATATATATATGTAATATACCAACTGAATCTAATCAGGCTTAACTCTGGTTTGCCAATAGCTTGAGTATTAAAGCTATGGTACTAAAAGCTATGGTATAAAGTATGGTAGTAAAGCTTTAAGTAGGCCAATCAAATTACTATAAATGACAAATCACAAAATTTGACAGCATTTAAATAACTTTGTTACAACAATTTGTCAGATAATAATGCAATCCATTTAGTAGGTAAAATAAATCCCTTGAGCTATATCAAGCATCTCGAGTACGACTGTTGTAAAGTTTAATGAAATGAATAAAGATGTGCAGCAATGTCATCAAAATTATGAGACCAACCATACATTGCAACCATACATTGCAACCATACATTGCAACCATACATTGCATGGTTGTTCTTCAAGACACATGCATGCATGCAGTAAAAGCTAGAATAAATGTTTGCATATTTACGACACAGATTTTGCATGACATTGACAACTGCAGTATACAATTTAATGCATTAATATAACGACTTCCTGCGGTTATGCACCAGTCAATGTAAACCCCCGCCCACCCCAGGCCGCAGATAAGCGGGCATAGCAAAGACATTTTCTGGTTTTCGACAAATAAAACGTCACTGACGTGTGGGGCATAAGCCTGTTTTGTCGCTCTCCGTCGGATGGACCGGGGCACTCTCAGAAGAAAGAAGACTGGATACTAAAGTCATCGCGCTCTACCAAAATGGCGGTTTCAACTGGTTGTCACTTGTCAGGTTATGTAAATATGTAAACACCAACTTCAAGAGAAATTTGTTTCTTTGGTAGAATTAAATATTCACAAAATTGCCTGATTCTCTTTCTTAAAACTAAACAAATAGAGCATAGAGTTCTGGGAGAACTTCGTAATCGAATGTGGCATAAAACTCTTTTCAACAACATGAGCGCGGGGGATCCTTGCAGCAAGTCCCCGGGGGGCGAGGTCTGCAACGCTTTTTTCTAGTTTCGGAATCCAAGTCCCCGCTTATCCGTGGCCTGGGGTGGGTGGGGGTTTACATTGACTGGTGCATTGCCGGTTCACGTTCTCTACTGTATATACAGTACGTATAGTCTGTCACTGATTTTCTCATTTTAATACTAATACATCAACAATTTAATAATATCATGTCATGTATTTCGCTCGTGGACTACCAAAGACTTTGCACACTGTTGCTCGACCATGCATGATGATAATTATTTCTTAAAAGAAGGTCATCCATTTCTGTTCGGCAATGCACAGCTTTGTCAGTTTACAAAGCTCGATCAGACTGCTGAACACATGTTGGCCACAATTCATACTGGAAAAACTTACTAAATTTGTAAAAGCTGTCTCTTCACTCTGTCATAATATTGACTTATTAAATACTTGGTGTACATTAGTTATTTTGGCATCGGTGGTTTGTCGTCAGTTGTCGTTTCATTCTATGTTTTGATTGGCTCCGAAGGCTTCTTTTGTTAACAAACTTAACAGCGCGATAGCACAGCTCTGATAGCGTAGTATCTACTAGCGCATGCGCAGTGCAGTAAATACAAAAACTCTACGTTTCGTACCGGTACGGTTAAAGTGTATAACTAATTTCTGTCGAAAGGCTTTCTCAGAGGTAAGTATATTTTAAAAATTAATGATACATACAAAAACCAATCAACGGCAACGATCAGAGCAATATCATCCGATGGTAGGCCAACTGCTTGCAGAACGAGAATCATAGTAACTAATCCAGCTGATGGAATTCCTGCTGCTCCAATGGAGGCAACTGTTGCCGTTAAACTAAAACGAATTAATTAAAGGCGAAAAAACTCAATCTTAATTCAACCCAACCTACCTCAACGTGACGTGACTCGACGCATGCTCAACTAAACGTAACACGACTCAAGTCCATGTCTAAGCAACTGTGGTCTAAGTCAGAGTCCAAGTCGACACTCCGACTCAAGTGCAAGTGCTGAAGTGCCAGTCAAATACGAGTGCCAGTGCGAGTACATGCAAGTGCGAGTACGAGTGCAAGTGCGAGCCCGAGTACGTCGAGTCCAAGTCCGAATCGAGTTCAAGTCCAAGTCAAGTCGAGTCAAGTCCATTCGATACAAATATTCGAATCTAAACACTACTATCAGAGATAATGTACATAGAACAAAGATATCCAAAAAAATCGCTAAAACAAAGTGCACTTACCACACAATAATTGTCTTTCCAAAATCAACCGATCCTCCATAATGACGTTGAGCAATAAATATCGGAGCTACGGCCTCGTAAAGTGCTGTTCCATCCATATTTACAGTCGCTCCAATAGGGATGACAAATTGTGCCACACGACGGTCTATGTGATTGTTATGTTCAAGACATTTTAGAGTAATTGGCATGGTTGCAGAACTAAACAGACAGATCAGCTTCGATAAGAGAAATGCATGAACATTTTATAGTACACATGATAAATGGCAGAACGTTAGGAGAGAAGGAAGGAAGAAGAAGGGGGAAAGCCATAGAAGAAAGAAAGAAAAAGAAAAGGAAGCTGGAAAAATTGAGGAATGGAAAAATTATCATGAATCAAGAAAGATCGACGAACAGAAGGTAGAGGTAATAAAAGAAGAAAAGAGGGAAGAAAAAATAGAAATTCAAGAAAGAAAGGAGGGAGGGAGGGAGAGAACTAAGAAAAGAAGGCAGGTAGGGAGGAAGGAAGGAAAGAGGGAGGAAGGAAGGGAAGGAAGGAGAGAAAGAGAAGAGAGAGAGAGAGAGAAGAGAGAGAGAGAGAGAGAGAGAGAGAGAGAGAGAGAGAGAGAGAGAGAGAGCGAAACAAACAAACAAACAAACAAAAAGAAAGAAAGAAAGAAAGAAAGAAAGAAAGAAAGAAAGAAAAAGAAAGAAAGAAAGAAAGAAAGAAAGAAAGAAAGAAAGAAAGAAAGAAAGAAAGAAAGAAAGATAAACACGCCCTGTTTAGTATTCTATCAAAACAATGATAAAAAGACAAGAAATAAAAAAAAACTTCCTGTAATTTTTCACCTGGACGATGTTCCAAATGCAGTAACAATGGCCTTGCTCATTCCAAGAAGAAAGCGAAAAGGATTTTTCCTCACTATCACAAAGTATATAATTGGTAATGTGATTAAAGCATGAATAAATAGTCCAAGAATGACTGTTAGCATATACATCCCCAGCCCTTCCAGATTGTCCTTGATATCTTTCATGGCTGCCAACTTTCCGGCAATTAGACTTCCAATTCCGATGGGGGAAAACCTGCAGACCAAAAAATACACAAAAAAGACGAATATAAAACTGGTGACATAAAACAGCTATTTAAAAATGCTTTATTCGATAATGGTCGAGTCGATTTTTCGGGCTTTTTTACAACGTTTAGAAGTGATAACACTACAGATATGTCAAAATTGAAAAGGAAACTTCGCTCTACATTAAAATAGACCTTTCCGCATGAAGTGAATGGATCATGTAATCTTTCTTTTTGACAAATCTGATTGGCTAATGTCGAAAGTTGTCCGAAGTTTTGCGAGAGCCAGTCAAATCTCTCAACGCGTTATCCACGCACTTCGTGCATGCGGAAAGGTCCATTGAGCACAATATGGCGATATAAAATACGAGGATGATAATTGATAATCGTAAAACACGAAATACGATGATATCGTAAAACTATCAACATTTTCAAACGTTACATTTAAACGACTTTCATAGAAAAATTGTATCAAATTTTAATTAGAACAAGAATGAATCTTTACCACATAATCAATTCAACCATTTTCATTGTAATCTCCAACAAAATGGTAAACCATTCTGTCATCGGCCTTCCTTGCTCTCCCATCTTACTCAAAATCACACCAAACGTAATCGAAAAGACTAATATACCAAGAATATTTAATCGGTTTTCTTGCTTTGTTCCATCAAACTCATAGTCTGAACTTGCTTCTATCACTTGAAATACATTTCCAGACACACTCCAAGGATTGATTAAGTCATCTTTCAAAAGAGAAGATAAGTTTTTCGCAGAGCTTTTATAGCGTTCAGAAGTTTTATTGACAAACTTATAATCTTTTACTTTCTCCTTAAATTTCGTTGTGGTCTATATAAAAAGAAATTAGCATAAACCATAACCAGCCGACAATTTAAAAAAATAAAGAATAAAACATAATCCGAAAATCGTCATCTTGTGATTTGATATTCAAGTTAAAAACAAGATAAGACAAACTGAGAGGTACTATTTCGACTCTATTTCAAAGTCATTATCAAACCAATAATTTACAAGCTTACTGAGACCTATATATATACAATAATCACAAGAATGATGTCATCGCTTAATCACTTAGAAAATGTCATCACGTTGACAAATCAGGATAGAATATGTCAGGTGATTGCGTAGATACTTTCACCACTGTCAACTGTTTATTTTTATCTTCATTTGCTTGAAGCAATCAGCTGACATATTCTATCCTGATTTGTCAACCTGATGACATTTTCGGAGTGATAATAGGCGGTGACATCATTCTTGTGATTAGTGTATATATATATATATATATATTTATTTATTATTTAAAAAAAATATGAACGTTGCTACTCCGAGTTTCACGCGTTAAGCGATCATCAGGCAATGTTTCACTTTAGTTTCTGTTTATATTGCGTGGCACGCGTGAGTTCACCGCACGCACGAAATTGCGTGGGAGTTCGAGAGATTGTTCCCGGATGTGTATCTCTGTTCCCAGAGCGGTGGACGTTCCTAGCATAAAATTTATTTTCATACCGGCATTTTGAAATTAGCTCCGATCGTTTGTTGAGCAAGTTCGCCTTGTTAGCTTTCAGAATAAACAGTTTTTCTTCCTGTAAGGGGCGGCGCGTTTTAAAATAGACCAATTTACATTGAACGGTTTCCCTTTTGATTTTAAGTCCCAAACGTACTCCGATAGTTCAGTAATTTCGTTCTTGTATTTCTCGTCATGGAAAGATTTCTGGTGGTTTCTGAAGCGTTGCTTGAAGTTGTTGGCTGTCATTCCTATGTATTGTTTTGTTGTGTCTGTTTCGTCGGTTGTTGTCACATCAGCTTTGTAGATGACTCCTGCAACCATGCAGTTTCCTTTCAAGGGGCAATCGGTTTTATTTCTGCAGCTGCAATTTTGCTTGTTGTTGTTGTTGTTGTTTTCTTTCGATAGAATGAGGTGGTTGTGTTTGGAAATAGCGCTTTTGATGTTTTCCATGCAGCTGTTATAGCTTACTTTGACTGTGTTCCGGTTGAAGTTTTTTTGAGTTTTTGTAGATATATATATAGGTATATATATATATATATATATATATATATATATATATATATATATATATATATATATATATATATATATTGTTTTTAACTTGAATATCAAGTCACAAGATGATAGTTTTCGGGTTATGTTTTATTCTTTAGAAATTAGAATGTTACAGTAACTTGGAGATCTACAAAGTACAATTAGTTTCAAATCAAAGATGTTATAATTACAAATAGGTAATAAGTAATTTTATATAGTTAAAGATAACCGGGTAGGTTTGTGGGTTATACAACACGTATATTATTTATTTGCAGAGCTTTTAGGGTGTTGACTTACAGATTCGAATGCTGCTCCAACAAGATTATCTGGAAAGCAGTTCCTAAATAAACAAATATAATAGTAATAAATAAAAATAAACTAAACAAACCAAACATTTGATGTTGCTGCCGGTACATAAATGTTTTATAAATCATGTAAAAAAATTTTTGAGAATTTTCATATGGCACTAAAAAACAAATTCTGCGATTTTCAGTTGAGTTTGGAAACCGGAAGTTTTATTGAAAAGTTTGATCGTTTCACAATTTGACCCGTTACCATTTGAGTGTTTGCGCACTTTGACCAACAGAAATTAAGGCGTTGCCCAGCTTTTAAATTGGCCCATGACAACTTGGCAACCTCAACGATCAAACTTTTAATGAATCAAACTATCTATCTATCTATCTCCAAGCTCAACTGAGAATCACAGTATATAACGTACAGTAATTAATTCAACAAACATGCAACGTTTGCTATATTTTATACAATAACGTGACTTCTATGTGCATTTTCATTGGCTGTGACCGTGATCTATTAAAGGACACACGCACAGCTGGCGTCAAATCACATCACATCACGTCAGATCACGTTAGTAGCTGGACTTGTTTTTCTTTTCTCGTGCCTAACAATCCTTCAATAAACCACTTGACGTTTTTATTGTATAAAACAAATATATTACATTTTTCCGTGCGTGTGTACTATAACAGATCACAAAAGACGTCACAGCGTGTAAAGAACAACAGTCACACTACTCGACTGCATCTCGTGTCATACTTTTTTGTTCTTCACATGCTGTAACGTCATCTGTGATCTATTACAGTGCACACGCACGGAAAAATGTAATCAATTTCAGTGTTAAATGCAGTAGCATAATCAGCTTGAATGGCTCAGGTGACCTCAGGTAGGCATTAAAGTCCCCTTCCAGTCCCCTTTTGGAATTTATATTAGCAGAAAAATGCCCAATCTAGAAACGTTTTTGTCCTAACTTCTTTTCTTCGTTACGAATGTCATTCTTAAATTCCTTCTTTCCTATACAATAAATTCTAATTTTTTAAATTCTAAAATCCAGTCCCTTCGAAATTCCCAAAATTCTTCCTACATTTCTTTCCTTCCTAAATCCCTCCTTTCAATTAATTTTGATTATTTTTTTAAATGTTTGATTGTATGGTGACAAATTGTAATAGAAGCGAGAATTTGTTGAAACACTACGTTTATTATTTAACACTTATTTACTGGCACCGAGGGAAACAGTATACACTTGTTGACTGGCGCTGAGGGAAACATCGAGTTTTACGGACCCGAAGGCTTCAATGTCACCCGAGGGCTTTAGCCCGAGGGTGACATTGATGCCTGATGGACCGTAAAACTCAATGTTTCTCGAGGCAAAAGTCAACAAGCGTTTTGTTATATACCAAAGACTTTTAAAATATAAAATACCAAGTTGACGCGAAACTTGCAAAAGGCAAAAAGACTTTGACTTTGCCTTCGTAATTTCAATTCAACTAAACAAATACACCAGACTCAACAAGTACAAAGAACAGCTTTAAATTTATCCAGGTTTTCTTCAGACCTTCTTTGAAGATATGTATAGATATTTTTTCCTTTGGAAAATGGATTATTTCGTACCAAAGTACCAAACAAGCTTGAAACAGCTCTTGTTTTCACAATGTTCCTAAAAGTCCAAAGTTCTTGATGATACAATAATCATTGTGTATTCACGTGAACAACGCATGATTAAAGCTGACGTCAGAGGGAAACATTGCACTGTTTCCCTCGGCAGAAAGAAACATTGAGTTTGTTGAACAACACGTGACCATGATTTGACCAATAGGATTTCATATTTGGCAAATGAAAGTCTTTGGTATATAACAATGTGTTTTGTGGTCCCGAGACTGTCGTTGTTTCCCGAGGCGAAGCCGAGGGCAACAACGAGCGGTTGAGGGCAGTAAATAATAAGTGTTTTGTTATATATCAAGTGTTAAATGACAGCAAAAATGTTGAGCAAAACCTTTAGCCATTGTTCTGAATGAAGGAAAACTGGAAAAAAACAAAAGACAAACTAGACCTGATCATTTACTTCCGGTTTTCATATTTTCCCCTAGCCATAAGCGGGAAACATCATTCACGATTTTCGAATCGCCACGCAAGGACCACTTGCCCAATCAGTTTTTTTCCCCTAATAAATTTTTGATTACCATGTATTGTTTCTAATTGATACTATATCACTGGCACGTGGACCTACATGTAAGCTAGCAGTATAAGAGTTGGTGTCACCAGGCTTTTAAATAGTCTTGTATTTTTCCCTACATACGCAGTACCTCAACTATAATTGCAATCTTAGGTTGAGGTGTGAAAGTGCAATTACCGGTAGCCGCCATTCCTGGTTGGCCCGATACTGTTTATATCATGCCAGTGGGAAATTATATCATGCCTCAAAGACTAGAAGCCAAAGCTTTGTTGGCAAAAGTCAACCAGTTGTCGGCAAATTGAGGTTGGGACAGATCCGTGGGTCGAGATCTGAGTGTCGAGAGATTCGAGAAAATTAGAAAATGGTGGCAAAACTCACCAAACGTCGTGCTTTACCCGTCTCATCAACTCGGAAGTGTTATTTAAAACCCATTGCGGTCCATGCAGCAACCGTGGGTCCAGTCATCACAGTGTGCGGTCTTCAAAAAGCAATATAATATTTGCGTTTTATTGTACTGCCTTCATTTTTTCAATTTGAATTTGTGAAATGGTGCTTTTCATTTTATTAATACAAAGTTTGTTGGTAAAATAATTTATTGTCTAAATAGTTGCCTTTTTGTTGTAGATTATAACATTTTTTATAATAATTAGCATGCATTAGCATAATTTGCAAAATGGGTTGTCTGACAACTGACCCAACAACCTAGAATCTGAATAGTAGAGGTAAAAACGATTCAAATTATATATTGTGGTATTATTTTTGTGTTATTATGCCATGTTGATTCACAAATTGCCAAGACCACCTGCTGTGACTGGTTTTTGAACGGGACAGGAATGAGTTGAATAATCGAATTTTGAGGTTTTTCTTCCTGAGCGTTGATTGATATGCTACATTGGCTATGAGAATATAATATCTGATTTCAAATGTAAATAAATACAGTGCGTAGACAGCCTGGAGAATCATTCAACAAAGCAAGGATACGCAACATTTGTATTCGGATAACTTAAAACTCGACGCACGCCATATTTACACAATGTAAATGTAATACAATATTTGAAAACCATGTACAATACCAAGCGAAAACGCAAACGAAAAAGAACAAAACTATCATGTCTGGTTTGCAAGCGGTCATTTGATGATGATTACCAACAACTCAACAAGAACACAAGATCTACTTTTAAAGGAGGAAAATTTATCACGTAAACGAAGTGGCGAACCCAATCGTACTATCAGCAGCACTTGCAACTTGTGAGAACTTAAAAGAAAACTTGTTCGCCTACGAAATATGAGTATAAAAACGTAAAACCACACAAATTCTATCTGTCCATTTTAATACTAGAAATTCCTGTAATAAAATACAAGACTAAACTAGGGGCTTTCCGAAAAATCTTATCACCATTAATGAATGCAACCATCACCAAACTGAAAATTAACTTTACTGTAAAACAGTTTATTAAGAAATTACAGTATATTATAAAACCATATCACCCAATTATCACTATCTACCAAACTCTGATTGTTTGAATGTAAATAAATGAAAAAATGCGAAAAATATATGTCGCTGATAATGAGGTTAATACCGTTAATCCGTCCACAATTAAAACGCAATTTATTGGAAGATTTGTCCCATGCACGAGTTTTCATCAATCAACCATGGACGTTTATATAAAGTTTCGATCTGATCGAAACGAATGGCTGAAGACAAGTCAATCCACGCAGTGGAGTGGATTGACTTAAGAATTGAGATTCAAGCAAGGTTCGTCTTGAATGTCTCCAATCTGATTCATCTAAACACGGTTTGACTTGAAATGACTTGATACGCATGAGTGCATGAAGTTGGTGCGTGTCGTGGAAGACATTGAGGGAAGCACATAAAATAGTATTCCAAAACCGAAAACAACGTTCCAAGCAGATCGGATTCTCCACGCATGCAGCATGTAAACGGGTGCCCAGATAAAATTGACTTCACTCGCGTTTTTCGAGCCGATTGCATGACTGTCAATCCGCTTCATGTAAAGAGGGCCTTAAATCAAAGCAACACATTTTGGCGTAGTTTAACGTCGTGTACAGGATTGGCAAACTGCAGTTCATACGCTGCAACCAAGGTTTGAGAAACCAGATCTCTGTAACTCTAATATAATCCTATTCGCAACAATATACGTGTAAAGCGTGCTTAATCCCTACCTTATCAAGTCGAGTATTGAATGAATGGCTTCGACATGTTGCTGTTGTTTTGGGTTCCCACTAGTTTTTGTGTCCCCAGGCTTGATAGAGGAGACCAAAATAATACCAAGGACAACGGCAAGAACCGTGGTTAGCATGTAGTAAATAATAGCTCGCCTACCAAGTCTGCCAGTAGATTTGCTATCCAAGACGGCCACAGCAACAATGATACTGGATACGATAAGAGGAAGAATAATCAACTTCAACATGCGTAAGAAAATCTCGCCTGGAAATGATATATACATGGCCAGTTCTTTCGGAGAAGGATCCTTCGAATCTTGAACGCTTTCGTTCACTAGAATTCCAACAAGAAAGCCAAGAAAAACTCCAATCATGATAAGAAGTAGAAGAAGGTTTTCACCCATCCAATGGAAGCACTTGTTGTTCTTGAGATTGGCCATCGTATCGCATCAATCTTTGAACCTTTGTTACAAACAGTCGATACTTTGATGTCGTTTTCTAAAGGAACGATCGTTTAGAAATACAGACAGTGGTAGTATTAAAGAAGACTGTATGATATTATCACGATGTAAACATTTCACAATATCCTCTTAGCTTCTAGTGATAATATCTTGAGGTCAGGTCATTCATTGGACTGTTCATGCATATCAACAAAGACATATATAATATAAACTAGCATATGTAAATAATTTATTTTTAACATAACAATTTCCTCTTGGTGCAGCTGCTGTAAAGTCTGTAAACTCAACCAAAAAGTAACTGTTGATGTCAGTCTAGTGAAAATCAAAAGATAGACAGATAGTAAGCCAGTGGTACGTAGAAATGGCCATGATTCATCACAAATCGTGCATCTGAGCAGACGACTTGAGTTACACATCAAATGCCTCAGCCATTTTGGATAATCTGGCATGGACAGAAGATACTATTTGCAAATTACTGTAATAAGACGTGCACGGGAATGGGGTTAGTACTCGGATGGGTGACCACCACTGATCTGTTGGCCTCCTGTGCCCCGGACTCCGGTTTTCCTACGGTTTCCCCAGTTAGTTCCATCAAGAGGTGAGACAGCTGAGTCTAACTGACAGTCATTGGGGTTATCAGGCCTAGGTCAAACGTCGCTCTTCTCATGCGCCGAATCAAATAGATGTATTAAATGCTGCAGAACAGCGACATTTGATTCAATTAAGAATGGATTAAGTGCGGCAGAGCTCACTTGGAGCGGCAGGACCTGTCGCATTATGCGACACTGGAGCGACGCCAAGTCAAACGTCGCTCTTCTCATGCGCCGAACTAATTATTTTACCTTAAAATTCGGGCTGAACAAGAGCTGAGCATTTGCAGATACTTGACGCAAGGCTACTAAACGTAGATCTGGGTACCAAAATCAACCAAATTTCACATTGTTCGAATACGCTATTATCGCTATATTGTGTCGGTTGTTTATGCCAGAAGATAGCATCGTTGAAATATATCCTGTAAGTAATAATAATAATAATAATACTTTATTCATCAAATACCAATACAGGCACATATGAAAAGATATTTACATAAAAGTACAGAACGTACAGTAACATGAACTAGATAATACCATACAAACTGTGGTTAAAAGTGTAACGTACGGGTATAGTAATGTGAGTTAAATAATATAGCTAGGAGTACAGTGTATGGTAATATGGGTTAGACAATATAATGACTATCATATAATGAAAGAATATCATGAAAATATTTTGATATTATTTTCATGATAGACTTATCGTGTACATTTATCCCCGAGCCCGGGCGTAGGGCCGAAGGCCCGGAGCCCGGTGAGGGTGCTAATCTCGACATGCGTGTAGTCCACTTTACACGCGTGGAGAAAAAGCGAAGGAGACGAAATCTGGGAAATAGTTTATATTTAAGAAATAGAAAATGGCCGCCCGTATTTATATAGCCTGATGCAAAGTGAAACACGAGAGTGAGTTGGGAGAATTCGAAAGTTTATGTGAACCCGAGCCGTAGGCGAGGGTTTATATAAGTACTTTCGAATTCTCCCAACTCACTCGAGTGTTTGCATCAGGTTATATAAACACAGGGCATCCATTTTCTATTTCTTTTATGAAATAAGGCTAAACAATGTGCCGTGACATCCCAACCGTGTTTACATAGCCTGATATAAACACGGTAATTGACCAATCACAGCGTGCGTAAGACGCAACCTATTTTATAAATATATATATCCTGGTCAACACTCGAAATAAATTTCATATTTCCGCACATCCATGTATTATTCTCTATTTAATACTGCCTTTGCAAAATGTACATGCATAGAGAAGCCATTTAAAGGCTTACAAAAATTAATCCCTTTTGAAACCTCCTAAAAACAATATATTTTTTACAACCAGAATTTAATAATGAAATCTAAATTTTGCTTTGATATGTTCAACTTTCATTAAATGATTTAAATCAGTTTTGTCATCCTATCGACCTATCCATAAATTGTATAATTTAATATCCCAAGGATTTAATATCATTTGTTTTTATATCTGTTTGTTTTTGTATTGGCTGTATATTAGGAGTGCTTATTTTAATCAGGGGGTGGGTGGGTGTTTTAAAAAAGCATGTAAAAGCGGGCGAGGGGTTGTTGCGTTCATGTATTTCTAGTTATATATAGAAAGAAATCCTTTGTGTCAAGTAAACGGAAAGACGCGTTGACACTGTATATATTATTTATAAAAGTATTTCGAAGCTCTACAAACTTTTTGTTGGAGCAGGACATTAAATAGTGAAATTCATCACCGATTTCATTCGAGTGACATAAAGTACACTTTTGTTCCTCGTAAGGGGTTTTGTGTGAGATAAACAGTCGTCTTTGGGATTGTGTCCCAAATATCAAGACTTTAGATTGTTTTAGGTTAACTTGTAATTTCCATTTCCGAGTATATAGTTCAAGTTTTTGAAGGCAGTACTGTAACCCGGATTCTGATTCTGACATTATTATCAAATCGTCAGCATACAGTATAGACAACTTAACTCAGTGTCATCAAGTTTCACAGGATCACAAGAAGAATTAAACAGATTAGGTATATCATTGTAAGTATGTTGTTAGAAATACGATGAGCTTTTATTTGAGTTTATATAGTTCAGCAGGTTCCTGCGTTATGTCTAAATTTTTTAAATGTCCAAAATGTTCACACCACGTTTTGAAATATATTTGTTTTCCTGATATTTGAAGTAATTATTGTGTGAACATTTTGGACGTTTAAAAAAGTTCCACATAACGCAGAAACGTAAAGTATGCATCAAAGGAAAGCTTATGAAAGTTCTAACAATGTATTTACATGATATTTTTCAACAATGCGTAGTTAGGAAGTTATTAAGCATCTTCTTCCACGACTGTCTGACAAGTAATAGACGGCGGATATGATCAGACGGCCGATCTGACTTTAATAAATCAGTTATCGGCGGCCCCATCGTCGACAAACTAAAATCCAACTCAGTAGTTTTAAATGGGAGCAATCTATTTGGTGCAATGTATAGATTAAAGACTGTCACTCGAGATGATAGCGTTATTTATACTTGCTTGAGAAATACAAAATAGATCTGAGATGCACTTTTTGTTTACGAAAACAATTAGGAGCGACTCTGGAGCGACGTTTGATTCCATGTCGCTCTACAGTCGCTCCAACGTCGAATCTAATTGTATTTGATTCGGCGCATGAGAAGAGCGACGTTTGACCTAGACCTCATCTACTGTCATATGTTACCTTCAATAAATAAAGTCACTTTGGGGCTCGGGCACGTTACATACACGGGCAATGCTGGGCATGTTACTATTCGCAGAAGCTATTCGCAGACTATAGCATGTTTAATAAACGCAGGGGTGGTGCCAAGAATTCCCCGACACAGGGGCTAAGGTCCCCGACAAGGGGGCTAGTAGGGGGATCCGGGGGCATTCTCCCCCGGAAACTTTTCAAAATTTGAACGTCAAGAATATCCATCTTTTCAGCGTAAAATTATCGCAATAACCGACAGTTACAGCATTTATTTTCAAGGTATCAATAAAGAAAAATCTGTTGAACACCTAGTGTGGTGACTGTGGTCCATTAACCTTTGCCATTTTCGTCCAATATTGCAGACAGAAAATGGAATTTTGTGTGTTGTAATTATTACTGTTGGCTTCTATACAATATATACCGTATCCTGTGTTTCTAAATGAGTTTTATTTCACTATTAAAGCATTAATTACTGACTTGCATGTCTGGCTTAATCTGTTAAAAAGTTCTTTGCCAGTTGTTAAAAATACAATTTTTCTTCCAGATCACTCCCCGACAAATCTGTAAATTATCCCCGATGAGGGGTAGGGTTCCCCAACAGGGGGGCTGTAGCCCCCTCTGCCCCCCCTCTGGCGCCAGCCCTGAATAAACGGTATGTTACATACACGGGCACGTTACATATACGCGGGCACGTAATATAACGCACACGGCCTGTCAAAGCCTTGCCTGCAGAGTGCTATCTAGAAGACACTATTTTTCTCCTGCTCTCAAACTCATGGTCAAAAGATGTTTTGTGTCAAGGTCAAATTTAAATGTTTACCTTGAGAACGTATAAGCTGCGCCCGCAAGCTTTCAGGGCACCGCAACTAGACTCCACAGCATTGAACTCTAAGTAAACTGGAACCAGGAGGGAGGGGTGAACCACAACCTCGTACCCAGGGCCATTTATAGGGAACTGGGCCAAGATGGCGGGAACAAATGGCCCTGGTGGAGGCTAGGCTATCTCAGCCTCTGATTGGTCAAGAGCTTATGGCGTAAATCAGACGGTTTGATTTTGTATTTTTTTTTTAAATTTTTATTTTGACCTTGTCGGTTGTTCCTGCCCACGGCACGGGAAATTATATTTCAAACCATGCAGTAATTAGCTGTAATTAGGTATAATTACTGTGTAAAGGACTGAGTTCTAGTTATCAAAATGCGCAATATACTGCGCATTTTGGAGCAGGGGTTGGCAGTGCCACTTGCACGAGAGGACCGCACGAGAAGACCCCTATACACGAGAGCACCCCTACCATATATGGTTCGAAGGTTATCAATATGGTGCCTTCGTCAGTTTTCTTGACTCTTGTCCACTCTCGAGGGATTTCTGGTGAAGAAAAATTTCGAGTTTGTCTGCTATCTAGGGGACAGTGGTTTGTGCATAACAGAGAGTAAAAATTGATCAATTTAGAATAGCGCTTTCCTCCAAACGACAAACGTTGACCTCCTCGGATGACTTGGCGTCGGAAATATTGAGTATCGCCTCGAACAAATGTTTTATACAGGTATTAAGCTTATAAAGCATTTTTATAGTACTGAAGCGTCTGTGTAGGAAATGTACGTTTATTTTAGCCAGACTATTTTATTCTTCTTGTGGATGTTTCGGAGACAGAACTGAGAAGATTTGACTGAAATTTACAGTGTTATTAAAATTTTACTCTTGCCTCTACTGACAGTCTGTATACACTATTTACATGTATATATAAATATATTTCTGAAACTCATTAATAATTCATGAGGAAAATTCAGAGGTTTAATCAATGTCTGTTCACCCCGATACAGAACTGTTATCAGTGCCTCTAAATGTGATACAGAACTGTTTAACAAAAGATCAGTTCTGTAACAATTTATAGTGTACAGACACTTTGATTTCAACTATCTTGAGTGAGGTACGCTGGTAGCATCCTCATACAAAATGAAGATGCAAACATTTGGTGAACAACAACATTTGTTGAATAACAAGTGATGATCAGAATGGTTATTTATGGTACATCACTTAGAATATAAAATGTAGGACTAATGCTAAATCAAAGCGCATCACTAATTTATTAATCGTAGCCTATTAAAACCTTACCTCGAAGGTTTATCAGCTCTTAACATGATGTAACTTAAAACGTGTTTTAGAAGTAATTTAGAGAATTTGTGTCCGTTCTGTACCGGGATACATACAGGTACTTGGCTTCACCTCATGTTTATATACCCCCAATACAGAATGGCCACTCATTCTGTAAATAGTACATATACATTATACAGTATATATATATATATATATATAAGTGAGTTTTGGTTCACGAAATGTTAGAGAGTGCTCAATACCATATATAGATAGAGCAAAATACAAAGTATGAAGTGTAGTTTTACCTTAAAGTCTTCGCTACCAGAGGTTTCACCCTAAACGGGATCCTAAACGCCTGATGATCCCGTTTAGGGTGAAACCTCTGGTAGCGAAGACTTTAAGGTAAAACTATACTTCATATTTTTATATATATATATATATATATACATACTGTACACTAGTATGCACTAGAGGCAAGAGTAAAATTTATATATATATATATATATATAATATATATATATATATATATATATATAAATGGGGTCACCACTTAATCCTTTAACTCCCACCATGTCAGGCGGTCTTCCCCTGATGAGTAAAATCATCTGGCATTAGACAGAGTACATGTAAAAAATAGAAAGTGCCAAATGGCACCAATGGGAATGAAATGGTTAAATGTGGATATCTTCCCAAAATTAATAAGATTTCATGTACAGTACATGTAATTTGTATAGAAAATTAGGGTCACCACTTAATGTGGGTATCTCCCTGAGATTAAAATTATTGACAAATGGGGTCACCACTTACATGTACATGTAATGTGGGTATCACCCTGAAATTAAAATTATAGGAAAATGAGGTCACCACTTAACCCTTTTTCTACTAGGTCACCCTAAACCAGCCACTTTGTTATTTAACTCTGTCTAACACCAGAAGATTTTACTCATCAAATGAGAAACCCCTAGGAGGGAAAGGGTTAATGTGGGTGTCTCCACAACATTAAATAAGTTGCAGAATGATATCAAAATATTGAGTCACCACATAGATTGGGTATCTCCCTGAAATTAGAATTATGAAGAAATGGGGTCACCATATCTCCCTGAAATTAAGATTATGGGAAAATGGTGTCATTTAATGTGGGTACAGTATCTTCTGGAAATGAAATATATGAGAGACTCAACGTTTTGACACAGAGGTTTTTATCCAGTTAGAATGGTTGATAGTTGGGCCTGTACAGTATTTATATTTGTGTGTGTGTCTAATTACCACAACACAATTTCTGTTGCTACAGTATATAAAGGGGATATTACACAGTGGTGAGAAGATATGGATTTTATGTTTGAGTGGCAAGGACAATATCTTACGAGTGAGCACAGCAAACAAGTGAGATATTGCTCTTGCCACAAGAACATAAAATCCATATCTTTGAGAAACCATGTAATGTTCTATTTATTATATGGACAATGAAATTATGCATGGAACAGGAAGTGATGTTGATAAACTGGGTTTAATGCAAAAACTACAACCACTTGACCTAAAACTCTGAGAAAATACAAATGAAAAATACAACAGCTTATTCGAATACGTCATTTTACGTGAAAAAAAGGAATTAAGAGAATTTACTTGATTTGAAACTTACAACAAAAGCCATAAATTTTGATTTGTCAATATGTCTCTTGCAAGTGTTACATACGAGAAATACGCCACTCAGTTCCCAGATGTAGTGAAATATGGATTCTACGAGTGTTTTTAGTTGCTAGAAAAAAACTCTTCTCCATATAATAATTAAACTGTAATATCCACTTTAATTAGTATGTATCTAATCTACATTAAGTGGTGACTCCATTTTTTTATAATTTTAATTTTGAGGAGATATCCACAAGTTTTGTCAGTGGTAACCAGGGTTTATAATGACAGTTTTTTTATTTAATCCAAAGTAAAAATATATGCCACATGTGTCTTATCCTTGACATGGTTGCCTGCAAAAACTGTTGATTTTTAATAAGGATTTATATATATTCTCTATAAGTATTAAGCTTAAATTGTATTATGGGCATGTAATAAGTATGTAAATACACTACTCGCTTCCCGGGTGTAGTGAAATATCGATTCTACGAATGTTTTAGTCATACATGTCCAACATAAGCATCGGATGACGGATCGTAAACGATCGGTAAAAGGGCGTTGCAGATCACACGTACCGTATACCATCTGTATTCCGATAGTCACGGACCGACATCACGTGATACAGATGGTAGACACTTAGTAAATATATACGTTTCAGATGGTACGGATCGTACGGACCGTGGACATCTGCATTCGGATGGTCACGGATCGATATCACATGATACAGATGGTAGAAATCGAGCATTACACGGCTTAATGCCACAACTATATCACAATGTTGCCATCGTTCTTTATAAATCTCAGGCGCACGTCAAGTACGAAATATTCGTGACTCGAACATTACACAGCATAATGCCACTAGTATATCACAATGTTGCCTCGTTCTTTATAAAACTCCGGCGTACGTCAAGTACGAAATATTCGTGACTAGAGCATTACACGGCATCGTGACCATCCGAATACAGATGCCACGGTCCATACGATCCGTACCATCTGAACTATCTGCACTATCATACATATGTACAACATCTCAGAGTCACGTGTATTTACTAAGTCTAAACCACCTTTATCATGTGATGTCGGTCCGTGACCATCCGAATACAGATGCCACGGTCCGTACGATCCGTACCATCTGAACCATCTGCACTATCATACATACAACATCTGAGAGCAGCGTATATATTTACTAAGTGTCTACCATCTGTATCACCTGATGTCGGTCCGTGACCATCGGAACACAGATGCTAGGGTACGTACGATCTGCAACGCCCTTTTACCGATCGTTACGGTCCGACATCCGATGCCTATGTTGGACATAGCTCGTTTTAGTTGCTAATAAAATACTCTTCTCCGTATAATAAACTGTAATATCCATTTTAATTAGTATGTATCTAATCTACATTAAGTGGTGACTCCATTTTTTCATAATTTTAATTTTGAGGAGATATCCACAAGTTTTGTCAGTGATACGTAACCAGAGTTTATAATGACAGTTTTTTTATTTAAACCAAAGTAAAAATATACGCCATGTCTTATCCTTGACATGGTTGCCAGCAAAAACTGTTTTGAAATTTATATTGAATAAATTTTTAGATTTTTAATAAGGATTTATGTTATATATTCTCTATAAGTATAGCTTAAATTGTATTATGGGCATGTAATAATTATATATATAATTTGATCATGTGTAATATACAGTAAAGAGCCTTTTTCAGGGAATGACATTTGTCCTTGTACACCACCAACGCGGGGATTATCACGTCAAGTGAAAATGATGTATTTGTGTATTCTAGTTAAATTCTGGCCAATTGTAACTATACTAAGTTCTATTTCTTTCTTTGTTTTGTTTTTTTCAGTTCCTTAGTACTTTCCATCATTTGGATTAAATGATACTCAATCTGCTTTACTACTGTCATAGTTTTCCTATTGACTTATTTTGAAGACGTCGGTGAATTTACTTTTGAAAGACCAAAATATAAGGAAGAGTGCTTCAGTGCATGTTATATTGCCAAATTCGAGAGCTTGATACTGACGTTTTTTAAGCAAAAAACCATCGTCGGAGTAAACGGTTGATCAGAGTGAACATGCATGGTTTTATTCTTGCAAATTGTGTGTATTAATTGTATATATACGATGGCCCGCAATGGTAAAACACAACTCCAAAATTACGATGTTGACTGCTCATAAATAGATTATTTGCCTACAGTACAACCAAAAAACTGTTGCTTTTACTTATTACATGTATATCCAACTACAGTAGGGGAAATACATCACATCACATTCTCTTTCAATGATAGAAGAGCAAGTGGGCCTTATAGTATTCCTACGTTTATACTAAAAATATTGAGTAATGGACAGTAATATTATATTCTTAATATTATATTCTTTGAGATATTATTTAATTTTTTCCCTATCAGGTATACATGTACCCTGGTCCATTAAAGACCATTATGTTCTACCACCCACCCCCGAAATGCTCTGGTCGAAGACGTCACCAATCCAGTGATGGATTTACAGGGGGGTGCGAACCCCCCTGGTCTTGGCCAAGGGGGTGCAGGGGGGAGCCAATTACTCAATTAGTGCCTTGCTGCAGTGGGATGCGACGCGGCTTTTCATTGAAAATGTCAATCATATTTCTAATGTCTAGCTTCCTTGGATTTATTGGATTTCCCCTCGTTATTTTCTATAATTTTAAATGTATTTGTATAATAAAACGTCCACTTCATCCCTAAATTTATTTGACACCTTCCAGGTTTGATAAAATGCGCTATTGAAAACACGATTTAAAACTTTTAAATCTTTCTTCAAAGTACCGTCGGAATGCAGGAAATGCCATTTCAGAGGTCCAAATTTAAAAAATTTTTCCGGGGCAACCCTAGGAATGGTTTGACTAAGGTGAAAAAAATTCTAGATCCGCCCCTGCAGCACCCCCCCCCCCCCCCCCTACCAGATCAAGCTGGATCCATCACTGCACCAATCTTGCTTTCATCTTGGAGTAATCTAATAGCGTACCGTCCAGCTGCTATTAATAGCACAAAAAGCGGACAAACAAAGCAAAATTGACTTTCAAATCATTGAAAATGAGCCATTATACATTGTTCGAAGTGCAAGAATTGTGGGTAAAAGCGGACAAACATCAATCCTGACGTCATCACGACGGAGTGCTAGTGAAGCCCAACCAATAAAAACACTTGCCTAACAGATTTAGCCCCCTAACAGATTTATAGTAATCGAAATATATAGAGAATAATACATGAATGCGCGGGTCAACACGAGAAACAAATTTCATATTTCCAAGCATTCATGTATTGTTCTGTTTATTATATAAAAAACAGTCCTTTCCCCCCACAAAAATAGAGCAGTAAACTCTAATACGTTTCACGATAATCGACACATGTGAGATTATCATAAATAATCACATGTGAGATTATCGTTTTTATTAGTGGCGGAAACATCAATAAAACACCGCTCTATTTTATATAATAAAGTAAGGTTAAATATACTGCCGAAACAGAGAACGTAGGAGTCTAACGTTTCGAGCGAAGGCCCTTCCTCTGCAGAGAGAAGGGTCTTCGCTCGAAACGTTAGACTCCTACGTTCTCTGTTTCGGCAGTATACCCAACCTTACTATATGTACTATGTACTATATACTATATACTATATATATATATATATATATATATATATATATATATATATATATATATATATATATATATATATATATATATATATATATATATATATGTATATATATATATATATATATATATGTATGTATATATATATATATATATATATAATAGGTTGCGTCTTACGCACGCTGTGATTGGTCAATTACCGTGTTTATATCAGGCTATATAAACACGGTTGTGATGTCACGGCACATTTTTTTAGCCTTATTTCATAAAAGAAATAGAAAATGGATGCCCTGTGTTTATATAACCTGATGCAAAACACTCGAGTGAGTTGGGAGAATTCGAAAGTACTTATGTAAACCCTCGCCTACGGCTCGGGTTCACATAAACTTTCGAATTCTCCCAACTCACTCTCGTGTTTGCATCAGGCTATATAAACACGGGCGGCCATTTTCTATTTCTTAAATATATATATATATATATATATATATATATATATATATATATATATATATGTTGGACAACATAATTTTTTTTAATTCTTTGGATTTATAATAATAACCAGAGACAGTGCTACAAAGCGGTGCCCTGTGGCGTTCAAAACATCGCGTTAAGAATGTCCCGTCAAAAATGTCGCTTGCTATTGATTCCGAACGAACGAACGAACGAACGAACGAACGAACGAACGAACGAACGAACGAACGAACGAACGAACGAACGAACGAACGAACGAACGAAGTCACAAGCGGTTTGAAAGTTAGCTTCGCCCGCAAGCTAACTTTCAAGGCACCGCAATATTTTAACAGGGAGCCCATGTCACCAAAGTGTTTTTCAATAGGTACCTATAATAACAATAATAACGGGGTAACATAATGAAATATGAAGTAAATACAAGATAACAAGATATGGTTATATATATATAATATATATAGACGTTATATATAATAGACGTTTGGTGGTCGTTCGTCAAGCTCAATTACTCAGAAAAGATTTTAGCGTTTGCATGAGAATAAGATGTAGTTAAAGTGATATGATAAGTTGTACGTATACCAGGCTCGGACTGGGCCCAATTTAGGGGCCTTGCCATTTCAGCTGTGAGGGGGCCCAGGCGTAGGGGGGGGGACAACTTGAGAAGTCTCTAGGGGGGTCCGGGGGCATGCCCCCCCTCAGTGAAAATTTTGAAATCTAGAGTCTGTGAAATGGCATTTCCTGCGTTTTGGGGGAAGATTTTATAGAATTCCGGAGATTATAAAACGTCATATAAAACACACAACTTACACAAAATACAACTGATTTCAGGACTTTTCAACATTTAGAACAAAACATATTCAACATTTCAGAACATAAGAAGCTGTTCCATTTCCGAGGACTTTGACGCAAGTTTTCGATACACTGCCTCGTTATCAACAGCCTTCAGTAAATCAACTTCTATAGAACAAATCATTACTGCTTCCAAAGTGTACTGCTTCCAAAGTGTTACTGTTCACTAATTTCACAAATGCGGAATTAAGTAATTGCTTCAATGCTTCCAATTTGATTTTTATGGGTGTGTCTGGTCAGGGGCCCGTTTTGATGTCCCAGAAGGGCCCATGTGCCATGGCACAATGGCACATAGGCCAGTCCGAGCCTGACGTATACATGTGCATGTGGTACGTTTGCGAACTTGGTGTAATGTAACAAACGTTTGGTGGACGTTCGTCAAGCTCAATCAGCCCGGGGGCCGTCTTCTTCGTGATAAATTAATTTATGTTTTCCCCAGTTAGTCTTACCTTTAGGTAAGTGGAATTTGGTGTTGTTTCTAGTATGGTATCGGTGGAAATTGCTATTTGGTATAGTAGATCAACTTTGAATCAAAAACGTTGGTTCAGACATTTAATGTTACTGTAGACCTTCGGGTTACGTTTTAGGGAAAACATAGCGCTCCGTCCATTCATTGCATATACCAAAACCTAGCTACACATTCGAAAGCTGATATACTGGGCTACAAGACTGCATCAAAACACATTTGGTAATTTAGTTATGAACGCAAACAAAAAATAGCGCTTCTGTTTATAAAGGTTTTCATTCCACTTTGAAATATACTATATACTATAAGTGAACAACTAGGTAGATAAATATCATAGCAAAAAAAAGGGTGTCCAGGTTTGTAAAAATTCCAAATACTTTTAGAGTTATAATTGTCAGTTGTTTTGCTGTACAAGCTGTGTTAGTTGGTAATACTCAGAAAAACTCTGAGCTCTAAGCGGGACTCGAACCCAGCTCAGAGTTTTTCTAGAGCTCAGAGCTCTTCTGATTATTACCAACTAACATAGCTTGTACAGCAAACAACTGACAATTATTACTAACATCAAGCTGCAATTTCTGAAACTAACTTTTAGAGTTATCGAATTTTTACTATCACAGCTAACACAGGAGGTTGAATGGGCTTGCATAAAAGGCCGTAAAAAGATAACTATTGAAAATTTTACAATTCCCAGACACACTTGTCACCAGAATGTTAAGTTACTCGAATATCAATTTTTAGACGATTCTGATAAATTTGTGTTCACTTATAGCCTTTTAAATTTCTTACTTTAGTTCAAAATATTTCTTTCAGGAAAAGTCGTGTGAAAGAAACCTCTTGTCACTTTTTTCCTTGCTTAGAAATAAAAAAAACATTTCCGGAATCTGAAAGCCCTCATAAAGTGCTTCACTTTCAGCGAATAAAAAAATTAAAAACACTATGGTTTGGAGGTCTACAGTAACCCTAAAAATACAGTTACAGCGATGCTCGTGACGTCGATCGTTTATTCAAGAGTATACAGAATTATATTAATAATACTAACAGAATACCCTAGAATGGTAATTTTTTATGGAAAACGGTGTTTTGATATATAGTATAAAGGTTACCAATCAGCCTGAAAAATTTGAATTCAAAATACTATTATTAATTAACGGATGCATGACAGCTACTTTGTATCAAATTACGAACTTAGAGTTCCCGAAGAGGAACTCTTCTGGGGGGGTCCGGGGGCTTGCCCCCCCTGGAAATTTTTGAAATTTAGAGTCTCCAAAATGCCATTTTCCTGCATCCTGAGGGGTGAATTTTAAGATCACTGAAGGTCATAAAATGTCATAAAAACTAGTTAAAATACAACACATTTCTGACATTTTCAAATACAATTAATATGGAAAATTTTGTCAGGAACTACAAAAAGATTTTTCGTCACGACATAATCTTATCAAAATAAAAACTATTTAACTAATATAAAGATTTATCTATTAGTATACCTGTTTATCTATATCTATGGTAATAGCCTGAGTCCGAAATCTTCCTTTTATATCTTAATTGCTTCATTCTTTGCTCATTTATTTCGGTATTACTGGGGGGGGGGGGGGGTAGAGTATACGTATGTCCGTTAAGTCAAACAATGTGAACCAACACATCACCCCATATATATGCGGTTTACACTCTCTATATATAACACCTTTAGCCGAAAATACCACATTTTTGGAAAAGATGGAAGGAATACGTCAAATTGTCTGCAATTTTCAGATAAGTTTACCTTTACCAAGATAAAACTTTAGTTAAAATATCAAGAACAATTATAAAATCAAACAATGTGAACTGAGAGACATTATTCAAGGGAGACTATTTAGTCTCCCCTGCATGGAAAGGGAGACTAATTAGTCTCCCTTCAGATTTTAGACTTGCCGTTTACATAGTACAAATTTGGAACACAATTACCAAGTGCCAAGTTAAAAGTATGGTTAAAGTATCATAAAAAATTATAAACTGATAAAGTCAGACAATGTCAACCAACATATACGCACTCCGTGATATGCATGCAGTTCATGCTCTATATATAACACCTTTAGCCGAAAATACCCCATTTTTGGAAAAGATGGAAGGAATCAGTCAAATTGTCTGAAATTTTCAGATTAGTCTACTTTTACCAAGATAAAAACTTTAGTTAAAATATCAAGAGAAACCATGAGGTCAAACAATGTGAACCAACACATCGCTCCATATATGCGGCTTATACTCTCTCTATATATAACACCTTTAGCCGAAAATACCACATTTTTGGAAAAGATGGAAGGAATGAGTCAAATTGTCTGAAATTTTCAGATAAGTCTACCTTTACCAAGATAAAACGTTAGTTAAAATACCAAGAAAAATTATAAAATCAAGCAATGTGAACTGAGAGACATTATTCAAGGGAGACTATTTAGTCTCCCCTGCGTGGAAAGGGAGACTAATTAGTCTCCCTTCAGATTTTAGGCTTGCCGTTTACATGGTACAAATTTGGAACACATTTACCAAGTGCCAAGTTAAAAGTATGATTAAAGTATCATAACAAATTATAAACTGATAAAGTCAGACAATGTCAACGAACATATACGCACCCCGTGATATACAGTTCATACTCTATATATAACACCTTTAGCCGAAAATACCCCATTTTTGGAAAAGATGGAAGAAATCTGTCAAATGGTCTGAAATTTTGAAATTAATTTACTTTTGCTAAGTTAGAACTATGGTTAAAATATAAAGAGAAACCATGAAGTCAAACAATGTGAACCAACACATCACGCCATATATGCGGTTTTTACTCTCTCTATATATAACACCTTTAACCGAAAATACCACATTTTCGGAAAAGATGGAATGAATGAGTCAAATTGTCTGAAATTTTCAGATAAGTCTACCTTTACCAAGATAAAACTTTAGTTAAAATATCAAGAGAAACCATGAGGTCAAACAATGTGAACCAACACATCGCTCCATATATGCGGCTTATACTCTCTCTATATATAACACCTTTAGCCGAAAATACCCCATTTTTGGAAAAGATGGAAGAAATCTGTCAAATGGTCTGAAATTTTGAAATTAATTTACCTTTACTAAGTTAGAACTATGGTTAAAATATAAAGAGAAACCATGAAGTCAAACAATGTGAACCAACACATCATCCCATATATGCGGTTTTTACTCTCTCTATATATAACACCTTTAGCCGAAAATACCCCATTTTTGGAAAAGATGGAAGGAATGAGTCAAATTGTCTGAAATTTTCAGATAAGTCTACCTTTACCAAGATAAAACTTTAGTTAAAATATCAAGAAAAATTATAAAATCAAACAATGTGAACTGAGAGACATTATTCAAGGGAGACTATTTAGTCTCCCCTGCGTGGAAAGGGAGACTAATTAGTCTCCCTTCAGATTTTAGGCTTGCCGTTTACATGGTACAAATTTGGAACACATTTACCAAGTGCCAAGTTAAAAGTATGGTTAAAGTATCATAAAAAATTATAAACTGATAAAGTCAGACAATGTCAATGAACATATACGCACTCCGTGATATGCAGTTCATACTCTATATATAACACCTTTAGCCGAAAATACCCCATTTTTGGAAAAGATGGAAGGAATCAGTCAAATTGTCTGAAATTTTCAGATTAGTCTACTTTTACCAAGATAAAACTTTAGTTAAAATATCAAGAGAAACCATGAGGTCAAACAATGTGAACCAACACATCGCTCCATATATGCGGCTTATACTCTCTCTATATATAACACCTTTAGCCGAAAATACCCCATTTTTGGAAAAGATGGAAGAAATCTGTCAAATGGTCTGAAATTTTGAAATTAATTTACTTTTGCTAAGTTAGAACTATGGTTAAAATATAAAGAGAAACCATGAAGTCAAACAATGTGAACCAACACATCACCCCATATATGCGGTTTTTACTCTCTCTATATATAACACCTTTAACCGAAAATACCACATTTTCGGAAAAGATGGAATGAATGAGTCAAATTGTCTGAAATTTTCAGATAAGTCTACCTTTACCAAGATAAAACTTTAGTTAAAATATCAAGAGAAACCATGAGGTCAAACAATGTGAACCAACACATCGCTCCATATATGTGGCTTATACTCTCTCTATATATAACACCTTTAGCCGAAAATACCCCATTTTTGGAAAAGATGGAAGAAATCTGTCAAATGGTCTGAAATTTTGAAATTAATTTACTTTTACTAAGTTAGAACTATGGTTAAAATATAAAGAGAAACCATGAAGTCAAACAATGTGAACCAACACATCATCCCATACATGCGGTTTCTACTCTCTCTATATATAACACCTTTAGCCGAAAATACCACATTTTTGGAAAAGATGGAAGGAATGAGTCAAATTGTCTGAAATTTTCAGATAAGTCTACCTTTACCAAGATAAAACTTTAGTTAAAATATCAAGAAAAATTATAAAATCAAACAATGTGAACTGAGAGACATTATTCAAGGGAGACTATTTAGTCTCCCCTGCGTGGAAAGGGAGACTAATTAGTCTCCCTTCAGATTTTAGGCTTGCCGTTTACATGGTACAAATTTGGAACACATTTACCAAGTGCCAAGTTAAAAGTATGGTTATATGATTACAAAGTAACCAATCAGCGCTACTACCCGAATCTCGGTAGATTTACGTCATCAGTATCATAAAAAATTATAAACTGATAAAGTCAGACAATGTCAACGAACATATACGCACTCCGTGATATGCAGTTCATACTCTATATATAACACCTTTAGCCGAAAATACCCCATTTTTGGAAAAGATGGAAGAAATCTGTCAAATGGTCTGAAATTTTGAAATTAATTTACTTTTACTAAGTTAGAACTATGGTTAAAATATAAAGAGAAACCATGAAGTCAAACAATGTGAACCAACACATCACCCCATATATGCGGTTTTTACTCTCTCTATATATAACACCTTTAGCCGAAAATACCCCATTTTTGGAAAAGATGGAAGAAATCTGTCAAATGGTCTGAAATTTTGAAATTAATTTACTTTTGCTAAGTTAGAACTATGGTTAAAATATAAAGAGAAACCATGAAGTCAAACAATGTGAACCAACACATCACCCCCATATATGCGGTTTTTACTCTCTCTATATATAACACCTTTAACCGAAAATACCACATTTTTGGAAAAGATGGAATGAATGAGTCAAATTGTCTGAAATTTTCAGATAAGTCTACCTTTACCAAGATAAAACTTTAGTTAAAATATCAAGAGAAACCATGAGGTCAAACAATGTGAACCAACACATCGCTCCATATATGCGGCTTATACTCTCTCTATATATAACACCTTTAGCCGAAAATACCCCATTTTTGGAAAAGATGGAAGAAATCTGTCAAATGGTCTGAAATTTTGAAATTAATTTACTTTTACTAAGTTAGAACTATGGTTAAAATATAAAGAGAAACCATGAAGTCAAACAATGTGAACCAACACATCACCCCATATATGCGGTTTTTACTCTCTCTATATATAACACCTTTAGCCGAAAATACCACATTTTTTGAAAAGATGGAAGGAATGAGTCAAATTGTCTGAAATTTTCAGATAAGTCTACCTTTACCAAGATAAAACTTTAGTTAAAATATCAAGAAAAATTATAAAATCAAACAATGTGAACTGAGAGACATTATTCAAGGGAGACTATATTTAGTCTCCCCTGCGTGGAAAGGGAGTAGTCTCCCTTCAGATTTTAGACTTCATGTCGTTTACATGGTACAAATTTGAACACAATTACCAAGTGGCAAGTTAAAAGTATGGTTAAAGTATCATAAATTGATGAAGTCAGACAATGTCAACCAACTTATGCGCACTCCGTGATATGCAGTTTATACTCTATATATAACACGTTTATTAGCCGAAAATACCCCATTTTTTGAAATGATGGAAGAAATCTGTCAAATGGTCTGAAATTTTGAAATGAATTTACTTTTACCAAGTTAGAACTATGGTTAACATATCAAGAGAAACCATGAAGTCGAAGAATGTGAACCAACACATATATAAAACCTTTAGGCCTAAAAAACACTTTTAGGAAATATTGAATAAATTAGTCAAATTTCCCGAAATTTTGAAAGAGTCCACTTTTACCAAGTTACTGACTATGGGCAAAATATCGAGAGAAACCAAGAAGTCAAACAATGTGAACCAACACAACACCGTCGTATGCAGTTTAATTATACTCTCTATTTAACGTCTTTAGGTCGAAAATATTTCATTTTTGAAAAGAAGGAAGAAAAGTGTCAAATTTCTGAAATTTTGATGTGCAAGTACTTTTACCAAGTTAGAACTTTAGTTAAAATATCAAGCAAAATTATGAAGTCAGACAATGTTGACCATGTACCACAGTTATATGTAGTTTATACTCGCTATACAAGACATTTAGGTCAATATGTACCTATTCGAAATCGAAAGACGTTTTCTTGTTGAAAATGATACAACTGTGTTGGCATGACCACATGATCATTATTATCGTCGCCATTATCATCATCATCATCATCATCATCATCATTATCGTCATCATCCCATCCTAAATGTAAACGTCATTGTCATCGTCGTCACTATCATCTTACTTATGATAATATCATCCTATTCTTCATTATCATTATCATATTATTATCATTATTATTATTATTATTATTATTATTATTATTATTATGATTGTTGTTGTTGATAGATACATACATTTAATATATTTAGATAATGCGCTATAAAAATCTGTATGCACGTATATTGTATACACAAGATTATATTAGCAAGATAGACTATATTATATAGACTATATAATATTATATTATATGACTATATAATATTATATTCTTTTAATGAAGGTTACTTAAAAATATATTTGCCACTGATCGTTCTCAGAAAATTGTATTTAAGTGCTTGGTTATTTAACTTTATACGGTTGTCGCTATATATAAATTATAAATGGTATATATTTTTAGAATTCTCAGTAAAGTATGACACCCAGACAGTCATCCTGAATAAATATTCGGTGCAGGTCTGAGACAGCATGACTGCTTCTTAAAAGACTTTTAATACGCGTCAAACAACCCGACCGTTTCAGACCTTCAGAGAATGTTGATTATCATTGCGCGCGTATTCCGTAGTGAAGTAAAGCGCTTGATTTATAAGCTTGCCTAATATATTATATTTTCAGAGTATGAGAGTTCACGCTCAGACTACATGCACTAGCTATCAAGCTATGCTCAGACTTAGATATCTTGACTTATTATGCATTTATCCTCTCTTGCTATATTAAACATGCAGTAACTTAAAGAAATCGATTATTGAGTGGCAAGTTGTTTCAATTTGTATCACCCTTACTGAACTCATATACTTCAACTCATCAAGTCTTGATCAAGACATCAACTTTTATATAAATTCCAAAAGCAAAGCCAAATATTTTGTGCTCTTTACCGATCTTATATTATAGCCGATGAGATTGAGAAGTGTCAATATAATCGAAAGGTCGTATTACACTTGCTATGAAGAACATATAAGGCGATATATGCCATATATGGCATGGGCCCTCTCGTGTATTTGGGTCCTTCTCATGTGTATCTTCTCAGGTACTGGCACTGCCAAGTATAATAGGCATTTTGAGCTAGCCTCCACCAGGGCCATTTGTTCCCGCCATTTTGTTTTTGGCCGCCATCTTGGCCCAGCCCCTACAAATGGCCCTGGGGACGAGGTTGGGGTGAACCACTGATCTCAAATAATATACTCATTATACTGGATAGAGCATCCGGTGTTCGCAGTGAAGTCGGAATAGATTAGCGGCGACCATTTCCGGTGGGACCCACTTGGGTCCCATACAATATGGCGTAAATAGGAGTGGAAGCAGTTGAACGGCGTTTTTCGCCAAATTCTGGGATGTTACGAAGAGTTACCACCGAATTGAGGTTTGTAATCTTATTTTAAGTAATAGTTTAGTGTTTTGAACTATTTTTTTTGTTTAGAAAGTGCTTCTCTTTACAAAATACGCTTGCCTGTTTATTTGCTTCAGAGCTAGCAAAGTCGGTAAACAAATGTCTGGAAGTGACTGCCTGTGTATTTGTTTCTTTCTAGTAACGCGTATTATTTGATGATTTACGATGATGTGTTTCTTTAACTTTTGATTTATTTCATGCCGATTAAACCCCAAGAAGTCATAACTGTGTCTGTTTAAACTAATAAACTTACCCGCTGTTGATACTGTTCACATGAAATATTCGAACTTTATAGTTTTGTCGAATTTGGGCTAATGTTCAACCAGTTCAGATGGTTTTATTATGGTTACACTACAGTATGTATTTTGCCCAAGCCCTTGTCCCTTGATAGTATTTCATTTTGTCTACGGTATATCTCAAACAAAATATGTACATACTGTATAACATTTTGAGTTAGTGGTAGTTTATTATGGTTAGAGAGCATCTTACTGGCCATTAAGAAGTTACACCCAAGTTTGATTCCTACTCGATCAATGCAGTTTTACTGTACATTTAGCAGATTAAAATTTTATCTAGTTTGCTGAAAGCAAGAAATGTCTTTCCAGTTATATGCATCCAGGATTACTGTAGATCTAAGGATGTTACTCTGCAATCTGGGTTTAACTCCTACTTGATGCACTTACCGTATCAGATTAAAATTTCACCTTGGATGTACATTAGAGGAGTGCTTCTAGTTTGACCCTACCAAACACCAGAGATTTCTTCTGGGTACTCCGGTTTCCTCCTGTAGTAACACTGACCAATGAGGGATGACTCTTGTTGGACCTCTGGGAAGAACAGTTTAGATATGACTGATAGAGTTATCAGTATCCAGTATAAATAAAGTTAGTTTACTTCAGTTTTCTTTTGTAGTAACATTAACCAATGAGGGGTGACCCTTACTAGATCTCTAGGACAGTTTAGATATGACTGATAAGGTTATCCAGTGTAAAGACTGTTTAACTGTTACAGTAGTTTAGTTGAGTTTCCTTTGGATGCATGTGACTTGAGTGCTTCCAGTTTGACTCTACCAAACACCACAGGTTCCCTCCGGGTACTCCTGTTTCCTCCTGTAGTAACATTGGTCTTTAGATAAGGTTACGGTATATCCAGTGTAAATACAGTTACCTGTAGTTTACTTTCCTTTTTTGTTTACATGTACAGATTAGTTTTGTTTTGATCCTTACTGATGCTGGAAGAGGACAAGCTTATTCAATTTTTTTCTTATTTATGTACCAGAAAGGTTAGCTGTGGTTTCCTTTCCAAGATGGTAAAAACGAATTTTGCTGTAGCTTTTTGCAATGGACTTGATAAGAGCAAAAACATGATTTTCATCAACAGGAGAATCTACCATATGGTTATCAAGCTCTGTGAAGATTGTGCCAGTGCTCCAGCCACCACTGGCGCTAGATAGTATTTTAAATTTTTTTGACATTTTAGTCCTTTGCGGCTTTGCCTTTGTACGGTATTAGAGAAAACTTAAATTAATTTCAATAAAATTGTTTGTACTATCCAGAGCAGCTTACACTAGCTTCAATTAAACTAAAATCTTATAAACATCTATATGCATTGTTATGATCACTCATCTCAAAAAAAAAAATTAATGACTGATCTTGTCTTCTGCCAAGATCAGCTATGTAGTGATAATTTCTGCATAAAAAAGTTGTGTGGATCTAATAAGGAAAAGACATATAGATGGGTATGAAACCTAAAAAGTTGTATGATGCAAGATATTGAGGTATGATAAATGTAGTAAAGATTGAAACTTTTTCAAAAATATCTTGAAATGAAAACACTTCTGTAGTAAATAATAGTTTGGAATCATCCTTCTCTTTGTTTATTTTAGAAAAAAGCTCATGACTTATTATCTGTTTCAAATATAAGTCTACACAAAGTACAGTAGTGTCAGTACACTGAAGTATATAAAATAATATAGTAGATTATAACCAATAAATAATTATTTCTGTGTGTAAATCAGAGCTGGCCAAACCATGCCCCTTTATTATAATTTTACTTCAATCTCAGATGATTCTACTCTTTCAAATACCAGACAATTTGACTTTGTCAAATAGAAAACCCTTGGCAAATCTCTCCAGCAAGCCTAGGCAGCCATGATAATATATATATATATAGACAGGGTAAAATAAAGCAAGAACACACAGGTGACATGTAAAAAATTAGCCAATAGGCAAAAATATATTTTTTTATACAAGAGGACAAATGGACAATTAATGTATTACAAATATTGAAAATGCTCACCATAAATGCTAGGTGAACAGGAATTATCTTCGTCAATATTATAGTAACAGGACTTCATCCGACTTCATCAATAATAGTAAAACAGTGAGTTAAATGCTTATAAATTTGCCTGTTTAATAAATAAAGTATAACTACAAACTTCCAATAAACATCTTCAGTTGTATAAAACCCTCAGATCGTCTGATCCAATATACGTTGAAAAAGACGGATATAGAAACGGTAATATTGTTACTTTGTCATAAAGTCACTGTCAAACTGCTAAAGTGAATACAAGATATTATTTGTTCCTTACTTTAGTCCTTTAATAATTCTTCAAACTGTAGCCTGGTGGCCGGTGCTGATTTTCGTTCAGTAAAATCGTGAAATTTCGGCTGATTTTCCATGATTCCAGCCACTTTTAAGTTGTCCCATAGCGACAGGTACATTTTCTTGTTAAGGATGTAAAATTTAGCTGGTTTTCGTTAAAAATCCGATCATTTAAAGCGAAAACTATGATTGGGCTATTCCATTTAATACCCATACCCCCCTATCGAGGACAAGGGTTTATCTATACCCCTGAAGAATTCCTATCTTACAACAGCCCCCCTGAGGAATTCGATTTTTACAACAGCTACCCCTGAAGAATTCCTGTCTTACAGCTATTACCCCTGAAGAAATTGATTGTTACCCCTGAAGAATTCAATTTTTTTCACTCGACCCCTGAAGAATTCCTAGTCAAACAGTCCCTACCCCTGAAGAATTCCAAGGCAAAATAGCCCTTACCCCTGAAGAATTCCAGTGTCCTCGATAGGGGGGGTACGGGTATTAAATGGAATAGCCCATTCAGCAATAGTGATATAACTACAAAGTGGGTCCCACCGGATATGGCTGCCGCGAGATTTTTAGCCTCACTTCCGACTTCAATTTTTGCAAGGCGCGAACCAATAGATGCTCTATCCAGTATAATGAGTATATTATTTGAGATCAGTGGGGTGAACTCGTAGAGACTTCATAGCAAATCGCGTGTACGATGTGTCGGACCATCGTGACGTCACCGGCGATTTACCCCGGGAAGTTTAAAGGGACAAAAACAAATGGCTTCCCAAGTTGTTTTGTTAGGTGTTTTGATCGCAGTTTAGGGAGCAAGTTTCAACATGAAAATGAAAAAACAAAACGTATGGCCCAGTTTACACATAAGAAACATTATTACGCAAAATTATCCTAACATCTAAAGTTTTAATAAGATTGAAAACTCAAAGTTTCAGATCAACCAGTTTTACGCTCGCGACTTAAAAGCCGTCGTGGTCTGTCGAAAACCGGCCGTATCTTTGAAATGGTACCATCTTTTATCCTGGGACGAGGGTATAGTCTTTATTAGTCTGAGGTCCTTTGAACTTTGACTGACAGAAGCCTTGTTATAATGGCAAAAAAATGATCAGTGCCTTTTAAGTCAAAATTTTGACATTCAAGAAATGGCGTCCATCTTAAAACATCATCCTTATTAGTTTTGGTTGCACTCAGTGAGCTCTGCACATCAGAAATAAAAAAAAAATTCCAGTATTATTATAACAAAATCGGTAATTGCAATTTAATTGATCTTCGAGACCCTGCAGTGCTAAAAAAATTATGTAAACAAATAAAACAATGCTGCTGTGTATATAGCAGAAGCTTTCTCCTATATTTTTCTTTTGCTTTGTCTATTAGGTAAAGGTACACAAAATAGACTCACCTTGTTGTTAACTTCTTTATATAATTAAATTATTTTTTGGGGGAAATACTGCACTAATGGCCCATGAAGCAAACAACGTAAATATAGAATTGTTTATAATAGAAATTGATACACAAAAAACAACTTAGCGTATTTAAACTAGACATCAAAATTTTATATAGAGATATGCCTGCAGGTTTCTAAAGTGCAGAGACCACTTAGAATATTCATTTGCCCGACTGATGAGTCACTAAAGTATACAACCAAGATATCAGGAAAGGGGGAATTACAAAACATTATTTTCCTATAACCCTATATTGACCTCCCTCCTCACCAGTCCACCTCCCACCCCCCCCCCCCCCCCCCCCCCCCCTCCCAAAAAAAAGGGAAAAGGCAAACAAAACAAACAAGAAACATTAATACATTTATATATAGTCCCTTAATACATTTAAATATAAAAATACAATGATGTTTATGTCTTCTAATTTTTAAAGGTGTCCAGTTTAGTAGTTTCAGAGCTTAAGTTCTTTAGGAGAGTGGAGGAGAATCTAGTATTAGTTTAGCGGCTTTGTTTTCCAGTATTTGAAGATAATTCATGAGCACCAAGTTGTTCTTGTCTCCCTGGCCAAATTTTGTCTGTGTAGTCTAAAAGTGGTAGTACCAGAGAAGTATAAAGAATACATTGAGTGTCGATAGATAAAGTTTTACTCGTCATGGTAGTCCAAGTCTTTGATTAACCTTGGTGATTAAGTTATCAATGTGATCGTGCCATGAGAGATACTCGCTGAAAGTTAGTCCTAGATATTTAATTGATTTAAAAAATTGGTAAAAAAAATTGAACTGAAGATATACAAGTTACGCAGGCAAGAGCCACATACCTGTACCTACAAAAAAAAACAGAAATGTAATTAAATCAATCATACAGTCTTATAAAAACAATATATTCCTCCTCTTGTATCCAAAACTATTGAATGACCACACATTATATTCATGTCACCATGTTATTATCAGTATTGTTATTATAATTATACTCCTTTCAACCATTAATCCAAATGCAGTCTTTTGTTATGCATTCAACATACACACATAGAAGTGATAGAACCCCAATAAAAGACGCTGATATAAGTGTTTAAAAGGTCTTTATATTTTTCCTTTTAAGAAACAACACAAGATGTGCTATTCATGAGCTATACATCCCTGTCGTATCTTGCCTCGTGTAAATTCATGAAAACCAAATAAATAAATAATTGGATAAATAATACAAAACATAACCTGAAAGTATTAAACCTCCACATATACGGTGATATACCATCACCACCATCACCACAACCACCACCAATACCACCATAAACAAGAGCGATATCACAAACTAAGAAACTACATATGGTGATATTTCAACTATTTTCAAAATCATTTTCAAACAAGACCAAGTGAATGACTTCACTATACAAGTTATTTATTTCAGATTATGTTTTGTAGAAAGTAAAAAGCATTATAGAAGACACGACTGCTCGACACAGTCTTTATGCACCTATCAATGTTAGGCCGGCGGGGGGGGAGGCAGGGCAGGAGGGCGGGATTTGACATCGGAACAGAATTTTGTGTCAAATTCCCTACCCCAGGAACATCATTGTATGCCAAATATTGTACCCGCGGGACATCACACTGAGCAAATACTCAAATACAAAAATACATTGAAACAAATTTTAATCACTTGTATATAAACATAATTGATTTGAACAGATTCAACAGATCAGAATTTGAATTAAATCTATAAATCAGAACTTCATTTTAAACAGTTTAATAATTGTTGTTTCAGCTTTATGCAAAACGTCTATAGATCTTAAACAATCAAAGAATAACAAGTATAAAGGATATGTAAATGACTTATTTTCAAATATAAAATATTCAAGAACCACACGATCCGAAGCGTGTTCATGGCGTTACGGAGTCCAAAAAGAACGCAGGCTCTAACGGAAGTGTCGAACCTTTCTGTTGCGTCAAATATTTTAGCCCCCGGGACTGTGCTGATCGTCAAATTCCTTACTCGCGGGATTCATCTTTTATCAAATCCCGCCCCCCTGCCCTGCCTCCCCCCCCCGCCGGCCTAACATTGATAGGTGCATTAATAGTATTTATTATCGACATATCATTTGAAAGAATTGGACTGATCATTTTTAAGGTCGGTTCAAAACCGCTAATTACACATCGCGTGATTTCTTTGGTATATAGCCAGTCAGTAGGTTACATGTAATACGAAATCTAGCAAAGAATCTCAATGAAATACGGCATTCCAACCCACTGACTGTGGCATCGTCTCTGAAATTGGAGCAGATGCTACACGCTTTAAAACAATATTTTGAACTATATTTACCAAGAATCAAAGAATAACTTACCTTTTCAAGTTATCTTGACGTTGAACAATTCTTTTAGTTAAAAATAGTTGTAATCTATGCATCGGATTTCACAAAATTAAGCATCCTTACGTGGCAACGTGAACAACAAAACGCCGCCATTTTTACTAAACTCGGTGTCTCTTCTCGTGACGTCACGATGGTCCGACACATAGAACACAAAAATCGACGAGTTCACCCCTCCCTCCTGACTGGAACGCTAACTCGCTTGCACGTTTTGAAGCCAAAAATGGCGGACATGGGGGCCGCCATGCACGTCACCCCCAGTCCCTTTTACTTTATAACCGAGAAAAAATGAAGCTGAATTTGGTGAAATGGTTTGCAAAAACAGCTTGAAATCAAAGAAAAACTAAACTTGTTAACCACTTTTAGGCTTAGATCTAATTCCAATATACCGTAGAGTAGGTGAACACTGACATGACGAGTAAAAACAAGAAAAACAGTAAAAATATAAGCTCTCAAATGAAAGTCAACAATATGCAACCAAAATTGCCATGGTTTGGACAAATATAAAGAAAATACATAAGAATCCCAGGTTTAAAATGAACAGTTTGTTTATAAAATCAGTTAGGTTTTAAATTCCTCAATTTTCAGTAGGAAAAAAACAAAATGCACTTTACCGGGTGTTTTTACAGCTCTGGAGTTACTCTTCGTATCGAAAAATGTCAGATTTAGCATTTCCACAACTGAAACTTGAGTTCAAGCAATAATTTAGCATTATCTTATTACTAATTCTTGGCATGACAACCTTCAAACGTTTGAGATAACAAAGAAAAATAAGAAAAACCTGCATTTTCCGTACGAGTTTCGGGACTCGAATTTTCCTTTTGTTCGGCAGATATTTCGTCGTTCAATCCATTTTCGTGGGTAGAAATTGTTCAAGTACAAGGCCGATAAGCCCAATACGTACTAGCTTCTTCGTTATCATCTATAAAAAACTTTAGGTCTAAAAAATGGTTGTTTTTGCAGCGAGTTTTCAGTTTTTCATTGTGCCCTTCATAGGTTCTGTTGACGTGCAATGGCTACCCCCAGCGGCCGGAAGTTTGACTTCACCCAATCATAGGGCCTGTCTTATGGAGTTAGCGTTCCAGTTTACTTAGAGTTCAATGCAGGGCGCTTATCAACCTCGTACCCAGGGCCATTTGTAGGGAACTGGGCCAAGATGGCGGGAACAAATGGCCCTGGTGGAGGCTAGGCTATCTCAGCCTCTGATTGGTCAAGAGCTTATGGCGTAAATCAGACCGTTTGATTTTGTATTTTTTTTTTTTAATTTTATTTTGACCTTGTCGGTTGTTCCTGCCCACGGCACGGGAAATTATATTTCAAACCATGCAATAATTAGCTGTAATTAGGTATAATTACTGTGTAAAGGACCGAGTTCTGGTTATCAAAATGCGCAATATACTGCGCATTTTGAGCTAGCCTCCACCAGGGCAACCTCGTCCCCAGGGCCATTTGTAGGGGCTGGGCCAAGATGGCGGCCAAAAACAAAATGGCGGGAACAAATAGCCCTGGTACAGGCTGAGCTATCACCACATCTGATTGGTCGAGATAACATTGGATGTTTTAGGTATTCTGATTGGTGGAAACAAGGAGGGCGGCAGGCTAACTCGCGGGCATTTGTTTTTAGGGCTCAAATATATTAAATAAGTGTTTATACCAGAATTGCCGGCTGTTAACTGAAAAGCAACTTCAAAATGAATGAAAATGTGAGGAAAACTGGCGAAACACCCGTAAAAATGTCGGAAGAATATGCAATGGTGAGTCGTGTCGTCTCTGTGCCTGCCTGCCATACAACGAAGTCCATGAGACGGCAATTCAGTGTGTTTTCTAAACCGGGAGAAAGACTTTGTGAAGAAAGTCAAAAAGTATTTTGGCTGCGAAAGGAAAGTACACCACAGGGCAGAATTTACGTGTTTGGCCATTGAGAAGCAGGCTTTTTTCAAAGAAGAATTCTCGACTAAACGAAGCCTAAATGTTTTTCAAAACGCTGAATTGAATCCACCGAAAACTCACGAAAACAAGGCGGCCCGGCCAGACAACGGCAATCCAGTTTCTTGCGAATTTGGTACAACGGTGAAGCAAATGATAAATAATAAGCATTTACAGATATTTATTAAAAGTGTATTTATTTTAATAATTCGACAATGTATTTGGAAATGAATGTTTTGATTGTTTTCAGTTTGGGTCAGTCAAGCTGAACTAAATATTCAGAAAAAATTGAGCCTGACTAGGCGCAATAAACTTAGTGAAGACTGGGTCCGAGTCAAAAATGCGCCATGAGATGGCGCATTTTTCGCAGCCTGTACCAGGGCTATTTGTTCCCGCCATTTTGTTTTTGGCCGCCATCTTGGCCCAGCCCCTACAAATGGCCCTGGGGACGAGGTTGCCACCAGGGCCATTTGTTCCCGCCATTTTGTTTTTGGCCGCCATCTTGGCCCAGCCTCTACAAATGGCCCTGGGGACGAGGTTGGGCGCTTATATACCGGGCGGAACAGGTGGGAAAATTGTCTGAGCATGCGCGAAAACCGTGATATAAACAAGCTTGCGGGGGACTGGGACGGCAATATGGCGGCTTTTAATCTGTAAATAATCCGAAGAGTTTTCTGGTAATTCTACTTCTTTTTAGATATTTTATTAAAAACGAAATACTGAATAAGAAACAAACTATGTTCTACCATACGATAAAAAAGAGAAAAACCCATAATAAATAGTTTTTGGTTATAATACACATAATATTACAGCTCAGGGAAGTACGAGTTGGCAGTTGCTCGTGTTTTATAAACTCAGTAATACAATTTATAACAAGCTTGTGTCTGGCTTTTTGGTGGTTATGTCAAAGGTTCAGTAGAAAATGAAAAGAACAATTCACAGCAAAAATAAGGAGTTATTGTCACATCTTCATATCACTGCCAATTTAAATTACAACAGAGTCTAAATTACAAGTACAACACATGAGTAACATTCCAACTTTTTCTAACTTTAATAAGCAATAAGACTATATACAAACATTTAAACATAGGTACATGTAGCAGAATATATGTAAATTAAATAAACTTGAATACTTTCAGTATCTTCACTCAACGTTGTTGGTCAACCTTTGCTTGAACACACTTATTTAAATCTAGCAATTTCAAAATAAGCATGTATATAAATATATACAGCATATTAAACACTTCACTCTTTTAACTTTTTCTTTAGCCATAAATATAGCTAATATAGTATCTAAAAAAAGAAAAAGAACACTTAAAGATTTGCATGATAACAAATGCAATGTTATTTTTGGTAAGCAGTTATCAGTTCAATCCAAATCCAAAATGGCGGCTTCAAGTGACTCAAATTCAAAGCGTGAAATTCAAGTGTTTACGATTTTTTGAAGCTCAGAAACTGGTACAATGTTAACAATTAGGATCAAAAGTATACTTTGAAAGACAAGAAAATTGGTGGCATAGGCGAAAATTTAAATTTATTGGCTTTCGTCGCTTTTTGTAGCTGTCAAAATTGTGTACCGAAAATGGGCAAACTTTACAGTTCGCCTAGGCTTCGGAAATGCAGTTGATTCTTAAACAGACTGGTTTTAGTCATACTGCAAGAACCTGTAAGCAGTTGCCAAGTTTCATTTAGACGATTAACAAAAGATATATGGTAATTCAAGCACATTTCCTAACCCGACTGTTATCGCAATTTCCTATGGACAGGCGAAAGGGCACAAGATTCAGTTCGTTTTCGATTTTTCCGGACGTTGTCATTTATTTCAGTAAATGGAGCAAAGAACTATGGATAGTTTAAGAGAATAAAATTTGGGTGGCAAAGGGCTAAATTTTTAACTATGGCTCGTTCAAAAGCACTGATTTTAACTGTTTTTAGGATATTAAGCAACTAGGCGATAAATTTACACCGTCAAGTGGGCCTCAATATTAACAATTCACACAGTATTTTTAAAGATAAACATATGATCTAGATATTTCAACTCACCTTTTAGTAGTATTTTGCTGTTTATACAGTTTGTCGACACAAACAAAATGCACATCGAAACGAAAAACCCTGTTTGTTGCATATTCTCCTCGAATAATCCAAGGTTTCCATAACTCCGATCATAGGATTATGTAGCTCAAATGAAAGTCATCACAACCAGTTTTAAATCGCCAAGGTTTCTCTTCTTCAGCTTACCAAATATTTCAGCTAACAACACATTCGAACCTGAACGAACCTCATTTCGAACGAAAATAAAGAAACAGAGCAAATGCGCCCGCGATTTTTGGTCAGTTAAGACAATTTTCCCACCTGTTACCGGGCGGTGCAACGGGAATGGGAGAGCTGATCGACGTGTGATGCGGGGCCTGGCAACGAGTAACTGATATTCACCGGTCAGCGGTTGTTACAATGGTTGATAACACTACTCTTTTCCTTATATCGATTCATAAGCAAAAAATTGTTGATAAAGCGGTAACATTAAAATAAAATTAAAACAAAACCATAAATATGGCTAGCAAAGTGGATTTAAAAAATATTTCAAGTTTGAGTTGGATGACACTAATAGTGAAGATAAGGTATCAAAGCATTCGACATTGAGAGTACAACTGGTTCAAGTATTTTCATTAAAAATTTAATAACTGTTTACAAACTCTGGCAACTATTTTTTACACAAAGCAGATAAATAAATAAAAAAATTATTACATTGGCACTAGCACCAGCATTGGATTCCACTAAATTTGGTTTAAAATAAGAATTTGTGAATGGCACATCCCAGAGTTATTTCAAGACTTTCAAGCTTGTTTTCATGAAGTTGAAGGTGAAGAAGAAAGCAGTTGACTTGAAGAAAACTTTTGCAAAAACAAACCACTCATGGAAACAAATCATTTTTCCACCAATACCACAAATTCTTTAGAACTGACTGCTTTTCACTCAAAAACAACTCCAGCAAAATTCTGTAGCATTTTTGGTCAACTGGAAGTAAACATTCCTAGAGACTGTAAAAATGAAAAGATATATGCTTGTCAGAGAGTAATTACTCAACCACTTGATAGACAGTTGACAGTGATAAAGAGGCAATAAGGCATAATAATCATATTGAGTATGCTTAGAACTGGTACTCATTTCTTGGATTTAGGATTTGATAGTTATCATGTAATGTTTTAACATACAGCACCTTGAATTAACATGTTACAGTTTGTAAATCTAATAATCTTCTGTTGAAGATTGGTTGGTATAGATTCAACATATGCTGCAGGTTGATTGCTTTCAGATAACAGCTCGACCTAGGTTGTTTTTAACAGAAACAGCAAAGCAAAGTTAAAATTTCTTAAGAAATTTCATGAGCAAGTACAATTGATTCTTATGAATTGAATTGCTGGTATTGTATAAGATAGATAAGGCCGTGCTTTGACCAAATGAAGAAATAAGTTCTTTTGAAGATTTAGCTCGTTTTATACACGTGGAAGAATATGTGACAAGGTTAGTTTTCTTTTACTCTGAAAATTGCTGAAACTTGCTTACGACATTACAATCCTGACGCGACATATTTTTTTAAGTTTGCAAACGCCATGCATAAGCACAGGTCAATGTTCGATAGAAGAAACCTCTTGCTTCCACACAGTACACCAAGTTTCAGGGTCAAAATAAAAAATTGATCAATCATAAATTGTTTTATTTCTACCAAATATGAAAATGATACTTCTTACCTATGTCACAGTAAAATCTCACGGTGTTGGCAATATTTTAACACACAATGCGCCGACTATACTTCCAAAAACTCGTATTATAATAAATCGAATAAAGAAATGAATCTGTTTAGAAATTACAATCATTTTGTTTCAACAGTCCGGAAACTTAAGGAATACAATGACACGGTTAAAGAGAATCGCCGTATGTCAAAACAACACGTCTTGTTTATATTTCTTACAAAATTTGAAAGGTTAAACAGCTAGAAATCAAGCATTGATAAGGGTCGAGTTTCAGCCACGATATCTCAAAATGATCATCTCCGATTTTAACAAGAATTTTAACAAACAAAAGTAAGATAATAAACTTCAACATACCTGAATCGCTGGCCGTTGGTAGTAGAAGAACATACAATGCGCTCGTGGTGAAGTTTAGCCTCCATGAAAGGCATTAAAAGGCATGGACATTATCCAAAATAAATTCTCTTTGACACTAGTTTCTACACAAAATACATACTGCTGCAGTAATAGAAGTAATATTTTATCTGTAAATCCAATCAATTTCTTCTCACATGAAAAACTTAACGAAAAAATAGTGATAATCTTCGGATACACGAATTGCTGCTTTTGCTCGAATTTTCTTCAAAACTCGCTCGTGCCAGTCTACTTCCGCATCACACGTCGATCAGCGAATTGACTGGCGTTCCACCGCCCAGAATATAAGCGCCCTGGTTCAATGCTCCACAGTGCTACAAAGCGGTGCCCTGTGGCGTTAAAAACATCGCGTTAAAAATGTCGCATCAAAAATATACTATTGATTCCTAACGAACGAACGAACGAACTCACACACAGAATATAAAGCGGTTTGAAAGTTCGTTAGCTGCGCCCGCAAGCTAACTTTCAGGGCACCGCAATTTCCCATTGTTTCAGCAGCAAAAAAGTCGAAAGAAGAGATCGAAGTTGGATATATATGCAATGAATATGTGCACTGATATGCGCATGGCAGCCTAATTTCACTATTTTTGTGGTTGTGGCTGTCTTGGGTTGTTTTTTAATTTCTATATTTTCAGTCGTTATTTGATTATACACTCGGATTTAAAGCAACCGAAACATCAGTATCATGCATAAGAAAGCACATACAGAAGAGATATAGACTGACCACTTTCATAATGCATGGCCAACCGCGACGCTTTAAATATTCTTTTATCAGGGGCGGATCTAGACTGTTGCAACTATTGCAAATGCAACAGTCAAAATGTCCGGAAAACATTAAAAGATAATAAGAATAATTTAATTTGCAAAACTACCTAACGGTTATGACTCGAGAGCTCAGCCTCGGTCCTCCAGTCTTCGCTTCGAGCTATATCCGGGAAAATTCTAACCCGCAATTGGGTGAGATTGTAATCACCCAGAAAACCCGCAATATACAATATTTCCGGCCGCACACCCCCCCCCCCCCCCCCCTCCTCCCTCATCTCCTTGTGCAACATCCTTGTGCAATAGGCCTGGCGCGCTGTTGCACCAGATCAGTCTGAAGTCGTTTGTGCAACAGTTGAGCTAAATATAGTCCGTGAAACAGACTATATTTAGCATTTGTGCAACAGCTAGGGGTAGCTGTCCAATCAAAACACTAGATTGTGCAACAGTGTGCAACAGATTGCGAAATCTGTTTCGCCTCTCAGATGATGTTATTGAGTACGCTTCATTCGACCTACTCGGCTTCTTTCAAGAATAAATGGCTTCTAACGATGTGTTACAACCACTGACCTATATATATAACTGGACTGCGGGTGCTGGCCAAAAATGTGTCCCCATTTTCACTTTCAAAATGGCGGCGTTTATGGGTCCTTCTGCTAATGGTAGCGACCACTGACATGTACTTATCGTAGGAAAAAAGAATATTTATGTAAATACAAAGCGATTTCAGTCTTACTTTATTAATAAATCGTTCCTATGCGAGGGCTTCCCCAGAGGTGAATAAAATCGTCTGGCGTTACTGCGTTAGCCAGAACAAAATACTAAAGAGTAAAGACCAATAAATTAGGACAGGAAAGAGTTAATGCATGCAGTTTGCTCATTGTTAATTTCTTGTGGAACGACTCAAGAGGCCTGCTGGATTATTTGTCTGACCAAATAGGAATATCGCCTCCCATGTAAACAGCCCCTAAGAAGAACTCGGTACGCCTCGCTCCTTTACGATTTTCTCGTGATCTTCAGTGGTTCTTTATAGAGCTGGCGACTTCACAAAACGAAATGTTTGTAGATTTCCATGACCATGTGTATTGACAGTCTTGTTTATTTTATTGCCAAGTGTTCGTGCGGTACCGCCGGCCGGCACGTCTTTAATTCAGACTGCTAGAAAGCTACAACAGTAATTGTCTAGGATTATTATTATTGTAGTTCAGAACTACAAAAAGACTCTTATCATGAAAACATCCCGGGCCGCTCAACAAATATTTTGTTTACACAAACTCGAGACAAGGACGATATTTGCTGACTTGGCAAAAATTCTGACAGAAAATGCGACAAAGTTTGCCTAGTCCGTCTACTCCGAACGTTTTCTCAAGAAATAGTCCACTGTAGAAGTTATAAAATATATTGGCAGAAAGATAATTCACCTTGCTATAACATACGTGCAGTTTATCCGACCAAATAGCTTAGTTTCCCTGAAAAAAAGCGAAATATCAAACATGTCCAAATCATAATAGCGGCCGCTATTTTGAAATTTTTTTCCGTATGTATTATAGTGTCTTCTCCGAATGTTTTCTCGAGAAATAAACCACTGTAGAAGCTATCAAATATACTGGAAGAAAGATAATTCATCTAGCTACAACATACGTACAGTTTATCCGACTAAATAGCTTAGTTTTCTTAAAAAAAGCGAAATACCGAACATGTCCAACACCAACCTCGTACCCAGGGCCCTCTCTGCTTTCAAAATGGCGCGAGGAGAAGACCCTGGCAAAGGCTGGTCACGTGATTCCAAAATACTCCAAGATTCTTGGAGTATTTGGTCACGTGGAAAATTTGAGCTTCGCCCGTCCTGGGGGGAGCGGTTGATTCGGTTCTTATAAATGTCAAGGTTGATGCAAGTTCGGCAACGTTAAATTCGAGCGGTAAATTAGATATATTTCAAAATTTACGACATTTGCTGGATAATTCATATTTGTTGCCGTCAATCGCCAGAAATGAAGCCGAAGGCGACGAACGATCGTAAACTGATAAACAGAAACCCGCTCTGCGAGTCTGCGGTTACAGGTACTGATACATAGACTAAAAATATTCGAAATATGCTGTTGATTGTTGGAAGTATATTTACCGTCCAGTATAGCACATTTATGTTTCTTGTCCACACGTTTTGGATTTGTGGAAATTTAATTGTTGTATCTGTCGATTTATACTCAAACGGCATGTTCGAATCGAATCTGCTGTCCTCGACTCCTAGCCTCGTTGACTTTGAGGTTGTACTTTAATACAAATGTTCGATCAACAACAATTCTTCGATCGACGAACATCAGATCAGCACTGAAGACTTTGACTTTGTATATTTCTAAACTTTTTAAATTAATAGATTTGGAAAGTCCAGAAACCGAAATATTAATAAACACTTCTTGCTTGCATAATAAAGCAAATATGTTGTAGTGTAGACGCTTCTTACTAAACACGGTCATTAACTGATTTGATAAACTTGTTAAGAGAATGTCTTGTTATTTGTACGGTTTGGTTATTCTTGAGTGCCTAAATAGTTCACTGAATAGGTTTACATACATATGCAAGCCAACTATACGCTGTTTATCATTGACTGTACCGCGCCCCCCGGTACAGTGTGAGTCATCATCAAAATATTCCAAAATTATTGGTGTCACGTGACCAGCCTTTGCCAGGGTCTTCTCCTCGCGCCATTTTGAAAGCAGAGAGGGCCCTGGGTACGAGGTTGGTCCAACACGAACTAGAGATTCTTAGGTATCGGTCAGCGACCTTCACCATTAGCAAAAGGACCCATAAATGCCGCCATTTTGAAAACGATTTTGGGGACACTTTTCCTAACTCAAAGGTAATAGGAGCACGCAGTCCAGTTATATATATAGGTCAGTGGTTACAACCGCTGTTGAATATATTGGATGGAAGTTATTCTCGAGAGGAAACAGACCGTGAACTTATCGCTCTCAAGCACGAGTGCGTACGTAATATTTCAAAAGGATGCGGAAAGTATCTTGGTGAAGATCTACGCTGTACTTTGTGCCACTTCTCAAGGTTACAGTTCTCAAAGAGCCAGGTATCGCGCGCCTCGAATCACTACCCAGTGAGGTAAGCCTTAGCAGAATAATATTCTATAAATTAATATTATATACTGTATGCTAATGATATACTGTATACTGTATCCTCACTCAGTGTTTCATGGGAGTCAGCTCTCCGCTGTTCGGTTTCAGTATTTACTGCAGTGCGGTCAATGAGTCAAGTCTAGTCTCTTTCTCTCGTTTATTCTTTGTACAGTATAGTATTACTAAGCGCTTCTCGGTTGTATTTATGTTTAATTGTGTATTATAACTATTTTGTTTTAATGCATTACAATGTCATGAACCTGAATTTTCGAGTTTGCCCTTTGAATGAACTCCAGATCTGATGCATTTTATATTCAGCATGCAGTTAATATTTTATTTGAAATCACACATTCAAACTCAGTCACATATTAAGCACTAAGATGTGATGGTTTACTCTGAATTACTTAGAATTTTAAATCTGATTTATATGCTATTCTATTTGCTTGTTTAATATTAACTTGCTCTCAGAATGCGGGAAATGCGTTTTTAGAGGTCCTAATTTTAAAATTTTTCAGGGGGGGCATGCCCCCTTACCCCCCTTGACGGGGTGGACCACACCATGCGTGCAACACTCGGATATTTTCCTAGATCCGCCCCTGTTTATGTACACCTAATTGAGCCTTCTTGGCCTCGTTTTCAAGCAAAGATTCTTTTGAGCTGCAGACACACAAACGAGGCTATAGAAAGGCTTATATAAAAGATATTCAAATTAATCGCTATTATGAAAGTGGTCTATATACTGTTTGATTTAAGTACTAAATGGATATATATATATATATATATATATATATATATATATATATATATATATATAAAGACATCAGTCAAAATCATAAAGTTTTACTGTTGTGACGATAGAAGCGTTCCTAAAATATTGCTGCAATATATTCCTCAAGTTGAACAATTCATTTGATAAGATTCGTTGACAACTTCCTGTTTTGAATTTGATCGGTGTTTGGCAAGTAATCCTTTTTCTTATTCGTTGTTTAAAAACCAGAAACCAATCAAATTCAAAACAGGAAGTTAGCAATAATTTTTATCAAATGAATTGGTCAAACATAGCAAATGAATTGCAAAAATATTTTAGGAACGCTTCTTTTCCACGAGATTAATATGCTGTTACTCGGAGTTTCACATTTGCACAATCTTCAGACATCTTATATTATTAAGCAGATATATTAAGCTCTGCTGCATAGCACTGAGCACTGTTGTTTCAGTACCGACAATAACCATATGCCATTTATATATCACGCCGGGCATAAAAGGCGCCAAAATCGCCGGGATAAACGTGCGCGTTCCGCCATGTTGGACGAGCGGCAAATGTGGGAGTTTGGTGACTAATACCGATCTTGCCCGAGTTGTCGAATTTGAAGCCCTCGGATGACGATCGTATTTACTCGGAGAAAAATTGAGTGTTAGAAATGAACAGAGCTTGTCTAAAACTTCATTGTGATACCAAACATGCTATGTTTTCTTCAAATGACTTCTTTGTAGGAAGCGTCAAACTTTATGGATTTTCGAAGAATAGGATGCTGCTCAAAAAAAGGAAATTTTGAGGCTTGTTTTATTTTTTTAACAGTATTATCCTTGGGTGGAATTCCTCGTTCAACTGATACCTGGAGTTTTGGTCTCAAATCTGTTCTTTTTGGTTTTGGACGTTTAAGCTTAGATTTTCGATTATTTGGGAATTTCAACGAGGCATCTCAGGTCAACAACGTGCGTTTGGACTTATGCATGGACATAAAATACATTAAGAAGCGAAGGGAATATTCACATTATTTGACATTTCAAAGTTTGTACTTTGTCTAATGGAGGTGATTATAGTATGGTCGACAAATTTAGGGTTAAGGATGTGCCAGTCAGTGTCAAGAGAGGTAGCGAAATTTTATAATGTAAGGAATGTAAACAGTCGAAATTATTTGCAGTTGTAGCATGGTGCTAGAGTCTTGATACTTATAATATATTTTAAATATTTTCTAATTGTTTCTTTGAGAAATCCACAATAATAGGTTGAAAAAAAACCAATATTGGGTTCATTTTAATTGTATGTACAGTTGAAGCTCTCGTGAGCGACCACCCTCGGGAACTGTAAAAAGTAGTCGCAACTAGAACTGGTCGCTTACGAGAATTTGTTCTCGTATGCGACCACCCACTGAAATGGCTGAAGTTGGTCGCTTACGAGAGATTGGACCAGAAAAATACTGCAGCGTTTCTATTCTGGCAACCAGCCAGAAACAGCAATACTCAGTCATTGTTATGCATTTTATAATCACATGTATTTACTGTATTTTCAAGGGTGGTCGCTTTCAAGAGCTTAAAAACAAAGAAAAAGCTCAGTTTGTGAATCTGAAAGGTGGTCGCGGTCGCTTACGGGAGTGGTCGCTTACGAGAGCTTTTAGTAACAGAGTTTAATAGGGAATTTAAACGGGGTTTCGTGAGGGTGGTCGCAACTAGAGCTGGTCGCTTACGGGAGTGGTCGCAAGGAGAGCTTCGACTGTATCTAGCAGCCTGGCACTGACATCAGGATGTGTATTTTTTTTGTTCTGGTTTACATAGTATATGTCTTTAATAACATTTACGGTGTGACCTTATAACAGTCTGGAAAATGTCTACTTGATGGTGTCTTTGTCAGATTACCTTAAATAATTTGTTGTGTACTACAGATATATTTTAACAGTACTGGTTTAATGAAGTCAATGGTACAGTCAAAACTAGTGTGGTTTTTGCAAATAAATTCTAGTTGCTGAAGATTGAAATCATATTTTGCTGTCACATGTATATATAAATCAATTTGCATGTACCCAAATGCTATTTTGGCCTGCTTTTACAGTTATTGGCATGATCAGTCTAATCGTCAAATATTATATGCTAGCCTTTACAGTAGCTGATAGTAACAATGAATGATGGTACATTGATAGATGCATCAACATGTCACAATCTATTTTTCTGGTTCTGGTTGATAGTAATTCCTGGTTTATTAACTACATGTACATGGACTTGGCTGCAGAGCCACACTATTAATGACTTTGTTGATTCTTAGCCCATTAATAACATGTACAGTATCAATATGAGCCTGGCTATATGGACAAGATTAATACGAGCCTGGCTGCATGTATATATACAGTATCAATATGAGTCTGGCCACATGGACAGTATTAATACGAGCCCGGCTACATGTACATGTACATGTACAGTATCAATATGAGTCTGGATACTGACATTGGACATGTTGACATAAGTCCAGGCCACTATTACTTCATGTTTTAGTTGCTTCTAAGCCCATGTTTATACCAGTATGGCTAAATTGACAGACCCCTCTATTACAATACTGAATTTCCATGCTAAAATTTGGGCTGGCCTACTGAGTTAGCTGGCATCTCATTCATGAGCGAGGTTAACCGGGACAGAAATTTCCTACATGAACTGGTTACATGGTTTCAGGGGCGTCGGAGCGACGATAAAAGTGGAGGGGCCCAAATAATCTAGGGGGGTCCGGGGGCATGCCCCACCGGAAAATTTTGAAATCTAGAGTCCCGGAAATGGCATTTCCTGCATTTGCGGACAAGGATTTACAGAATTCTGAATGTCCGAAAACGTCTTAAAAAACATTACTTTTGCGGACATTGAATATCTGCATTCAAATTTCTTTAGTATATCTTTATTCAAATACGGATTAGTGCATTTGTTGTATTGGATAATGCTTACAAGAGGTCTTTTAAAAACAGAATTGAAAGGAATGAATGCTGTATTAATGTAAAAAGACCAGACAGACACAAGGCCATAAGTTGATGTTAGAAATAATGTTAGAAATAATATTTCATTATTACTGGCCTTGTTAAAAAGTGGGGGGGGGCCCAAACATGTTCTGCCCCCCCCCCCCACGCAAAAAAGGGGGGGGCAGTCCCCCCCGGCACCCCCGCTTCCGACGCCCCTGCATGGTTTTATTATTACAAAAAATACTAGTGTTAGATGTGTATAGCCATTGTTGATGAAAATTTCTTTTTATTATGAACAAATGTTTTTATCAAAAACTGACAGTATAATGTTGTAAATGTTAAGTTACTAAATGTATGTACTGTTTAAGAGTTTATTTGAAAAAAAAAGTGGGTTTTTTTATATTTCGCGCTGTAAGCAGGATAGTTTTTCCGCAAACACAAATTTTAAAGCCAAACTGCCTGGTATCATTTTAGCCCATACTGTTGTTCATATTTCTAACACTTTAATCGAAACTTATACTCTTAGTTAGACCTCTTAGTTAGACTATAGATAAAAGCTATACAAGCACAAAGTCAATGCAGTTGTTTCATCGTTTGACTTTAGAAATTTCCCCACCAAACTTCAAATCAAAATATATAAAGAATGCATAAAACAAAACATAGAGTTTGAAGCTACACTGTAGAGGTTTTACTGAGCAATTTAATCTGTATTTACTAGCCAAACGTCTCTGAAATCATAGATACCTTTGTACACCTCAACTCATTTTCAATAAAATGTAATTCATGCTGCTGCATCTAGAAAGAAACGTTACATCGTTCTTTTCGCGAAAAAAGAAGCCGCCATCTTTTTTTCTATTTTGGTGCGCGCTTCCGCTGGCCAATAGTAACGTCAACTGTTGAATCCCGGCGATTTTTGGCATATATATATATTTCTAAAATCATTAATAATTCATGAGGAAAATTCAAAAGGAATTAAAATGTCTGTAAATGTGATACAGAAGTGTTTAACAAAACATCAGTTCTGTATCACATTTACAGACACTGATATCAGTTCTGTAGCAAGTGTACAGACACTTTGCATTCAACTATCTTGAGTGAGGTACGCTGGTAGCAGACTCGTTCCCAGCCGCTAAACCCCGCGCGCCCACGCTTTTATCCTAGTGAGTTGGGGAACGAGATTGGGTGCGAAGTGTCGCCGTTTTTCAGTGCGCATGCGCGAGGTCTGAGAAGCTCGCAGCCAGTAAACCAAGTAAACCTCAGCCAGGTCAACAAGGAGTTAGCCTGCGTAGCTGACGGTATTAGGGAGTTCGGGCGCGGGCGGTAGGCGGGCAACGCGAAATACCGCCTGCCCGAAAACCATATGTTTTTGAGTGGTCTCCGTCCGCTGGGTGACGGAGCATTCTGATTGGTCAGAATATTGATTTCAGGAGTTATCATATTACAGCGGACAAATATTAAGCGAATGTATTGAGATTTGAGAAAGTATTGAATTGAAGCACTATCGGTCGTCACGTCGTTTGAAGAGTGAACAACGAATTGCAATTGAATATCTATTGCTTGGTAGAGATGTGATTGCAATTTTGCCAACTGGATTTGGTAAAAGTATGATATTTACCGTGTTTGCTTTGGCGAAGCATGAGATGATGAAAATGTCTGGAATTATTAATAACAATCGAAATATAGTAAGGTTAGATATACTGCCGAAACAGAGAACGTAGGAGTCTAACGTTTCGAACATAAATCATACTTGTTTATTGCTAATTCATCAACTGAGAGTTTTGCTAAAACAATTCCCTTGTCCAAATTGTATATATATATATATATATATATTCTAATAGAAATTTTGTATATTCATTCATTGTAATTCAGTTTTTTAACTGCAGAATTGGTTATTAAAACATACATTACACTGATGTCAAACAACATGACAGCAAACTCAAAGGTGGTGACTCCAAGCAGTAATTTAAACATGAGTTATGAAAAAAATATATGTTGTTGCATCCCTATGAAATAAAACGACAGCTGCCCTTATTTTCCAGTATTACTTGTAAAATGTCAACTAATAGAATTGCTTCGTTCTTCAGAATTACTCATCCCATTCAAGAAATAACAGGAAATATGTGCAGTTTAATCTTTATATCTAACGTTTAAACTGTTTTCAAAGATAGTCTGCTCTTATTTTTGCTTGCAAATGCAAGTTTAAAGTAGACTGTAATGCTTTAAATAGCTTCACACAATGGCGGTTCGAGTTCGTTTTAATGCGTAAATTTTCACTTTCAAATGTTTCCCATACCTTCTAAATGGCAAAAATATTGTCATCTACCTTTCCTCTATTACTACTGGTTGTAGCGTAAAAATCGAGCGACTAGTTTGTGCGATTTTAGTGATCCAACTCCGTATTTCGCCATTGCACTCCTTGTTGACCTGGCTGAAGTTTACTGGCTGCGAGATTTTCCGGAAGTGGTTTTCGGTAACCACCTGGGTGGCCCTTCTGCTGCCCAAGACAAACGGTCTACTTTCAAAATGGCGTGATTTGGGCTGATTTGGCCAACTTTGGAGCGCTGTTACTGGGCGGGGATTTAATATTTTTGAGAAAAAATTTCGGGAAACATTTTCTTTTAACCTAAGTTATTTAAATATGTAAAGATCCCACAGGCCATAGAGGCACTTTAAGTTAATTTTATTATTAGGGAGGTTGTTCCAAGATCGTTTTTATCTTACGTCACGGCGGCCATATTGGTGTACCAAAACAATGAAATGGCGGCCATGTTGGTGTACATCTTTATCCTATAGGAATTTAGCTCTATTCTTATTCAAACATTTCGGGGTTTTTTCGTGTTGTTTTTTTTGTTTCACCACCCCGATGGGGCCACCAATGACGTGAGTGAAAACGATCCATACTGTGTAATGAAAGCGTGTGGGTGAGCAATTATAGTTGGGTACTTGGGTTGTTTTTCATCTTTTGTTATATTGCTTCTCTGTACGTGATCATGATACGTTTTATAAAAAGCTAAATCCTCGTTTAGCCTTTATATATACGTATATAGAAATTAGATATACGTATCGTTTTCAGGCTTCACGAGTCCAAGTAAAAACAATTAATCGACTGAAATTCGACGTTTAACTCGACGTCGCATTACTGACGAAGTTAATTCGAATTAAATTCGTCTAAATTAATTCGTTTCAGTATTGTGCGACGTTTAGCGCAGGCCTTATGAATACTTTTGATCAAATTATTATATACAACGAGAGACAAAAGCATATATTTCAAAAAATCTTTATTAATCATCATTGGAAAATATTCAAAAGGTGTCACTAAGCTGTGCATGTTCACTTTTCTTGATTGTCTATTTGAGGACGTTAGTTTACCTGCACCGACTCCTGAAGAGTGAAGATTCTCTAGTGTTTAGTAAAATAGTTGTCTATCTAAGAAAAAAGGATTTCCTTTAGTATACACGAATCAGTGATCACTTGGTAGGAGAACGAAACCGTTTACACTAGAGCAAAAAGTATCCGGATTCACATTGTTTTTCATCCTCGTGGGAATAAAAAACAATGTGAATCCGGATACTTTTGCTCTAGTGTAAACGGGGTCTTAGTGAGGCAATAGGACTACTGATATTCTTTATACAATAAACAGAAAATAATACATGCATGCCGGATGATTGGAAGTATGTATATTTTGTTCTCGTGTTTATAAATAACTTAATAACAGCGGAACGTGAATACGTCATAGAATTATAAAAAAGGCACTCAAAAGGTTCTCCAAGAAACTGACAGGAAAATTGCCTTTTCTCAGCATGCAAGGAATTTCAACAAAGAGGAAACCCCATCTATAGTACGTAAAGGACTTCGCATATACGTAGTTGTACGTTTTTTTAAATAACTACACAAAATAGATTTAGTCAATAACGTAAAGAATAGGCATAAAACTGAGATAAACGACGTGTTAAGACTTTGAAGCCTGAAAACGAGTCGTTATAGTATTCTATTCCGGCTAACGATGACGATTTTATTCAACACAGGGAGAGGTCCAGGTGTTAAGGTGTTAAAAATTAGATATATGCATTCAAATTCTTCATCTCGAGAAGGAGACTATTATTGTTTGGCCGGGATAGGCAGTTTTAGCCATTATTTCGATCATATCCAGTTTTTCGGGGGCGGTTTGCCGTTAACTGATAACTCTTCGGTGACTGTTATCGTTTAGAATGTAGATCGCTTTTCGGAGTACTGGCAACGGAAAAGCGGTTGCGGTTAGTTAAAATCACCAAAATAGAATGGATTTCGGAAATTCAAACCCCTATGCATGGTTATATAAATCTCCCTTAAATGATCTAGATCTTTAATCTTTTCATAAAGGTATTTTTCATGTTATGTTTACAGTATATTTTGAGATGTTATGTAACTACTAACTTATAGATAAACTGTTAAACTCGGCGCCTTTTCAGCACACTATTCTTAATTGACGTTGCCTCGTGCCCAGTCCTTTTTCTGAGCTATGTATAGCCGACCCAGTGAACTGGAACTGGAACGATATAAGGACAACGATACCTACGTGTTTTTTATTTTCCTTGATCTTGAAGGCTTGACTTAATTTATATATTTTAAACCTTCCTGTGTAAAACTTTTAACAATTGACAATTTTGTATTTAAATCATTTAAGCATTGTACTGTAAATCACAGTAATGTTTGTTCAAAAGTCGAATTCTGTCGCTCGGCATCGAGAAAGAGTCGTTTTCTCAAAGCTTGCCCATGCAGTGTTGATCCCACAAGACTATATAAACTCGTTTGTGAGTGTAGTATATAATATTATATAATTCCTATGGAAAAATAAACTTATCCATATTCGTGAGAATTTAGTTGAAAATATAAATAAATATAGTGAAATAATTGTGTGGTTTATCGAAAATGTTATACATAATTTGTTAAAAGATTTGTACTGAAAGAATTTTATACTGTAAAGCCGGTGTAAGGTATATTATAATAGTCTTTGATATACTATATAATATTTATACTTTGATGTTTAGCCAGTTTGCACAATAACTATAAGAATGAGTCTTTTGCATGTAATTTTCTATTTCTTTTGTTCTCAAGATTATAAATCTCTTTTATCAGTCTTTGATAAGAAATGACAGTTTCTTATATTAAGTGTTTTGCACTGTTAAAAGTATTTTTAATTTTATCGAAACGACGTTTCCCGAACTTTTTAGGAGCACATATGACTATGAATTTGCAATTTTAGCTTTCCATCTGAGTCTCAGTAGCTCAATGGTTAGAGCGTCTAACCGGTCATTAGAAGATTGAAGGAAGGACAACTTGCTTCAAGCCAATCCTTGCAGGACTTCTCTTTTTAGGAACTCTTTTTTTAACCGAATTGCCTTTCTCTGGAACAATCTCTCTCCGATCATCCGTAATAGTACGTCTGTTTCCTCTTTTAAGCACCAACTTTATATTTACTACTCTTCTCAATTAGATTCCACTTTTGAAGTAAATAGAATGCGCACTTGGAAAACCTACTGCTCTAAGTGTCGTTCTTACAACTTAAGCTGTTGTTCTTAATCTGTCCTATCGTATGTAAATAGTGTATTAGTCTTTGTCTTTAATAAACAAATAAAGAAGATTGCAGGTTCGAACCCTGTCTGGGGTTCAGAAATCTTTTCTGCGAACTTGAGCTTGACGAACGTCTACCAAACCTATTGTACTTGGGGGGGGGGCAAAAGTGCCCAGTGGGGGGGGGGGAGCATAGCAACGGCTAATATCAGTCTTAAAAAAGGCTGCGGTTAAAAAGCATGTCTTCTATAACTTTCTTTCTTTTTTTTTCTTTTTTTTTTTTTTGCAAGAATTTGTTTTGTTGCAAAGGGCGTCTTTGAGTAGATCTGCTTGACGTAATTAAGATCCGCCGCATGTTTTAATAATGACTAAGAAAATTAATTTCGCAAATACAAAGGTCCCACCTACATAATTATATTCGTTATATAGAGAGGTCCTTTACTCCTTTTACTGATTAGACATTACTGTCGTCATCCACGACGTCAATAATATCTATTGAAATATAATTATAAATAGTCCTGCAGCAAACGTTCTCTCGCTATAGTGGAACAGTTCAGTCCAAAAGCTGTCATATAAACCACCATGTCGTTCAGAAATATCACATGTATCCGTAGGATGCGCGAAAATCTTTTACTGCTCCTAATTCTAATTGGAGTTGTCGTTGGGTTTGTCGTCGGGATCCTTCTGAACAAAAAAGTCCAAGACTCCACAAATCCTTCACCAGGAGAAATAGCGATGTTCATTTACTTTCCAGGCGAAATATTTTTAAGAATGTTAAAGCTTCTTATTTTGCCTCTCATTGTATCAAGCGTGATAGTTTCACTGGCTATTTTGGACAAAAAATCGATGGCAAAACTAGGAAAACGTGCTGTAGTCTATTTCTTCATTACTACGTTGCTGGCCGTCATTTTTGCTGTCATTTTAGCATCGATCCTTTTACCAGATCCAAGAGTTACTAAAACTGACGATAAGAATGAGGAAAAGAAGGACGGTAAAGCTGTTCACGCCATATTAGATATAATCAGGTAAAATGAATTTTTAAAAAAAATGTATTTATCAAATCAAGCTGCGAATTTATTATATACATGCATGCATGTGCGCGTATAGCTGATAATCACGGCGAGAAGTAAATAGTGAAGAAACTGAGCTGCAATGACATTTAAAATACATTTAAATAATGCTGAAAAAACTTCATTCGGGTGTTTTGATTTCAGTGTTACAAATCATTATTTGTAAATTTGATGCGCAATGTTTATTCTTCCCTTCAACTATCGACAGATTTGATTTCGAAAAAACCGCTGCGGCCAAAAACTGACTAAAAACGCGACATTATTCTAAAACATGCAACCTTCAAAATATGTGTTAGCGTTTTTATATTGCAGCACGTATACAGTCTTTCGTTGACAAATTTGTTCCTATATTTTTTTGTTTTGTTTGTCCACTAATTATGCATGCATCATATATAGCAATCTATCCCTAATATGAAATTTTAAACCCAAGTAAGCATAAGTATAGAAGTATATATGGCCATGTAAATCAAATTTTTGACTAATCGATTACCAACCTACTTATGGCATCCAATTCGTCCGGTTTCGTGGGTCCCGTGTAAACGGAAGGCAGAATGGCGCATTCGTATTCGTATGCGCACTACCACACTAAAACGTGTATTAATTCTGAACGCTATTAGGTCAGACGTGTAAAACTATCAATTAACATTTTAATTGCAGCTTTTCTTTATTATAATGCAAAGTGAATTGATGTATTTTGTCCAGTTGGTAATAAAACTTCTGACTTACGATCTTTCTTTATTATTATAGAAATATTTTTCCAGAGAATATTGTCGAGGCAGCCTTTTCATTTGTAAGTATTCTATATTTTAAACGTTGATCTATTTATATTTTTCATTATTGGACGATCAATTGACTTTATTTATCAAATTAGGCAATATTCGTATTTGTGATAAATGAGATTTACTGTTGGACCCGTATTTTTGAAATATTTAATTATATTTTGACTGTTTAACCGCCTTCGCCGACGGCCCTGGTTTTGGTGAGGACCGGAGTCAACAGGCAATATATACCAGTCTATAGAAGCCAGTTCCTAATCATGCAACTGCGCATCAAATTGACGCGTTCTGCGTCAGGATAAAATGTATTTCAATTCATAACACCACTGGATTCAGGAACTCAGTATAATGAATTCAAGAGTCAGTGTAAACGACAATGCACACAAAATAAATCTTGCGGCTTTAGCCTAAATATCAAGGAGTGAAATAAGTTTTATCACGACGCTTGACGCATTATTTTAATGTGCGTGAGTCGAGATTATACGAACTGGCTTATTAAACAAACAAATTTTGAAATCACATTATTTAGAATAGAAATCTCGAAACGTGACTGAAAGAGTAAACTCGATGTCGCTCAAATAAGAACCAAAACTGTCCAAAACCACCTTTTAAAGAACAATTTTTATGAGTAATCACCGCGCAGTTAAAGACTATCGTCTCTGAAAAGTACGTAGTTCGTAACCTAGCAACCATCTAAAATGTGAAAAGTGAAAGTACGTAGTTCGTAACCTAGCAACCATCTAAAATGTGAAAAGTGAAAGTACGTAGTTCGTAACCTAGCAACCATTGGTTGGTTAAACAATACTTATGTTCAGCGGTTTCTACTGTTTAAGTCAGGGGCTTAAACAACCTCGTCCCCAGGGTCATTTGTAGGGGCTGGGCCAAGATGGCGGCCAAAAACAAAATGGCGGGAGCAAATGGCCCTGGTGGAGGCTAGCTCAAAATGCGCAGTATATTGCGCATTTTATTAACTAGAACTCAGTTCTTTTCACAGTAATCATACCTAATTTACTAATTACACCTAATTATTGCATGGTTTAAAATATAATTTTCCGTGCCGTGTGCAGGAACAACCGACCAGGTCAAAATACAATTTAAAAAAAACAAAAAAAAATCAAACCGTCTGATTTACGCCATAAGCTCTTGACCAATCAGAGGCTGAGATAGCCTGGCCTCCACCAGGGCCATTTGTTCCCGCCATCTTGGCCCAGTTCCCTACAAATGGCCCTGGGTACGAGGTTGGGGCTTAAATTGTTTTGATTCACCAGTACCGCAACTATTTGATTGCAAAGAAAGTATCTTTTCCTTTCTTTTCTTTCGGAGCAATGGAGGCTGATATAAACAGTAAGTATACCAATATAAACGCTATCTAAAGTTTAGTTCGTGATGCTTTGATCAGTTTGATGCTCTGGATGCCCAATGGCGATGGTTCTTCTGTATATATTAGGTCTGTTCGCCTTTTATTTAAAAGGATGTATCGTAAAGTATTGGAAGTAGTGGAAACCGTATACACTTATTCTTATTTATTTACGCAAAGAACAAGGAATCAGCCGAACGTATTCAACTTTATTTTTTTGCACCTGAAATGTTTAATGTTTACTTACAATATCTTTAATTACCCCCCCTGGCCTGGTGGTAATATTAGTCTGTACAGTTTATTGGTAGCTCCAGCGAGGGGCCTAGTGGGCTGCAACCCACCCAAACTGTATTTTTCATGTTTAATTTTTCTTGTTTATTTGACATCCCTATTTGTGTCCACTCAAAATATTGTGTCACCCCAAAATACTGTTAATTTAATTCCTGGTGGCTGGTACTGCATCTGATACAGTGTTGTTAGTTGAAACCTATTTATTGGGCATGCACTTATATCTATATAAAATACTTCATAGTCTTTTGTGGCTAAAAAAGAAGTTTAAAGCTCTTGGACTGGAGAGAAGAAGGCCAGATCCTCCTCTTGACTTAGTTCGGCAAATCTTGCAGGTAATATAATATAATATAATATAAATTAAAATTTAACATTTAGTGCAATTTAGAAAGATATCTAAATAATATAATGATGAGGGAATATAAATGATGGAGGGGCTTTTTACCCTGTTTCTTACTTCTCCTCCCTCCTCCCTGATTTCAACATTATGTTCTTTTATTATTTCAATTTTAATTATCTCAACCCCCTCCATCATTTACATTCCCTCATCATTATATTATTTAGATATCTTTCTAAATTGTACTAAATGTCAAATTTTAATTTATATTATATTACCTGCAAGATTTGCCGAATTAAGTCAAGAGGAGGATCTGGCCTTCTTCTCTCCAGTCCAAGAGCTTTAAACTTCTTTTTTAGCCATGAAAGACTATGAAGTATTTTATATAGATATAAGTGCATGCCCAATAAATAGGTTTTAACTAACAACACTGTATCAGATGCAGTACCAGCCACCAGGAATTAAATTAACAGTATTTTGGGGCGACACAATATTTTGAGTGGACACAAATAGGGATGTCAAATATTAAACATGAAAAATACAGTTTGGGTGGTTGCAGCCCACTAGGCCCCTCGCTGGAGTTACCAATAAACTGTACAGACTAATATTACCACCAGGCCAGGGGGGGTAATTAAAGATATTGTAAGTAAACATTAAACATTTCAGGTGCAAAAAAATAAAGTTGAATACCTTCGGCTGATTCCTTGTTCTTTGCGTAAATAAATAAGAATAAGTGTTACGGTTTCCACTGCTTCCAATACTTTACGATACATCCTTTTAAATAAAAGGCGAACAGACCTAATATATACAGAAGAACCATCACCATTGGGCATCCAGAGCATCAAACTGATCAAAGCATCACGAACTAAACTTTAGATAGCGTTTATATTGGTATACTTACTGTTTATATCAGCCTCCATTGCTCCAAAAGAAAAGAAAGGAAAAGATACTTTCTTTGCAATCAAATAGTTGCGGTACTGGTGAATCAAAACAATTTAAGCCCATCCTGTTAAAACTACTTAAACCCCCCTGACTTAAAGAGTAGAAACCGCTGTACATAAGTATTGTTTAACCAACCAATGGTTGCTAGGTTACGAACTACGTACTTTCACTTTTCACATTTTAGACTATGTTGCTAGGTTACGAACTACGTACTTTCACTTTTCACATTTTAGATGGTTGCTAGGTTACGAACTACGTACTTTCACTTTTTGAACTACTTACTTTCGGTTTTCCCCAACGAACTTCAAGTACGTAGTTGTGAAACGAGTTTTCAAAACGAGTTTTCAAAACGTACTTTCATTTACACCTCTCGGCTTCCGTACATGCGTACATGCTTTGTGTCATTATTACGGAGTCATAAAGTAATGAAAATATAAATACTCCACAGAGCTAACTTTTTTTTAATCTATTTCTAGACTGCTACCAAATATAAAAAGAAAGTTGCTAATTATAAATTTGTTAACAAGACTATTACTGAACAACACAAGTCATCGCCAAGAAATTTGTCATTCTTTCTGAAAGATCAGATAATCAATCCATGGAGCCTATCAAATGATGGTGTTCAAGTAATCAAAGAAGAGAATCCAGTTTATGATTTTGATGGCTTGGAAAAATATAATTCTGCAAATATTTTAGGAATTCTGGTTTTCTCAGTTGTTTTCGGAGCAATCTTAAGCATTCTTGGGGAGGAAGGGAAACCAATGACAGAATGGTTTAACTGTCTTTTCAAAATCACCATGAAAATGGTTGAAATATTCATGTGGTAAGTATATACATTCATATTGTTAAACATGTACCTCGTTTGCATATAGTGTGATATATCAGTGGCCTTTTAGAAACAATTCCCTTTCCATGTGGCGTCCGAGACAGTTTTTGTAAAAGCCGCGGTCCGCTGTAATTGGGATCAAGAAATAGTTTTCAAAACTCAAGGAGGCTAAAAAAACATTAAACATATAAAAAGCAAATAGATAATCATTAAACTTATGTCAAATTGTACTACCTGGTAGTTGAAACCCGTCATTAACTTTTGAACTAACTTTTTGAGTCTGAATTAATTGTAAAATTCGAAAGTGCCGAATTTTTTCTCCGGTTCCGCATAATTTCGAAGAATTTGTAATTTTTTTTTGTTTGAAGGTGATGTATAGTTAGTATAGTAATGCATTTTGCAAGCATGTTGTCGTCTGTTACGCGTTGTTAGTAAGTCTATCGTGTTTGTGTGTTTGAAAGGTATTCGCCAATTGGAATCTGCAGTATAATTGCCGGAAAGCTAGCAGCCATGAAAGACATTAACGAGAGTGTAGAAAATCTTGGAATGTATATCATAACGATGATCCTGGCATGCTTCCTTCATGGATGTGTTATTCTGCCAACCATATATTTCATGGTGCTGAGAAAAAATCCTTTTCTTCTTCTCAAACGGGTAGCCAAGGCGATTTTGACAGCATTTGGAACGGGTTCAAGGTAATATAGCAATTTTGCCGTTGTGAAAAACTTGAATATATATAAGATTTTATCCTGTAAAACTGACAATTTCAATATTGTTTAATTTCATAAAAGAGTTAATATATAGTTTCTTAACATATAGTTAGTTAGTTACCAGATATAGTGTAGCGTGAGACTTAGGCACGAGCTATAGGAGGAATTTCGGACTCGGATCTTCTTTCTTTTTGAAATCGGGTCGCCTCCAGAAAAATGAGCACTGTACATGTGCCTTTATTTTGTATTTTTTAAAGTTGGCGCTAACCTGAGTCCTCCGTAGACATGCATTAATGACGTATTTAGAGAAGATTGCCATGCATCTCATAATTTTAACTATACGGTGAATCGTATACTGTGCGATAAAAGAATAAAAAATATGTAACTGATCGAAGACGGTATTTTAATGTCACATAATTTTTGTATTTTTAATTCTAGTTCAGCAACCATTCCTGTTGCTTTAACATGCCTTGAAGAAAATCACAAGGTAGATTCACGCGTGGCTCAATTTGTTGTCCCAGTTGGAACAACAATAAATAAGGATGGCACGGGAATTTACGTCGCTGTGGCAGCGATTTATATCGCACGAGTTCAACATGGTGACTCGCTGGATTTTGGCGCGTTCGTCGTAGTGTGGTAAGTTAAATTATATCATTATAAGTCAAAATAACTAAAATAACCGTTATATTTAACAATTATTCGCCCTCGACTTCGTCTCGGTTATTATTCACCGATATTGACTGAGCCTGAGATGAATAATTGTTTTAGTATAAATACACATTTTCGTACTTTAGGTAAAGCATTTTCTTAAAAATTGTTAATTTTCTCGTCTGTCGCATTGAGAAATTGGCTGGCGGCCATGTTGAATAAACGCTGTAGGTGATTATCGAGAATTATTAGTCCGAAGTAGCTCGACCAATCAGCGCGCGCGATTTTCTATAATCACCTGTGTATTTATACTAAAACCATTTAATGTGAATCTATAAGAATTTTTAAAACATCATATAAAGAAAATAAATTAAGAAACTAAAACCGAATTCGGAAACTAAAAAAAATTAGAAACTAAAAGTAAATTCCCGAAATAAATTAATAGCAGATAAATTCTTAGTGTCTGAATTTATCTGTTATTCAAAATACAAACGCACGTAGATTGGAGAGTCGTATGGTAGAATCAAAATCTGCAACACCGGGTTAAAATGGAATAATTGGTACCAAGGGCAATGGAACAGGCTTTTACCCCCGCTTTTACCCTACATGGTGGATTTTCAGAACAAAGCAACTGCATCGTCATGCATATTGCGACGTTCTACCAACAAGCGTAGTTTATTCGTTATTGCCCTGTTATTTTATCTTTTTATAACCTTTATATCCATGTGGTTAACTTTCTTCTGTCCGCGGGCTTTCCCAGAAAAAAATCGTCTGAATGGGCATTCGCGTTATACTCGTAGCCAGAAAACATCTAAATTTTTTTGTTCCTTATTTTTGGTGTTTTTCTAGCTTAGCAGCAACACTTGCATCCGTTGCAGCGGCACCAATTCCTGGGTCTGCTCCAATTGTAACGTCGACAATTGTTTTACAAGCTATTGGCATTCATCATGCAGACATTTCACTGATACTTGCTGTTGATTGGTTCATGTAAGTTTGTCATTATGAACATTATATAACATAAGATGCATGATTTAGGGTTATGCAGTCATTATTTTGGGGGTACTGTAGAGTCGATTCTGTTGTATTTCTATTGTTATTCGGGTACTTGAGTTCCTTAGAATTTAGTCTAAATTGTGCATGGCCATGGTATATATTATATAAATGTTATACATGCATGTATACGAGATAAGAGGTAAGAGATTCATAAAAAACAATGTAAATTGATGAGATTCCGAATTGAAATAGAAATTTCTCTCTCTCTCCGTTTGTCTTTTGTTTGTTTGTTTGTTTGTTTGTTTGTTTGTTTGTTTGTTTGTTTGTTTGTTTGTTTGTTTGTTTGTTTGTTTGTTTGTTTGTTTGTCTGTCTGTCTGTCTGTCTGTCTGTCTGTTTGACTGACTGACTGACTGACTGACTGACTGACTGACTGACTGACTGACTGACTGACTGACTGACTGGCTTGGCTTGGCTTGGCTTGGCTGACTGACTGACTGACTGACTGACTGACTGACTGACTGACTGACTGACTGACTGACTGACTGACTGACTGACTGACTGACTGACTGACTGATTGACGACTGTCTGTCTGTCTGTCTGTCTGTCTGTCTGTCTGTCTGTCTGTCTGTCTGTCTGTCTGTCTGTCTGTCTGTCTGTCTGTCTGTCTGTCTGTCTGTCTGTCTGTCTGTCTGTCTGTCTGCGGATGAAAATTGTGGAATGGTTTACCCACAGAAGCAAGATCAGCAACAAGCTTAATATCGTTTAAGAAAACTCTCTCAACCTTCAGTTTCCCACAATAGTGTATTAAATAAGTTATCTTATAATATTTCAAAATAACAAAAAAAACTGTAAATATATTTTTAAATAGTTCTCGGCATTCACAAAAGCAATTTATGTATATATTGATGAAATTCCGAGTTTAAGTAAATTTTCTGTCTGTCTTTCTGTCTGTCTGTCTGTCTGTCTGTCTGTCTGTCTGTCTGTCTGTCTGTCTGTCTGTCTGTCTGTCTGTCTGTCTGTCTGTCTGTCTGTCTGTCTGTCTGTCTGTCTGTCTGTCTGTATGTCTGTCTGTTTGTCTGTTTGTTTGTTTGTCTGTCTGTCTGTCTGTCTGTCTGTCTGTCTGTCTGTCTGTCTGTCTGTCTGTCTGTCTGTCTATTTGTTGTTCTGTCTGTTTCTTTTGCTCTAAAACTGTTCACTCTAACACTCTTTTTTTGATTATTTGTAGAACTCGCGTATCATCTTCTCTTAATGTTTGGGGAAACTGCTGTGCCAGTGCTATCGTAGAGTACTTGTCACATAAACATCTTTTGTCATTTGATGGTGAAAACCAAACTAGTCCACCACCACGTGACTGCGTTGTGGATTTTGAAGTCAACGTAGCAGTTGAAATAGAAGAAGAAGGAAAGAAAGAGGAAGAAGAAACAAATGAAAACAATATTTCGTAAAGACGTATTAGTAAATTGTGGTGGTATAATTTGATTAGAAATAAAAACAAAACAAGCGTCTGTTACATATCTCTAATAATTACTAATTCATGAATCTTTTGGACAGTACAGATAAAGTATGGTCTTTTATACACTATTCTCTAATAAATAAGCCAGAATGAAGTCTACAAGATTTTGGCGGCAATGCCTAGATCATTCTTACTTTATATCAAAGCGTACATAGATAGCCTGCGTGCATTCCGCTAACAGAATCTCGGCAAACGGGAGTAAAATTTTCCCGTATGAACAGTTTTTCCTGGCTGCGGGAATGAAATTCCATGACAAATTTCGCGCGTCAGTCGATCACATTCACACTAGGAATAAAGATTAAAGACTCGCGTACATTTATCCATAAATTCCAAACACAACAGTTGGAGAGCATTGGGCAAGAATGCCTAGTACAATCTAGGCGAATATTGTCAAAAATGCTGCTCAAGGAGGTGAAAATTATCTAGCTAGCGCATAATATAATTACTAAAACACTGCATATCTGTGCATATTTTGATTAGAATATGCAGTAGAACTGTTTCTCCAAATTGGTTCTCCAATATTTCAAATTGTCGTGATAAAGCATTTATCAATTATAAATACTGGCATGCAGGGCAGTTAACTTACCAGCTTCGGAACAGGCCTGCATCCATAGGGGTGTTGGTGGCACAGTGGTTAGTGCACGTGCCTTTCACCTCTGCGACCCGGGTTCGATGCCTACACGGTGCAGTTATCTGATTAAAAAAAAATTCACCTTGGCCGCATGTGAGAAGAGTGCTTCCAGTTTGACTCTACCAAACACCACAAGTTTCCTCCGGGTACTCCGGTATCCTCCTGTAGTAACACTGGACCAATGAGGGTGGGCCCTTACTGGACCTCTGAGGATAACAGTTTAGATATAACTGATAGAGTTATCCAGTATAAATAAGGTTAGTTTAGTTTAGTTTAGTTTATCTAAATAGAAAGGGAAAATTGAATATTTTCTGAAATATTAGCTGGCTGTTTACTTCAATTGTTATCATTTTTGTTTTTCAACGCCTGTGAGAATCAGGTTGAATGAATATCAGCCTTATGGAAACCTCAGCTGCAGCCGAAGTCGTTATCGAATTATATTTTTAGCTATAACTTTGGATAAAATGTTGAACTACTGCACAAATATTTATTCTTTTTTTACTTATTTACTAGAAAAAAAGTTTATAAAAGACCAAACTTTATCCATACTACAACGTTGCTAAGTTGCTTAATCGATTTCTCGACGTTCTGTAACACATAATTATACACGACAGACCCAAAATACAGGCAACTCTGTGCTTCCCACTTTGCGAGCAATCTGTGCTTCCCACTTTGCGAGCAATATTGTTTTGGCCGAACCAGAGAAAGAAATACAGTCGAATCCCTATTAATATTAACATGATGAAAAAAAATTCCCGTAAAAAATACCCCAGCCCATATTTGTCCGGATTTTGTGCACACACAATTCAACCGCTCTCTTCACACTTCTCAGCGGAGACTCCAGTAATAGTCGATGGACTTGAACTGGTTGCATGGGAGACGTTGGCATTGAGACCCAAAGCTCATTAGTAATTTCTTACTTTGATGCCGCCTTTAACTATGGCCAGAACCAACAGTAACAATAAATCAGACTCATTTATACAGCAAATTTAACACGCGTCGGAGAAATGTGGGAATCGCATGTTTCTGGGTAAAGACTGCTAATGTTATAATTCATAAAACAAAGACTTGTAAATTAAAAATTTTCTTTCTATTAAAAATATTTTACTGAAAATTACATTGATAAATGAAATTGCGTATTCGTACATTTTTGTTTTGAAACCGAAATGACATGCGCAAAAACAATTAATCCTTTTTTTTACCTTTTTTATCTTTCTTCTTCTTTCTTCTTTTTTCTTCTTTTTTCTTCTTTCTACTACTTTTTTTTTTGTTCTTTGTTTTTTTTCCTTTTTCCTGTTTACTTTTCTAATACAATTCAAATTTTGTAGAATGCTTTTTAATATTGTTCTGAAAATTTACATTGTGAGATACAACGCAGATTATACAACGCGGTCCAAGTTCACAAACCAATAATTAAAAACATGTAAACCCACAAAGTTTGAATTATAAAGCACTTATTTGCCATTCCCAGAGTTGTGTTGAATTAATATGACCTATATACATCTGATCCAAAATCGCAGCTAAAAATCCTCTCAAATTGAAGAAGTGTTTTTGAGGGTCATTTCATTAAAAGCGGATAGGCATTATTATTATTATTATTATTATTATTATTATTATTATTATTATAAATTGTTAATAAGCGAGATTTATAATTGTATATGTAGAAAAGAAAAACATTTAATAAAGTTTCCATTATTATTATTAATCATTTGAAAAAGAAGGGTGACATCTTTACCAGCATGGGTATTATCAACGATGGCCCTCACAAAATATATACAACTAATGATAACTAATCTATTTACAGTTTTTAAAACAAGTTACAATTACATCATTACAGGCATTGGAGGCATTTTGTGCAGAAATCTAATTCTTTATATCTATTTTTTAGTCATGCATCATAAACTTATTTATTTGATACAAAGTATATTACCGCATAGGTACTAATAACAAGCTACATTAACAAATTTTACAGAATTAATATTTTCTTTCTCAGTTTAATATTTTTTCTCATTCTTTTTCTTCTTCTCCTAAGTCTACTGCAACGTTTATTTCAAAATCTATTGTACAGGAATCTTTTGTTTGGCTTGTTTTTCTTATCCTGTCACTATCTGCTATTTCTATTTCAAAATCTACTGTATTGACATCTGACGTTTCATTAGTTTCTTCTTCTTTAGCAGGCGTTTTAAGATCTTTAGAAGATAGGTGTTCTATGATAACGCTCCCAATACAATTGCTCCAAACATTCACAGGAGTAGTTATACGATCTCTATAAATGATAGAAGTATTATAAACATGAAAAACAGTATAAACATATTTCAATTAAAAGGACTGAATTGTGAGAATTGTATATTGGGAGCCAAAGATGTAATAAAAACAATTGTTTACATGTTGCCTATACGGCTACGTTGTATGTAAACTCAAATTCCAAATAAGTTGTAAAACGATTTGTCTAGAAAACTTGACGTGTTGTAAACGTGTTGTTAGAACACGTAGACGTGTTTATACGACACGTTGACGTGTTACGAAAACCTTGCTTTGTGAAGTCATGACACGTCGGTGTGTTGTTTTTTCAATACGTTTGCAACACGTCAGGTTTTCTAGTGTAATGCTGTCCAGTCCTAAATTGTATTAAGCTTAATAGTTAAATCGTTTTTTTAAAAAGCATACTTACATTAACCAGTCAACTGAAAAAATCAGTGCAATATCAGCAGAACGAATGCCAATAGCTTGCAAAACAATCGCCGACATTACAATTGGTCCATCTCCAGTAATTGCAGGTGCAGCTATAGATGAAAGTGTTGCTGCAAAGCTGTCAAAAAGATGAAAATTAAATGAGTTAAATTTATAAACCAGCACTTAAAAACAATTACGACAGAGAATAAATTATTAGATTTTATATATATATATATATATATGCTTTTATTATATAAAATAGAGTGTTTTGTTGATGTTTCCGCCACTAATAAAAACGATAATTGCACATGTGTGATTATTTATGATAATCTCATGTGTCGATTATCGTGAAACGTATTAGAGTTTACCGGCTGCTCTATTTTTGTGGGGAAATAGGACTATTTTTTTATATAATAAACAGAACAATACATGCATGAATGCTTAGACGGCCGGCCAACCTCGATAAAAGTATCTCAAAAACACCGTTGATGGCATTTTTTGTTACAAGCAGGCAACCATGCCAGATCGTATCGGATAGTATATACTTTGAACGTGAGTGGGGTTGCCAGCCGTAATTTTGAATTTATATACTAAAATTTATGGTTTTTTAAAAACACATTGGAATGGATGGGATTTCTGTGGAGTCATGCAAACTACGTTGGTGTTCTGTTTTGAATGGCTCACTTCAGAATGCATCCAATCAGCGTGCGTGAAGTTATGATTAACCTAATTCGCATAACTCACAATGATAAACAAACAAGAAATATGGCGTAAATACACCTAAATATAACACTTCGAAGAAAAGCTACAACAACATAAGCTTGCAAAGAATCAGAAATTTATTGGATCTGGCAGCTACAGGAAAGTCTCATATTCGTAAATTACCTCGTTTTACTTTGATAATTTGCCGATACCGCCATGCATCTACTGTTATAAAGCTGAGCTTTTATACTACAGTGTAGTGTTACTTATATTAGACATTTAACTCACCGGTTCTGGCGGTTCAACAGTGCTATCTTGTGATACACGAAAGGCAACCGGTCTAGTCATCTTGATCAATGTCTAAGCTACATTTCTATGGTGGTTGCCTACTTGTAACAAAAGGTTGGCTACTTGTTATGGCTGTTCTTCGAAGTGTTATATTTAGGTGAATTTGCGCCATGTTTCTTGTTTGTTTATCATTGTGAGTTATGCGAATTAGAATAATAAAAACTTCACGCACGCTGATTGGATGCATTCTGAATTTAGCAATTCAAATAAAACACAAACGTATATTAGCGGCTCTTTACAGATATCCCATCCATCACATTGTACTTTAAAAAAGCTCTATATTTTAGTATATAAATCAATATTATAATTACAGATGGCAACCCCCCTCACCTTCAAAGTATGCACTATCCGATACGATTTGGCATGGTTGCCTGCTTGTAACAAAAAATGCCATCAAAAGTAATATTTTGAAGCCTTGGCCGGCCGTCTAGCTTGGAAATATGTCAGGAGATATATAGGAGATATCCTATATAGTCAACACTCGAAATAAATTTCATATTTCCGCGCATCCATGTATTATTCTCTATATACATAACTACACCTTACTAAACTCATCATCATTGGATTGTGAGATTACTTGATAAGGCGGTTAGGCGGTACAGAGAAGAATTTCCATTGCACTGTCTACGTCGTAATTTATCGCAAATTTTTATTTCATTGCATGACCATATATACATTTTTGTACTATACGGGTTTTGAATCAATCTAATCGTTCTCAAATCTTACTTAAACCTAACTAAATTAATTAATGACAAGGATCTATTTTGGTGTTTTATAAAAAAAATAACGAATCGGTTTTGATTTGTGTGTATGTATTATGTATATGTGTGCATGTGTAATATTTAACTAAAACATGAGAGTTTTGAATAGCCTCAAAAACGACCCTTCCATATGATAACTTTATTGGCGTAGTAATTTTGAAAAACTACGTTGTACAGTATATACGCCGAGAATATCAAAGCTAATATGTATTGTTTACGTAAATCAGGAGGATTTGAAAAACCATTGACATATGGTACTGACTTCCTTTGTGTTTTCCTCTTAAATTATTAACCAGTTTTTGAAAAACTGAACCTTTGGGACTTAATACTTTTAAGATTTGTAACTCTTTCCTGTCCGAATCGGTCTTTAGTATTTTATTCTGGCGATTTTATTCACCTCTGCAGGGGAAGCCCTCGGACAGGAATGAGTTAATGAATATTGAATAGGTAATATAAAAGAACGTTAGTCATTTTATAAACTGCATTATTGTCTTTTAGGCCCTTTTAGTTTAAACATATGCTTACCATACTACAGCAGAAGAACCAAAATCCAAGGAACCTCCCAGATGACTTTGAGCAACATAAATAGCTGACACAGCGTTATATATTCCCGTGCCGTCCATATTTAGCGTAGTTCCAATTGGGATAACAAATTCAGTGACACGTCGGTCGACCTTGTGATTCTTTTCAAGACATGCCATAGTAACAGGGATGGTCGCTGCGCTAGAATTGAAATTAAATTCAAAAGTCAGGTAATTGTTGCAAAACACTTTTCTATATACATAAGAATCTGACAATGAGATATTTTTTTTAACTTTACAAACATATTTAAGTTATATATTTATGATATATGTCCTGGATTTTTACAATATTTGTTTAATATTTGTCAGTCAACAAGGGATCACTTCTCACTGGTACAACAATGCCGGATTATTGATTCAGATTTTCAGTTAAAAATTAGAATTTTCATTCTGCACAGATATGAATTAAATTTACATATACTACATAAAAATTGCTATGAAAGATTTGTTCACCGTGCAAGCTCATATTTTACCTTGAAGCTGTTCCAAATGATGTTAAAAGCGCCTTTGCTACTCCAATAAGAAGACGGAAAGGATTTGCTCTCAAATACAGGAAATATATACATGGCAAGGTGACAACTGAATGAATGAGACTTGCAATGATCACTGTTATAATATACATTCCAAGACTTTCTACACTGTCTTTAATATCTTCCATAGCTACCAGCTTTTCAGCGATGATACTGCAGATTCCAATTGGTGAAAACCTTGCATTAAAAAATATTAATTTCATAGAAATTATTCAGAGTTACATGTATATTTTATACATATTTATCAAATCATTAATACAGTCGAAGCTCTCCTTGCGACCACTCCCGTAAGCGACCAGCTCTAGTTGCGACCACCCTCACGAAACCCCGTTTAAATTCCCTATTAAACTCCGTTACTAAAAGCTCTCGTAAGCGACCACTCCCGTAAGCGACCGCGACCACCTTTCAGATTCACAAACTGAGCTTTTTCTTTGTTTTTAAGCTCTTGTAAGCGACCACCCTTGAAAGACCCTTTGCAATCAGTCAACACTGCGCTAAAAAGCAATTTGATAACTTTTAATACAGTAAATAAATGTGATTATAAAATGCATAACAATGATTGAGTATTGCTGTTTCTGGCTGGTTGCCAGAATAGAAACGCTGCAGTATTTTTCTGGTCCAATCTCTCGTAAGCGACCAACTTCAGCCATTTCAGTGGGTGGTCGCATACGAGAACGAATTCTCGTAAGCGACCAGTTCTAGTTGCGACCACTTTTTACAGTTCCCGAGGGTGGTCGCTCACGAGAGCTTCAACTGTAATTCATAAGGAAAATTCAAACGAAATGAATGTTTCAAATCAGGTGCTTGTGAATACTGTTAAAACATTGATTAATTTCGGCTCGCCATTGTAAATGCCCATAAAGACCGGCCGCTCATATTTTAACTACTACTTATATATATATATATAATTATATATATATAAAATATTACTCTGAATAATTTATATTCCTATTCGAATTCCTTTTTCTATTCAACTATTCATGCATCTCTATTGCATCCATCTACTCCGTCTACACATTAATATTGGTACTATTATTATTATTTATGTGTGAAAAACAGCCAAAAAAAACATTATTATTATTATTATGATTATTATTATTATTATGAATACGGCAAACTGAATACAGCACTACTCTAGCCTGGATGCGATGCTCCCTCTCATTTGCTCTACTTAGGTCGGCTATTTCATGTATCGGAGGCTCGCGAGCATCATCACATCCAAGTCCGAATACGAACACGAACATTGAACTTAGTATTGCAGAAAGTCGATTATTTTATACGTAAATTTTTAATTAATTAATTTTTTTCGATTTATTTTTAAAATGTAACAGTGTAACTATAATTTTTATGTAATAGTTAAAATATGAGCGGCCGATCTTTATGGGCATTTACAATGGCGAGCCGAACTTACTTATCAGTTGTAAGTGTAATTGATGAACACTTTGTTTTAGAGTCGTAGAAAAGGTTAATATGATCATTTTAACTCAGAAAAAACTGAATTTGAGCCACTAGTGCCTATTAACTTTGATAAAACATTGATGTTTTATTAATCAATGTTTTATCCGTATTTAAAGATACTGATTAAACATTAATTTCTTTTGAATTTTCGTCATGAATTATTAATGAATTTGATAAATATATATAACAGTTAGAACTTTAATATTGGGTAAAATTGTAAATAGTATGCTGTAAAGAAGATTGTTTTAATAAAATATTGTTATAATTATTTATTATTGTTATAATTATTATTATTATTTCTACTTCAACACGGCCGCATAGGGGGCTTTCCATTTACACGGTTAGACCGGTCAGTCCGGTTAAATGGAACACGATTCGTTTGAGACTTAGGACGGTCAGACTGGAAACTTTTGTCCTAATCAAAAGCAAGTCCATTCTGGCCAGACTGACCGGTCTAACCTTGTCAATTGGAAGCGCCCTTAGTCTCATTGCTGGTAATAAATTGTCTATTTTCTTACCACATAAATATTTCCACCATTTTCATTGTAACATTAAAGAGACAGTTAAACCATTGTAGCATTGGTTTTCCTTCTTCACCAAGCATACTCAAGATTATTCCAAAAACAATTGAAAAAACTAGAATTCCTAACATGTTTGGCGAATTATATTTTTCTAAGCCATTAAAGTCATAAACTGGATTTTGCTCCTTAATAACTTGAACAGTATCATCAGATATGCTCCATGGATTGATCATTTCTTTCTTTAGAAAGGATGACAAGTTTTTTGCAGATTCTTTATAATTTCCAGCAGATTTATTAACAAATATGTATTCTTCAGGTTTCTTTTCATATTTGGTTGCAGTCTTAAAAAAATTGAGATGATTTGAGATTGATTTGATTAGTAGATTATTGACTACACGTGATATCAGTAAATATATTTCCCCATAGGTGGCGGAACCGGGGGGGCTGGGGGGCTAAGCCCCCCCCAACTTTGTAAAAGTGGAAAAAAGGGGGGTGAGCCCCCCTGCCTAAGGGTGATTATACATTGAATATTTATACATCGTCGATATACAGCATTTTGAAAATTCCATATCACTGCAGGGTGACAATCCTGGTGAAAATCGTAAGAAAAATCGTGCCGTGTGATAGCTCAAAATTCATTTCATAAAGTACTCCACGTATTAGCATTTAATGACTGCTGACCAGAAGTATTATGAATGAGCCATATCGAAATGCCAAGAATTAAGAAAGGCCGAAAAAATGAATAATGATGAAAAAATTGTTGTGGGCGGTGAAGGTTTTATAACGTTTAGGATTCTGTAAAATCTTCCCCCAAAACGCAGGAAATGCCATTTCAGAGACTCTAGATTTCAAAATATTCCGGGGGGGCACGCCCCCGGACCCCCCTAGAAGTTTCTCGCGCCTTGGGCGCTCGAAGTTCAGCCCCCCCTACCAAACCTATCTTCCGCCGCCTATGTATTTCCCTATCTATACGTCATATTCTGGTTAAAGATGATATCCAGCGTGTTCTGCGCATGATCCGCCATCTTTGTTTTGAGTAGCCTGCGTAGCCGGCGCTGGGGATTGGGACGGACAGTGAAAGGAGCGCCTGCAGGGGCCCCTTTCTCCGCTGCAGACGTTGGCGAAGAGTTCGAAGAGCTTTGCGAAAATGTGTCTTTCATAGTAGAAGGAAATGAGTTCAAAATAAACTGAGATTGAGAAGAGAGTGGCCATGCATAAGGCAGGTGCATGTGCATCCAAAGGAAAATGTTTATTCGCTGGTTTCCCAACAGTTAATTATGGTAAGATTTTCACGCAAGACGTGGCCCCTTCGGCTTAACGACGAGTATTAACTGAATTGTCTGACATGCATTGGCTTGACCAAAACATCATTTAATTTAGAATTTCTTACAATCGCTTTGATTCGAATTTTTTTTTTTTAATTGCAGTGCACGCTATTAACTGTAAACCAGCCAACATATAGCAACAGCAGAATAATATAATGTTGTTAGATGCTCACACAGCAAACATATACCACACAAATTCCTGAATCGAGAATGCACTGATACACATACTCATTCATAACTGTACCATTATAGTTCATTCTAGATACGTGTTTTTTAAACGGAGTAAATATTCGATCAACTTCCAAATTAATTAATAAGCTATTTAGCATTGACAACGTCCAAAAATACGCTTTTAATTAGGGGGCGTCACGAAAAATAACAATGGGCGCACCCAGCGCCTGCCACGCAGGCTATGTTTTGAGCACCTCAAAACATGACATTCGTAGATAATTATAGATGAAGTACTCGGCTCAGTGTAAACCGTTCGAAGCAACATGGATATTTCTTCGGATTTCTTCTGAAAATGTTTTGTTTTGGGTACAAGTGATGGAGAGGAAGCAAGAAAAACTTACAATCTTGACCAGGTATCAGTATATCACGATTTTTGTAAACGAAGAAGTAAACATCAGTTTACTTCTTATATATTTTTTATTGGTGAAAGTTTAATTAATGTTCATTTCAGCGTAACTTGTCTAGCTGTCGCCTTGTGAAACATTCAGTGCACTCATGCTACAAATTCATTATATATACCGTCTAAAAAATGACAAATGTATATTATTTATCTGACTACTTACGGATGAGAAGCTTGCTTCCACAATATTGTCCGGGAAAATCTTTCTATATAAGATACACAAGAGGATTCTATTTTTATGAGTAGCTACATAAATGAATCTTGACTGGTTGTCAAAGACATATTTCTGCACTGAACATGGTGTTAAGATTGTCCGCGGCTCAGTGGAAATTCAAGCATGATGTGCTGACGAAACGCTAGTAGTGCTGACAACGGACTTGTTCCAAATTCACTAGGCAAACAGAAGAAAAGTGCGGGGAGCACGGTTGGCGTGTGCTGTTAGGGCGCTGCCCTATGATACTTTTAATATGGATTATATATTAGTTAACTCTTCTATTCGAAAAGAAGAGAAGTTCATTCAAAAGTTACTAACCTTATTAAGTCCAATATGGCATGGGTAACTTCACCATTTTTCTTTCCCTGTTCAGCTTTCAACTCGTCACCAGTTTGAATGATTCCAGGTTTAAGGACGGATGTCAGAATAACTCCAAGTATAACAGCAAGGAACGTGGTAATGAAAAAATAAGTCCGGCAGCACGCCTGCCTAGGTTTGCCGCTGATTTTCTGTCCAAAATAGCCAGTGAAACTATCACGCATGATACAATGAGAGGCAAAATAAGCTTCTTTAACATTCGTAAAAATAGTTCGCCAGGAAAAGCTATGTACATTGCTAGTTCCCTTGGTGTAGGATTTTTAGAGTTTTGGACCTTTTTATTCAGAAGAATTCCGACGAGAAACCCAAGAACCACTGCGATAAATATCAAAAGAAGAAGGAGATTTTCGCGCATCCAGCGCACACATTTGTTGTTTTTGAAGGACATTCTTATAAATATATATAGTGTTTCACTGGCAACGTCCAACTATAACTGTCTGATAACACCTAAAAGTCGTTCGTTAAATAGTCGTTTTCTGAAAAAATTGATCACGTTCCAATACGCAAATTAGAGTTAGGTACAAAAGATAACTATCAAAAGATAACGTCACAGCTATAGATCTTGAACTTGAACTTATTTACTTACGGAACTATTTCACCAAAAATATATACAATAAAAGAAAAAAGTGTTCTTCCAATAGTCCGTTCACACCAATATAGAAATAAAAATAAATGCTATTTACAATCTAAATTGTTTAGTTATATTTACAAGGAATATTAGTAATTGTACATGCACAATACACGAAAATTAATTAGTCATCGACTTCAGTTGATGATTAAAATTACGAACTGAAGTCGTCAACTTACGGATTAGGATCTCACTATGGATTTGAAACTCGCGTAAACTAAATGTACAGAGAAGAATTGGTTTAGTTTACTAGTAAGCGAATCGTATAACGTTGATTAAAATCTCTTTTTGTGGCCGAGGAATGAATTTCGTGACACGAGTCAGCACGGTTGGCCGGGCTAGCCCGGCTCATGTAAACAGCCCTTTAGGGAGGTTGTTCCAAGATCGTTTTCATCTTACATCACGGCGGCCATATTGGTGTACCAAAACAATGAAATGGCGGCCATGTTGGTGTACATCTTTATCCTATAGGAATTTAGCTCTATTCTTATTCAAACATTTCGGGGTTTTTTCGTGTTGTTTTTTTTGTTTCACCACCCCCGATGGGGCCACCAATGACGTGAGTGAAAACGATCCATACTGTGTAATGAAAGCGTGTGGGTGAGCAATTATAGTTGGGTACTTGGGTTGTTTTTCATCTTTTGTTATATTGCTTCTCTGTACATGATCATGATACGTTTTATAAAAAGCTAAATCCTCGTTTAGCCTTTATATATACGTATATAGAAATTAGATATACTGATATCGTTTTCAGGCTTCACGAGTCCAAGTAAAAACAATTAATCGACTGAAATTCGACGTTTAACTCGACGTCGCATTACTGACGAAGTTAATTCGAATTAAATTCGTCTAAATTAATTCGTTTCAGTATTGTGCGATGTTTAGCGCAGGCCTTACGAATACTTTTGATCAAATTATTATATACAACAAGAGACAAAAGCATATATTTCAAAAAATCTTTATTAATCATCATTGGAAAATATTCAAAAAGTGTCACTAAGCTGTGCATGTTCACTTTTCTTGATTGTCTATTTGAGGACGTTAGTTTACCTGCACCGACTCCTGAAGAGTGAAGATTCTCTAGTTTAGTAAAATAGTTGTCTATATAAGAAAAAAGGATTTCCTTTAGTATACACGAATCAGTGATCACTTGGTAGGAGAACGAAACCGTTTACACTAGAGCAAAAAGTATCCGGATTCACATTGTTTTTCATCCTCATGGGAATAAAAAACAATGTGAATCCGGATACTTTTGCTCTAGTGTAAACGGGGTCTTAGTGAGGCAATAGGACTACTGATATTCTTTATACAATAAACAGAAAATAATACATGCATGCAGGATGATTGGAAGTATGAAATTTTGTTCTCGTGTTTATAAATAACTTTAAAACACGATGAAATCGGTTTTCTTTGTTCTTTTGCGGGTTTTATCTAACGAAGAAACCTACCAAGAACAAAAGAGCATTTTCAAAAGCTGGCGGCGGCTTTTGAATAGTCCCGGGGGAAATAGGGGTTAATGTACTGATTAGCTGATTTACATAGGTAGCAGGGATTATATATATAGTCCCCGGGACTATATATATAATCCCTATGAATTATAATTCCCAAATTCATAGGGTCCCTGCAACAACTATCTCGAGTAGAGTACGCCGGTAGCGCCCCCAAACGAGGAGAGGCAGGTTTTGCCTATCTCAAGTAAGGACGTTGGTAAAACGAACACCCTCATACAAGAGACAAGCGATTTTTTTTGCTTGAAAAATTGTTGGTTTAGTCAGGACTTTATTACTCCGACCGTTGAACGTAAAATGTGGGACTGATACTGAATCAATGCGCATGCCTAAAGATCTTGGACATTATTTATAATGATTGTTCATGCTAATCATTCAAACAAGCTTGTAGAAATTCGTACGTGTGTTCAATGAACCTTTACGTACTTCTCAAGTTGTGTAATAAACTTTTATTCAAAGAGTTGCGTCGGAGTCCTTTTATTTCATAAAATCCCGTTAACATTCGACCTAACATCTACCCACACGTTGTCGAGACAAGAAAGTTAAGACTACAATCACATGCATGTTTTAATGAACACAACACTTCTCAAATTTACAACTCAATCACACTATCATTTCCATATCCGTAACCAAATCAATCACAATTAAAAATTTCACAAGTTGAAATTATTAATGTGCATCGTACAGTTTTGAAACGTAATAACACCCCCTTTGCGTGTCGTTGTGCAAACTGCTTTTTCTTCATCTTCTTCTTTTCTCGCCACACATAACCGTTTGAAGGTTCGTGTATCTTCACTGGCGCCTTCATTTCCCTTCCCACCATCGTCTAGAAGATGCGAACAGCAAACAACACAATTTCACACCTATATGAATATATCGATATTCTTCTCCCTTGGGGCTTCTTTCAGAAAACCTCTTTAAATCGTGTTTTAAGTCGGATAAATACCTCGAACGTCGGCTTTTAGCCAGATAAATCCCTCGGGGCCTGCGGCCCCTCGGGATGTATCTGGCTTAAAGCCTCCGTTCTCGGTATTTGTCCTATACTTATAACAGCGGAACATGAATACGTCATAGAATTATAAAAAAAGCACTCAAAAGGTTTTGCAAGAAACTGACAGGAAAATTGCCTTTTCTCAGCAATCTATATATAGTATAGTATATAGTATATATATATAGTACGTAAAGGACTTCGCATATACGTAGTTGTAAGTTTTTTTTAAATAACTACACAAAATAGATTTAGTCAATAACGTAAAGAATAGGCCCGCAGAAATGTGTTATAAACCGACTATAACTAAATTGCTTAATCGTAAATATTAATAAAACTGAGATAAACGACGTGTTAAGATTTTGAAGCCTGAAAACGAGTCGTTATAGTATTCTATTCTGGCTAATGCCGGCAGACGATTTTATTCAACACAGGGAGAAGTCCAGGTCTCAAAGTGTTAAAAATTAGATATATGCATTCAAATTCTTCATCTCGAGAAGGAGACTATTATTGTTTGGCCGGGATAGGCAGTTTTAGCCATTATTTCGATCATATCCAGTTTTTCGGGGCGGTTTGCCGTTAATTGATAACTCTTCGGTTACGGTTATCCGGTTTAGAATGTAGATCGCTTTTCGGAGTACTTGCAACGGAAAAGCAGTTGCGGTTAGTTAAAATCACCAAAATAGAATGGATTTCGGAAATTCAAACCCCTATGGTTATATAAATCTCCCTTAAATGATCTAGATCTTTAATCTTTTCATAAAGGTATTTTTCATGTTATGCATGTTTACAGTATATATTTTGAGATGTCATGTAACTACTAACTTATAGATAAACTGTTAAACTCGACGCCTTTTCAGCACACACATATTCTTGACGTTGCCTCGTGCCCAGTCCTTTTTCCAAGCTATGTATAGCCGACCCAGTGAACTGGAACTGGAACGATATAAGGACTGGAACGATACCTACGTGTTTTTTATTTTCCTTGATCTTGAAGGCTTGACTTAATTTATATATTTTAAACCTTCCTGTGTAAAACTTTTAACAATAAGCAATTTTGTATTTAAATCATTTAAGCATTGTAAATCATAGTAATGTTTGTTCAAAAGTCGAATTCTGTCGCTCGGCATCGAGAAAGAGTCGTTTTCTCAAAGCTTACCCATGCAGTGTTGATCCCACAAGACTATCTAAACTCGTTTGTGAGTGTAGTATATAACATTATTTAATTCCTATGGAAAAATAAACTTATCCATATTCGTGAGAATTTAGTTGAAAATATAAATAAATATAGTGAAATTATTGTGTGGTTTATCGAAAATGTTATACATAATTTGTTAAAAGATTTGTCCTGCGGAATTTTATACTGTAAAGCCGGCGTAAGGTATATTATAATAGTCTTTGATATATAGTATATAATATTTATACTTTGATGTTTAGCCAGTTTGCACAATAAAAGAACCCTGTCTGGGGTTCAGAAATCTTTTCTGCGAACTTGAACTTGACGAACGTCTACCAAACGTCATTTTAATGTTGTCAGAAATCAGGCCAGTAAAAGAGGTGTGCTTCTAAGGGCCTCTAGCCGAGGTAAATTGGTTTTACCGATTCAATCTTAAAGCGGTTCCAGCAAAAATGTACATGTCAACTGAAACAAAGTATCTTTATGTTGTTTTTTGTTTTCTTTGTTTACACTCAGCTGCTGAGTGTTCTTATTAAAATCCCCAAACACTCTACAGAAAGGACAAAATGATTTTTCAAAAAAAAACCATACAGACAACGAACCACAAAAAGGCAAACAGACTATGAGCGCGATATCTGCTTCAGTATTCAGTATACAGCACCCTTTTCGAATTCGACATATAACTTTAATATACAATATCCATTTTCAATTAAGGTGCCTGCATAGACCTCTTTCATAATGACGACCAATTTAAATATTCTTTTGTGTGCATCTCGATAAGCCTTTCTGGCCTCGTTTGCGTGTCTGCAATTCAAAAGAATCTTTGCTGCCTAGAAAGGCTAATTTAGATGCACCTATGAAGAATATTTAAAGCAGCGGCATTTTGAAAGTGGTCTATAGCTGGATAAATTACGCATTCTTATTAATATACAGCTATATGTACTTGGGAATTAAAAAGCATGAATTCTGATTGAGGAAATAATGACATGGACAATATCAAAATTAGAGAAGTTTGCGAGTATTTCAGTCAAAGCTAGTTTTATTCTAACGACGGGTCCTTATTCAGTTAAAAAGAAATACAAAGTGACAGTTTTAATATAAGTTTCTTTCTTGGTATTCAATTTATAACTCGAATTAGTTATTTTTCTTTGTGCTCGGTTGCAAACCCACGCGTATATCTATAGTGGGCTGTTTGTTCACCTGGTGTTTTCTCAGTTTTACCACTATCAGTGTTTTTACGATCACTATCAGTGTTCTATACCCCTATTGGAGTTGTTATTAAATAGAGCTCCACACTAAACAGTTGTTTAATCTATATCCATGTGTGCAAAGCTCGAGTCTAGTACTCTTTATCAGACATGCAAATTCACCAACACAATCATTGTAGACACACTGTCGCGCTGTCGCCTCATTAAGTTGGCGTAAAATAATTCACTTTTCAAAGCAGGGATGACAATATCACGTTTATATGATGCGCTATAGTAATACATACTTTTTATTTAGCATTTCTTGTTTGTCTGTTTTTGTTTCTTATATTCCTTGTTTGTTTGTCGTTTCTTTTTCTTTGAACTACTAAACTTGTGGGTGAGTTTTGGAAAAGAATGATCTTGAAAACATCGGTTTTGTACAAAGAATACTCGATGAGAAGTAGAGGCGGTTTGAATCAGGACACTAAATTATGTCTGATAGTATTCTGATGCTAGAATATAAAATGCAGCTAGGAAGGACGAAGTGGCTGATCTAAGAAGGTGGCTTGCGAGAGGTGACTGTTGTAGAGAGGTGGATGTTGTTGAGAGGTGACTGTTGTAGAGAGGTGGCAGTTGTAGAAAGGTGGCAGTTGTAGAGAGGTGGCTATCTAAGAAGGTGGCTGTTGTGGAGAGGTGACTGTTGTAGAGAGGTGGCTGTTGTAGAGAGGTGGATGTTGTTGAGAGGTGACTGTTATAGAGAGGTGGCTATCTAAGAAGGTGGCTGTTGTGGAGAGGTGACTGTTGTAGAGAGGTGGCTGTTGTAGAGAGGTGGATGGCGAGAGGTGGCTGTTGTAGAGAGGTGGCTGGCGAGAGGTGGCTGTTGTAGAGAGGTGGATGTTGTTGAGAGGTGACTGTTGTAGAGAGGTGGATGTTGTAGAGAAGTGGATGTTGTAGAGAAGTGGATGTTGTAGAGAGGTGGCTGTTGTAGAGAGGTGGCTGGCGAGAGGTGGCTTTTGTAGAGAGGTGGATGTTGTAGAGAGGTGGATGTTGTAGAGAAGTGGATGTTGTAGAGAGGTGGCTGTTGTAGAGAGGTGGTTGTTGTGTAGGGAGGTGGTTGTTGTGTAGGGAGATGGTTGTTGTGTAGGGTGGTGACTGTTGTGTAGGGTGGTGGTTGTTGTAGGGTGGTTGTTGTTGTAGGGTGGTTGTTGTTGTAGGGTGGTGGTTGTTGTGTATGGAGGTGGTTGTTGCAGGGTGGTTGTTGTTGTAGGGTGGTGGTTGTTGTGTATGGAGGTGGTTGTTGCAGGGTAGTGGCTATAGAGATGATTGTTGTGTAGGAAAGTGGTTGTTGTGTAGGGAGGCTGTTGTTGTAGAGAGGTGGCGATTGTATGAAGGTGGCTGCATGTTGTAGGAAGGTGGTCGTTTTATGAGGCTTGGTGAGAGTTCATAATTGACATTCTATGAGTATTTCATATGGTTATAAAAATGGTAATGATGAAATTAATTTGTATATCACTATTCTTAGTAATCTCCTATTATCCCACGAGAACTTGTGGAACCTGTAGCATGTCTGACAATGACATACAGAGGCAGTTACTGCTGTGCATGCATGCATTTCCTTATTTCCTACCACCAATGGTTCTTTCAACGTATAATAAGAGTTCAGGTTACAATTATATCTTGCCTTGTATGGATCTTGTTTGCGGAAGAGGCGGTACACTGGAAATATTTAAGTCATCAAGAGTTCCTTTTGCTGTTTTAAAAACTACTTTGCCGTTGGTGGCAAGAATCCAACTTTAATACGTGACACTGTATGCTGAAACCTAATATAGGCCCTTCGATATTTAAAAAAAAAATTTTTTTATTTGTTTCGGATCAAAAATATATATCGATACTTCTCAAAATTGGTAAAGTTTTAAAACTTGATCGTATCTTAACTAGAAGCGAATATATATCTGGCCCTCTTTTAACGTTTGTTTCAGCTTCTTAATATTTTTTACCTAGTAGCTACTGAGAAACTATATTTATACCACTGGAAAGAGCACTGAAATTATTGTAATTCCGAATTTTGAGAGATGAATCTCGCTTATAAGCAGAGATATAGCTCATGCAACAAAGTTTGCGAATTGTGTTGGGGCACAACTTTGGTTTTGCCCCCTAGCTATATTAAACGTCTGTAAAACTTTCGCGCACTTTGCCAAGTCTTCATCTTTGCTTCAGTTTCAAGTTTAGGAATTTTGCTATTTTAATGTACTCTTTCCAGCATTGTCGATCGGTTTTTAGTTCAATGCGAGTATGAAGAGTTAAGTGGCTGCCCATGAAAGGTTTATTTGGCGTCTATACAAGTACAAATATCACTATATTTTTTTTGTTGATTAAATGTGAGAAAAATCTTTTAAAACCACTGTGCGTAGCTAAAACCGGTGGTTAGACATTTTTTGGGTATAGATTCTGACTGGGAGTGACTGGTAGTTAAACCTTCAGGTTTTGAAGGCAATCTCTATTTTGGCATCGGTTTCGTTTTGTAAGGAAATGGTCACTTCACTGATGTTGGATCATATAGCGTTTCAAAATATAATTTAAATGTTTGCTTTTAAAAAATTTCAACTATTAGTCGAGAAGCGAGAAAACGTCGACCACGTAGTAGCCCCACTACACAATAGTTTTGACTCCAGATTATAATAGGCTGATCCCATAGAACATTGCTAGGTGGCAGTCGTACTCTCAAATTGTGGGGTCAGTGGCCTGCTACATAGAGGGGGTGGGTGGTCCTCACATTGACAGACTTAAAGTGCACATGAAACGAAAATTAAGTTTGTCTTGTTTGAAAGAACACTTAAAATGATAGAGTAACATATTTTGCAGTTTTTCGTTTCCTTGCTCCATTGTTGAGATATTTCAGTTTGTTTGAAATGTAAATTAAACAACTTGACGTCACATGTGCATAATGAGTTATCAGAGAAGGTTATATATCTTTGCTATTATCTTTTATTCTATTACCTTTATTTGTTTATGCAAAAACTACAACCACTTGACCAAAAACTTTTAGAAAACACAAATTAAAAATACAACAGCTTCTTCGAATACGTCATTTTACGTGAAAAACTGAATTAAGACTCCGGATGTAGCGAAATATGGATTCTACGAGTGTTTTAGTTGCTAGTAAAATACTCTTCTCCATATAATAAAGATAAATAATGGAGAGTTACAGAGTTAGAGAATGGTAAAATATTTTTTAATCGAATTTGGCCACACATTCTCTGAGAAATTTTACCTGGTCCAATGTGAACTCCCTTTTCAATAAATGAAGTGAGGCTTCCTTCTGACGACATAAGTCTGTACGACAGACTTTCTTGGTGTCTCTTAGACAGTGTGTATGGTAAATTGATAAAATTACCAGTCCACACAGAATATGGAAGTTCGGATCATTTCGATGGTTTCGACGCAGATGGTTCAAAAGCAGCCTCAGAGAAACAGCGAGGAAACTAACAAATGAGGCTCAAGGCACCATAACGAGGCTTTCCCTCGAGTTTTGATCATAAATGGTTTCTATTATAATGCTTCTATCATAATGCTTTGATCATAATGATTTTATTTAACTGTAGCTCGTATTAAACCATTAGGACAATGGTTATCGCTGTAATATGTGTCCTCCACGAGAAATGCACAATACCAGAAATTTGGGACAAGATGGCGTCGCGCGGGCGCATATAGGCCATTAAACATGACGGCCAAATCGTATAAGGAATAATACAGTAAAATCGTAAATTTTAAAGTTTATCCTCCTGTTTATCCTACATAGACTTCTCGGTTGCGGAGCTCGATTCCTGTTAAGAGTTAAGTAAGGAAACGTTATAACAAAAAATGTTCGCTTACCGAAATACACAGCCGGTTCCCAACATCGATTTATTTACGCTGCTTATTTGACTCATTCTGTTATGTAAGCCATAGTAATCCTGCTAAACATGCGATACAAATCTGCCAAATACACCACTTTCCTTGCGAACGATGCAAAGTGCGGAGCTTGCTATGTATTTAGCAATGTTCGAACTGCTAATATAACTCGTAAATATCTCCGTATCTAACAACATTGCGGTTCCCAAAGCCTTTAAACTTTCTTGGTTTTACAGTGTGTTTGAGCAATACACCAAATCGTAGTTTTATTTAGGCCCACATGCAAATTAGTTTCCTTTTCAATTTGGGCCCCTATGCAAATTACATCGTGTCTATTAAAGCATAACGGGAAGATAACATAGGCTGGGACTATTTTTTCATGTTTTGAGTTCATTATTTTTAGACACTACGTTTAGGATTATTGTCAAGGATAATTGAGAAGCAAATTTTATCCTTATAGAATGCCTAATTTAAGCATTAAAAGGTTTCTGAAATCAGAAATGTTATGTTTACTGCGGTTGCTTCAGCCTCATGTTATAAACAAACGACGTTTTATCCCGACTCAGATTGTATGCACAGTCGAAACTCCGATTTCGTCTATCAGCAGGAGGCCGTTATGTCTAAACGTGGAGTTGAGCTGCGAGAAGGACAAACGACGAAGCCACGGAGGTCTCTTCTCTTTCGAGCAGCCTGCAGCCATGTTTGTTTACTTTGAAAGCAGAGGCGATCTTAGTTCTTAGCAACCGTTTGCATTTTCGCAAAATATTTACTGTATATTATTATCATGGGAGTAACCACTGGCTACGAACGTGGCCGCAAAATGTCCCAAATTTCTGGTAATGATGGTGAATGCGCCAATGATATGCTTCAGTAACGTCACGTGGGGATGCGGTGAGATCAGTGCTTCCACTTTGAAGGAAATTTCTTTTTGAAAGGAAATTTTGACAAAATGAAGGAAATTTGAAGGAAATGCAATTTTGAAGGAAATTTTGAAAAATAAAGGAAATTTGAAGGAATTTTTTTAATTGTTTAAAAATGAGATCTGATCTGATCTGTGGCAACGCGCTCCATATTTGATCTTCCTTCTCTGGCTTTCGTCAAAGACTGTTCTTCAGTTGTGAATTTTGTCCTTCGAACCCGTTGTGGTTTGTGCTTTTTTGCTTTGAAAGTGGTGCTTTGTGGAATTACCGACATTCTCTGAAGGATAAATGGATTCTATTGTTGAGGTATAATCACAACGTTTTGCTTTCAGGCTCCTTCTTCCACTCGAAATATAATCGTCTTCGTATACAATTAAAATAAAGATAGAAAAAAGGCATACAGGAAGTAGCGTACGTATTCGTCTGGCGGGGCCAGTAAAAATGTTTTTTTATTTACTCTGCGCGTCTGTGATTGGTCACTTTTGACAACTCGTTAGGAAGGGGCTGCATTAAAATTTCAATGGGATCCGTGCAGGCTCTCTTTCATCTCCCGTCCGTTCCTCCCTTCTGAGTTTCTCGTCCATAAGACCTTCTCCTTATTTACGGTACATTTACGGTATTTGACAGATAGAAAAAAAGAAACATAGATACTCGTTACTAAAATTACTCATTACTCGGAACCTAAACTAAAACCAGTTCGAAGCAGAAAACGTAAACTTCCGAGAGTAAGTTTATACTAGTTATTGAAAAGATCCGACAATACAGGCAAAGTCGAAATAAACTGTATTGTCGGACCTATAGCCGGAGAACAACAAGGTCCGGTATCGGACCTATAACCACGGCGTTATAAATTATTGTCCTAATGGACCATAATGGGGCATGATATGATCGACTTTCTTTTATAATTGAGCCTAACTTATACGTAGTTGTAAGATTTTAAGCCAAGTTATTGCTTTCGTTTAGACAATGAGCGATTGAGCGTAGAATTGTGTGATTGTTTGCTAGCAGCTGGAGTTAGGCAAGATGTTGTGGACAAATTGATAGAAGACGAGGTAACAGAATATAAGTACTAGAAATACATGAACGCAACAACCCCTCGCCCGCTTTATATGCATTTTTTTAACGCCACTCCCCCCCCCCCCCTAATTTCTGTTTTTTGTTGTATTATAAATAATGACACACAGATCAGAAAACATCCCAGAAAATTAGTTAGCAAGGTTCATCTGTAGTCATGTATTGAAACACCGAAAGAACATGCAAAGTCAATATTAAAAAAACAAAAACACAACGAGATGAACCAAATTTTCATTCAAAAATAGATATAAACAGTGGCCAAGAAAAGACACAAGTCAACGTCCAACTGACAACTCTAGACAATATATTATTTATATCAATTTTCATTTTCAAGATTTCTTCCGTTTTAACTTAGCTAAGCTGGTAAATACGAATCTCCTACCGTTAAACTTCTTCTGCTTTTGTCACCACAGACACTGCCAATTCATTATACTCTTTTCGGATTGTTTTTCTCGTTCGCGGTTTCTTACTTTTTTCAATTCGTTGTTGACACATAAATATGACAAGGCATCATTCAGTTTTCTTCATGATCTGAAAAGCCGTTTGTTTCAAAATTTCTTAATCGTTCCCTCTCGAGTTATGTATAATACACCAGAGCAAAATTCTTTACCGGCTTTTATTTGAACAGTTTCAGGACACATCCTTCTTCTTTCAGTTGATTTCGATTTCGGTTGATCAGTGTCGGCACCTTTGATGTTAAGCCTGTAATCTCGCCTCGCGTGGAGTACACGCGAGTTTGAAAACCATGCGAAAGACGAAAGTAATCGAGCAAAAAGTTTCTACGTTTGTTTGTATGCAAGCTTTGTAAAGCCTGTGTAGCAGCCCAGGATGAAAATTAAATGAAAGTTAATACCACGAAACATACTTTGAAAATTTGTCTTCGCTTAGAGAAAATGTTTTAGTTCAGAGTTTGTTTTAAAATACAAAAAGCGAAATGAGAAAATTGAATTGAAATATAGAAAGTAAGCATTCATTCATTCATTCTAGACCATTGAGTGCGTGAACTATTTTAATAGCCAAAATAAAACTTTCGTGAGTTTGGTGAGTAACTGAGTATTTCACTGTCTCTTGAATTTAGTTGCCATTTCACTGCATTGATTCTGTCACTGCATTTTACTTATTAATCATGACCTTTGTGTAGGGTGTTAACAAAGTGAGAAATTTTTATTTGACAGTAAATCTAATTTTGTTTTAGTAATATGCAATATACAAGGGTTTGCAGTCCATAATACTCATTCAAGTGTTTAACCCCATTCCTGCATGAAAGATTGTGTCATACAGTATATGATAGCCAGAGTAGATTAATAATATGAGACCATCTTGGCAGGAATAGGTGAATTACTTGCAATTAAAAAATTGATATTTCCATTGTTTTACCATAGGTAGCCCAAGCACTATCACGTACTGTCTATCACGTACTGTTATATATATTATATAACAGTACGTGATAGACAGTACGTGATAGTGCTTGGGCTACCTATGGTTTTACTAAATAAAATATTACCTGTAGTGTATACGAATCATCTACTGCATAATTTATTATTTTTGCATAATAACATGATTGTATTTATTGTACAGTATACACATATACTGCTGCCAAATAGTTGACAGTGCATGTGTGACTTTGCAAACTTCCACACTTTTCAAATTTTGTAAATTTTGTAAATTTCAGCTTTGTAGCCATAGCAACAACAATCAAATATTTATGTCAATTTTTACGAAGTGGTGTTTTGGAAGAAAATTATCTGGGGGATAAATAATTAGAATATTTAATGAATTTATATAAATACTGGTCTATATATGCATAAAAACTGTAAAGGTAAAGTACATGAAGCAAGGGGGTTGTTGCATTAATGTATTTCTAGTTTTTAGGCTTTTTTCACGTGCATAAACAATTCAAAAAAAGAATAAAACTAAATGTTAGGCATAATTAAACACTATGACCATCAAAAACTGTTACCAAATAAATAGCAACAGTTGTTGCTATGGCAACAATGACGTTTCAAAATGGCTGCCAATTACCCTTCAAAATAATTTAATTCGAAAAAAACGTTGGTGACCCCCAATTTTTTTTCCATTAAAACTTTTCTTGAAGTATGAGTAATCAATAGGCCGATTTTAAAAAAAATTCTGTAGAAGGAATACATTTTTTTCCGGAAAAATCATGTTTGTTAATTTTTTAAAAATTTCGTTCAACAGAATTTTTTTTAAATCGGCCTATTGATTACTCATACTTGCAGGAAAGTTTTAATGAAAAAAAAATTGGGGGTCACCAAAGTTTTTCTCGAATTAAATTAGTTTGAATGGTAATTGGCAGCCATTTTGAAATGTCATTGTTGCCATAGCAACAACTGTTGCTATTTATTTGGTAATATTTTTTTATTGTCCGACTGTTTAACTATGCATAACATTTAGTTTTATTCTTTTTCCGAATTGTTTATGCACGTGTTTTGGTCTCTCAATCTTGTATTTTCCATTTTTCAATAAACTGTATGGAGCCACCTTAAGACGTATTTATTGTTGTCTTTTTCTCGCTGTCACATCTCTTCTTAGCCTTCTTTCTTTGGTCTTTTTCCATAGTAATATTAATGTACATTTTAGCTGAAACCATCAGTTTTCTGGCAAAGATTTCTTTCGTCATGATCGTTGAAAAACTATTTCGTAATCCAACCGAACTTATAAATTATAATTATAAGTCCTTCAAACAAAAAATGAATAGTTTCTAGTCCCAAGAGTAATCTGAACACCGCCCTCGCTCTGTATACAACGCCACTCAGAGCAGTTTCACGTCTTCAGGACGACGATGACTCGTGGGGTGATGAGAACTGTTGTCTGAGATTGCCTTAACACAGACACTGCAACCGTTTTAACACTTTGAAAATTATAAAACAAGCCTCAAGTATTGAATACCGTAGTCAGTTAACCGTGACGTCTTTTTAATGCTAAAATTTGAATTGCTTTTTAACCGCCGTCGTCGTCCTAGCATCTTAAGGTCCCCTATTGTCTCGGGCCACGCCGAGCAGGTTCTCGAGCGCTGCAAGGGCAGCGAAGGAATAAAAAATGCCGGCGGGTAGCTCGTACCTAAGTTTAGCCAAGGCCGTCCCAACGGTGTTGGCGTTGGTCTTTCTCAACAAGAGTTCTACTCTGACGTGGAGACCGTGTAGCGTTACTGGCTGCAACAAAAAGGCGCGAATTGGGTTTTGCCGTTGTTGTTTTAGAAACCTTAAGATTGACGTTTTTTTCGCGAACGCCAAACTGCAAACCGCTACAAACCACGTGACCAAGAGCCTGACTTTGCGTTTGCCGTAATTTCTTGACGTTTTCAACGGCGGACCCCCTTCTCCACGTAAGTCATTTACCTCAAGTCAAAATATTAACGAATAACTGTTCAATGACTACACGTTTCATAACTATATCTATCACATCTTAATTATCTTTGATTTGGTAGGTTTTTTGTTTGCTGAAATTATAAAATCTACCTGTTTTGAGTATTTTAATGTGAAGCATGGTTGACTGGTAAAAGTAAACATGGCGGCCAATTTCAGAAGTGAAAACAAAGATCTCATCTTATTTGCAGTTATGGTATTTCTGCCTGGTTTTGACTTGCATAGGTTTTCAAATTTGTGTTTGTTATTTTGAGCATTCGGGAAATGTCATCTTCCGAGTTTTTAAGTGTCGAAATCGGTCGACAGTCTCTTACGTTTTAAGCTTGTCTTGCCAATTTCACTACAATATTCTGACCGAGGTCTTGGCTTCGTCAGTTTATTGATTGTTATAGTGGTTTGATCGAAAAGTATTTGTTAATAGATCAATCATCATGGCCTTTGTTTGGAAGGGCTGAAGAGGGACTTAGTGTCATCTTCTCAGAAGTAAAATATTAAAAAATTGTTTTCGCGGTCGGCGGGGAATAACGTAAACGTCAATCTTAAGGTCTAATTCATTTTTACGTCAAACGGCTAACCTCAAACTGCAGTCAGCGGTTAGCGGTGAATAAAATAAACGTCAATCTTAAGGTCTCTAATTATAAATTTTGTGTGTGCATGGGTAATTTTACCATCAAGTGCCTGATCGAGAACTCCGTCGTTGACAGAGTGTAAGGCGTGTATTTAGATATTGCCGCTCTCGAATCGAGATACAAGATGAGTAAAATCCCTGGAAATGAGCGAGATACATACGGAATTAGCTATCGCAGGGTCTATGCAAAGCGGATATATGGAATAATCGAAGGTATGCGCTACGTAATTGAATATTAGGGACCTTAAAGTGCCTCTATGGCCTGTGGGATCTTTACATATTTAAATAACTTAGGTTAAAAGAAAATGTTTCCCGAAATTTTTTCTCAAAAATATTAAATCCCCGCCGAGTAACAACGCTCCAAAGTTGGCCAAATCAGCCCAAATCGCGCCATTTTTAAAGTAGACCGTTAGTCTTGGGCCTGGGCTCTAATTGATAGAGCTACGTCACAGTCGGAACGGAAGTCAGACCAAAATAAAAAGGACAGATAATCTTCGATCTGCGCGCAGTTTATGGAAATTATTTTGAAATAGAGACTTGCCGAAACTGTATTCGTGGAGCGACTAATAATTTAAAGGCAAGTACATTCGATTATTTCTGTATTTCATTAAATAGTGAGTTAAATTGCAGACTTTTGATGTTGTCATTGTTAAAATGGCGCATGTAACAATCATTTCCGAAACATGCAGTCAAAACTAACCCTGTAACTAAAAAATAAACATGTTTTGTGGTTTTTGGTCACAATATTTGGAATCCCAAGTGCGATATCTACAAAACTTTCGGTAACTTTATATCAGTTTATTCGCCTATTTGACAAAAATGCTCAATGGTCTGACGAGTACGACATCATCGCCATTGTTATTGTCGAAGCTCGCAGCATAGAAAATCCAGAATATATTGTCTTCTGGATTGTCTATGCTTGCAGTCAAGACTAACCCTTGCCTCAGAATCTTGTGTGCACAGTTTGCAAAACTGACTCTATTTGTAAACCAGCATAATATGTTACATATGTAATCTACTATAACCTAATGTCTACATGTATGTACATGTACAGACAGTACAGTATATCTAACTAATACGATATCAATTTTATTAATTTTATTATTTGCTGCTTTAAGCCTTCTAATCCTTGACTATCAAACTGTTGAATAACTTTATCAAGAATTCTAAGTGTCCAGGAATGATCTTTGTCAACAGTCACTGACTTTGTTATCATGGGATCCTTGGCACAGTCTTTCTTTCTTTGTTGCAAGTAAACAACTCTTAAAAATTCTTCATCACCTTTCACTAATGTCCAACCAAAAGGAAGACCAACGCTATTAATGGTGTTAACTAAGTCTTTAAGGATTTGTGGTTGGATATCTGTTTATAGGTGCAGCAAGTGGTTGACATCTGTTGTTGTCTCCAGTGCAATTGCTGTTGGTATTATTCAAATAAGCTTGTTCTGTCATTAAGTATTTTACCCATTGAAACTGGTACCAAGACAGGGGGACTGTCTCTGTCTGAAAAAGGATAAACATTAAAAGCAATTTCATTTAATGTACCAAAATTGATTTATTTTTATTGTGTGGATAGTCATCATTAAGGTATTATACTATACCTAGTAACATTGCTATAAAGTAATAGTATAAACCAACTAATGGACTATTGTGCACCTCACTGACAGTGACTATCTATGAATAGAACTTTAGAATATGGATGCCATACATGTACGTTCTGTATGTGTGCGAGTGTGTCTATATAGATATATATATACTAAACTGAATGAAGAGAATGGACAAGGATATTAACAATATAATGCAAGAAATTAAAGTTTGTATCTCCAATCCTGTCATTTAAAATATGAAGAAAAAATTAGCAATCTTTTATGTATGAAGATATTTAATTAACGATGTGTTTTGTCAATATCTATATGATAAAGCTTAAAATATAATTATAAGCTTTCTTTTCTTAATATATACCATACTGTACATGCTGGATTATCACATAATATTAATACAATTTAAGATGGAGTATTTAGGCTACTGTAATTTACCTGCATATTGGTCTCCTTATTTTCCATAGTGGTATAATAATTTGGGTTCCAAATGGCTTCTTTATTCTTTAGAAAGAATTTTTTTTTCACTGAGTAGCCCCTTTTGTAAGGCTTCTTTAATAAAATTGATATGGTATTAGTTAGATTTTCTGTACATGGCACATACATGTAGACATTAGGTTATAGTATATTACATATGTAACATATACTGGTTTACAAATAGAGTCAGTTTTGCAAACTGTGCACACAAGATTCTGAGGCAAGGGTTAGTCTTGACTGTAATGCATCAGTCAATTCCAGCTGCGACCATCCCCCCCCGGGACAGTGTGGGGCATTTGCACGCTTACTTGTCCCCACGGCCGGGCATTTGCAGCTGCGTGTTCACCCGGGGGCCGGGCATTTGTCAATATCGGGTTATTACCCCCTGGGCATTTGTTGTTCACGGAGAAAAGACCGCGGCCACGAGTTCCCTTTGTTATATGCCAAAATGGACGACTTTATCGGCAAGGACGAGAGCTTTGTTGTGTCTTGGCTGAAGAAAGAAGGCCTAGATAAACTTGTGGACATATTTAAAGGTAGGCTGTCTTGTTTTTATAAAGGTTTATAAAAGGTTTTTCTGCAATATTAGCAAGTGTGTCACAGCCTTTCGTCGATGTTTTCATCTGAAGTGAACACGATAGTTTTCCTTGTTTTTTTAAAAAAAAATCCCCAAAAGAACAATGAACAGAGGTATAAATATAAATTGTTAAAACGCATGTAATTAATTTAGTACATTCTTTGAAATTGACTAATTTGTCGGCCCGGGTGTGGGGCATTTGTTTTGCTTTTTCGTCCCAAGGGTGGGGCATTGTTCCTTCTTTTTTGCCCTACCCCCGGGCATTTGCACGAAAAAAATGAAAATTTACCAATGCCCGGGGGTTGTCCCGGGGGGGGGATGATCGCAGCTGGAATTGACTGATGCATAAGCATAGACAATCCAGAAGACATTATATTCTGGATTTTCTATGCTGCGAGCTTCGACAATATAAACAATGGCGATATGACGATGTCGTACTCGTCATTTCAACAGTCAAGACCATTGAACTAAAAATAACTGGAACGCTACGTTCAGTAAACTGCGCATACAAATCTTGAAGCCAAAATTTGGCTCCCATGAAGCCAGTTTTGACTCCCAGACACGCACTTCCACGCGTGTTTCTACTTTTTTTGTTTTGGCCGTGTTTGTTTTTTTCGTGGAAAGGCTGGGTACGACTTGCATAATTTGGCTTCAAACTTCCGGTTGAACGTAGCGTTCCAGTTATTTTTAGTTCAATGGTCAAGACCAATGAGCATTTTTGTCAAATAGGCGAGTAAACTGATGTAAAATTACCGACAGTTTTGTAGATATTCCACTTGGGATTCCAAATATTGCGACCAAAAAGCACAAAACATGTTTATTTTTGAGTTACAGGGTTAGTTTTGACTGCGAGTAGAGCTTCGACAACAATGGCGATGATGTCGTGCTCGTCAGACCAATGAGCATTTTTGTCAAATAGGCGAGTAAACTGATATAAAGTTACCGAAAGTTTTGTAGATATTGCACTTGGGATTCCAAATATTGTGACCAAAAAGCACAAAACATGTTAATTTTTGAGTTACAGGGTTAGTTTTGACTGCATGTTTCGGAAATGTTACATGCACCATAACGCCGCCATTTTAATAACAATGACAACATCAAAAGTCTGCAATTTAACTCACTATTTACATGTAATGAAATACAGAAATAATCGAATGTACTTACCTTTAAATTATTAGTCGCTCCACGAATACAGTTTAAAAATCTTGATGGCAAGTCTTTATTTCAAAATAATTTCCATAAACTGCGCGTGGATCGAAGATTATCTGTCCTTTTTATTTTGGTTGCAAGGCAAGTTCAGTGAACTCGATGTAAGTTAAAATGTGATACCTGGAACGCTAACGAAGGACCAAAAAGTGAGGCAAAAAGTTCCAGGCCCCTGCGCGGTTTGCAGGTACGATTCAGTCTCCCACAAAATGTTTTTTACACGGCCGCCCGTCTTGAGCGAACTGCGAAGGCTCGAAAAAGGGTTTGAAAAAATTATTTATCATACTAAACGTGCATTTAATGGTTTCCCATTGTTGTGCAGCGCTGTTGTTGTTTTATTTACTGTATAGCAGTCCAAAACTATACAGTAAATTAAGCTAGGGATGAAAATAGGCTGAGAAAACAGACGTGAGACGTCCTTTTGCTGGCTAGGATGAAAACAGCCAGCCGAAAAGGTGAGAACAAGAGTGAGAAAGCTATTCTTGTACGAGTTTGAAGACGTATTGATACTTGATATTTCATAATATACATCTAATGTCATTTTCTTATTTCTGCTCCTTTAATTTCTTGTTCAGTTTTGTTAAACGGCCTTTTGTAACTAATGATATTTTAAGAAATATAAACTGACAACTTGATTGTTTATTTTTCACGTTTACTCATGGCTAGTTGTTGTTTTCGGTACGAATGCGGAATGCTTTTTAAACAAAACGAACTGATGAAACTGGTACTAACCTAAACGGCATATTCTATACTAAGTTTGTGTTGATTTTTTGTATCCTCTTCGGAGTGACGAAACTCTAATATATTGGTTTATAATATAACGAAAATTTGATTTAATTTCTTCACTGTCACTGACAAACTTCGTGCACGTTTTGTAAAGACAATGACTTTTCCTATAGCAACAAATAGACAATCACTCACATAATTAGTTCGGCAGCATAGCACAACCAATCAAAATTTAAAATGCACGTTTAGCAAAGCGTGATAAAATGATTCAATAAATAATTTTTCAAACCTTTTCGAGTCTTCGCAGTTCGCTCAAGACCGGTGACCGTGTAAAAAACATTTTGTGGGAGACTGAATCGTACCTGCAAACCGCGCAGGGGCCTGGAACTTTTTGCCTCACTTTTTGCCCCCCGAATGACTGGACGTTAGCGTTCCAGGTATCACATTTTAACTTACATCGAGTTCACTGGGCAAGTTCCGTTCCGACCGTGACGTCACACAGTAAACTCGCACCAGGTCCCTAACAGGCACGGTCACAGTTACAAAGATGCCAACTTTGGAGCGCTGCAGTAGCTGGGCGGGGATTTAATATTTTTGAGAAAAATTTTCGGTAAACATTTTCTTTTAACCTAAGTTATTTAAATATGTAAAGATCCCACAGGCCATAGAGGCACTTTAAGATCTACGACGTCAACCTGAAAAACGACGTCCTTGAAATAAAAGAATTATTTTTGCAAAACAAAGAGAATGAATAATTTGTAGTTTCCAGAGTAACACCGCCCTCGTTCTTTATACAACGCCGTTTAGAGCATTTTCACGCCTTCAGGACGACGTCAACGGCCAAAAGATATGAACTGTTGCTGAAGATTGACTTCAATACAGACACCACAAGCACTTTAGCAATACTGGGGCGTTTTGGAAGTCGTTAAACTAGCTTCAGAGATAAAATATATTAGTCAGTTAACCGGGACTTCTTTAAATTGTAAAGTTCATGTTGCTTTTTAACCGCCGTCGTCGTCCTAGCATCTTAAGGTCCCTAATTGTGTCTGGAGATACTGGAATGCAAAAGTAGGATCAATCCTTCTTAGAAGTTGGCCTAAAATTTATATTTGAACCGGTGTCCTAGTAAATTTGTCGCCCCCCCCCCCCCCCCCCCCCCCCCCCAAAAAAAAAAGTCCCCACAGGGACACATTTCCTAGGTAATTATTATTATTATTATTATTAATCATTTGAATAAAGAAGGGTGACATCTTTACCAACATGGGTATTATCAACGATGGCCCTCACAAAAATATATACAACTAATAATAACTAATCTATTTACAGTTTTTAAAAAAAGTTGCAATTACATCAAGTTACAATTACATTGGACAACATGTTTACAGTTGTTGTAATATGTCCCCCCCCTCAGAATGATTCCTTACAGGATAATTGATATACGTGTAATGTGGACAAAACTTTTTAAAAGTAAAAAATATATATTTCTGAATGATAAATTATAGCAGGATTCCTGGCAAAAACCTGCACCAAACGTTATTTTTGAGGAAGCGACGTTCGACCTCGTGAGCAAAACAAAATGGCGACCTTCGGCAAACTTTCGCTACTTTACGTAACATGTTCGTTAATCACGTAATTGCCACAAACAAACTAAATCAGAACATTTTCGACTACGTCCGAGACGCAAAAAGCTATTGTACTGGGGGGGGGGGGGGGGGAGTGCCCAGTATCAGTGTTAAAAAAGGTCCTGGGCGTTGAGATTTAGATTACTCTATAACTGCGGTTAAAAATAATGTCTTCTCTAACTTTCTTTTACAGCAAGAATTTGTTTTGTTACAATTGCAAAGGGTGTTTTTGAGTAGATCTGCATGACGTAAGATCCGCCGCTTGTTTTTATAATGACTAAGAAAATTAATTTCGCAATTACGAAAGTCCCACCTACATAATTATACGTTATATAGAGGTCCTTTTACTGATTAGACATTACTGTCGTCATCCACGACGTCAAATGCATTTTTATGGTTATTAGAAGAGAATCCATATTGAAATATAATTATAAATAGTCCTGCAGCAAACGTTCTCTAGCTATAGTGGAACAGTTCAGTCCAAAAGCTGTCGTATAAACCACCATGTCGTTCAGAAATATCACATGTATCCGTAGGATGCGCGAAAATCTTTTACTGCTCCTAATTCTAATTGGAGTTGTCGTTGGGTTTGTCGTCGGGATCCTTTTGAACAAAAAAGTCCAAGACTCCACAAATCCTTCACCAGGAGAAATAGCGATGTTCGTTTACTTTCCAGGCGAAATATTTTTAAGAATGTTAAAGCTTCTTATTTTGCCTCTCATTGTATCAAGCGTGATAGTTTCACTGGCTATTTTGGACAAAAAATCGATGGCAAAACTAGGAAAACGTGCTGTAGTCTATTTCTTCATTACCACGTTGCTGGCCGTCATTTTTGCTGTCATTTTAGCATCGATCCTTTTACCAGATCCAAGAGTTACTAAAACTGACGATAAGAATGATGAAAAGAAGGACGGTAAAGCTGTCCACGCCATATTAGATATAATCAGGTAAAATGAATTTTTAAAAAAAATGTATTTATCAAATCAAGCTGCGAATTTATTATATACATGCATGCATGTGCGCGTATAGCTGATAATCATGGCGAGAAGTAAATAGTGAAGAAACTGAGCTACAATGACATTTAAAATACATTTAAATAATGCTGAAAAAACTTCATTCGGGTGTTTTGATTTCAGTGTTACAGATCATTATTTGTAAATTTGATGCGCAATGTTAATTCTTCCCTTCAACTATCGACATATTAGATTTCGAAAAAACCGCTGCGGCCAAAAACTGACTATAAACGCGACATTATTCTAAAACATGCAACTTTCAAAATATGTGTTTTTATATTGCAGCACGTATACAGTCTTTCGTTGACAAATTTGTTCCTATATTTTTTTGTTTTGTTTGTCCACTAATTATGCATGCATCATATATAGCAATCTATCCCTAATATGAAATTTTAAACCCAAGTAAGCATAAGTATAGAAGTATATATGGCCATGCATGTTATAATCTCTTTGTGCAAAGTGATTATAACGGGGTATATAAACCAAATTTTTGACTAATCGACTACCAACCTATATGGCATCCCTTTGGCTATATTATACCTGAATTTTTCAGGTCTCCAATTTGTCCGGTTTTGTGGATCCCGCGCGTGTAAACGGAAGGCAGAATAGCGTATTCGGGGCTTTCAGCATGTATTACACAATTCCCTGGTGTTTCATTGAGTAAATTTGGTATATTTATAGTTTTTTATATAGTGCAGTTCAAAATAACATTTTTTTAACTGAAGGCTTACGCGTCATGGCTGAGGAATTATGCAAATGGAGAAAAGATCGTCTGCCACACTATACCATGCACACTAAAACTTATAGTTAATTCTGAACGCTATTAGGTCAAAACTATCAATTAACAGGTATAAAACTATCAATTAACATTTTAATTGCAGCTTTTCTTTATTATAATGCAAGGTGAATTGATGTATTTTGTCCAGTTGGTAATAAAACTTCTGACTTACGATCTTTCTTTATTACTATAGAAATATTTTTCCAGAGAATATTGTCGAGGCAGCCTTTTCATTTGTAAGTATTCTATATTTTAAACGTTGATCTATTTATATTTTTCATTATTGGACGATCAATTGACTTTATTTATCAAATTAGGCAATATTAGTATTTGTGATAAATGAGATTTACTGTTGGACCCGTATTTTTGAAATATTTAATGATATTTTGACTGTTTAACCGCCTTCGCCGACGGCCCTGGTTTTGGTGAGGACCGGAGTCAACAGGCAATATATACCAGTCTATAGAAGCCAGTTCCTAATCATGCAACTGCGCATCAAATTGACGCGTTCTGCGTCAGGATAAAATTTATTTCAATTCATAACACCACTGGACTCATGCAGCAACTCAGTATAATGAATTCAAGAGTCAGTGTAAACGACAATGCACACAAAATAAATCTTGCGGCTTTAGCCTAAATATCAAGGAGTGAAATACATTTTATCACGACGCTTGACGCATTATTTTAATGCGCGTGAGTCGAGACTATACGAACTAGCTTATTAAACAAACAAATTTTGAAATCACATTATTTAGAATAGAAATCTCGAAACTGAAAGAGTAAACTCGACGTCGCTCAAATAAGAACCATGCAGTCTCCTTTCCAAAACCACATTTTAAAGAACAATTTTTAGGAGTAATCACCGCGCAGTTAAAGACTATCGTCTCTGACAGCGTCACCGCCCATATGACCAAGGCGATCGAAATGCAGAAAAATTGAAAATATAAATACTCCACAGAGCTACCTTTTTTTTTTATCTATTTCTAGACTGCTACCAAATATAAAAAGAAGGTTGCTAATTATAAATTTGTTAACAAGACTATTACTGAACAACTCAAGTCATCGCCAAGAAATTTGTCATTCTTTCTGAAAGATCAGATAATCAATCCATGGAGCCTATCAAATGATGGTGTTCAAGTAATCAAAGAAGAGAATCCAGTTTATGATTTTGATGGCTTGGAAAAATATAATTCTCCAAATATTTTAGGAATTCTGGTTTTCTCAGTTGTTTTCGGAGCAATCTTAAGCATTCTTGGGGAGGAAGGGAAACCAATGACAGAATGGTTTAACTGTCTTTTTAAAATCACCATGAAAATGGTTGAAATATTCATGTGGTAAGTATATACATTCATATTGTTAAACATGTACCTCGTTTGCATGTAGTGTGATATATCAGTGGCCTTTTAGAAACAATTCCCTTTCCATGCGGCGTCCGAGGCAGTTTTTGTAAAAGCCGCGGTCCGCTGTAATTGGGATCAAGAAATAGTTTTCAAAACTCAAGGAGGCTAGAAAAACATTAAACATGCATATAAAAAGCAAATACATAATCATTAAACTTATGTAAAATTGTACTACCTTTGAAACCCGTCATTAACTTTTGAACTAACTTTTTGAGTCTGAATTAATTGTAAAATTAAAGTGCCGAATTTTTTCTCCGGTTCCGCATAATTTCGAAGAATTTGTAAATTTTTTTTGTTTGAAGGTGATGTATAGTTAGTATAGTAATGCATTTTGCAAGCATGTTGTCGTCTGTTACGCGTTGTTAGTAAGTCTATCGCGTGTTTGTGTTTTTGAAAGGTATTCGCCAATTGGAATCTGCAGTATAATTGCCGGAAAGCTAGCAGCCATGAAAGACATTAATGAGAGTGTAGAAAATCTTGGAATGTATATCATAACGATGATCCTGGCATGCTTCCTTCATGGATGTGTTATTCTGCCAACCATATATTTCATGGTGCTGAGAAAAAATCCTTTTCTTCTTCTCAAACGGGTAGCCAAGGCGATTTTGACAGCATTTGGAACGGGTTCAAGGTAATAAGCGATTTTGTCGTTGTGAAAAACTTTAATATATATAAGATTTTATTCTAAATGTAAAACTGACAATTTCGATATTGTTTAATTTCATAAAAGAGTTAATATATAGTTTCTTAACATATAGTTAATTAGTTACCAGATAGTGTAGCGTGAGCCATGCACGAGCAAAAGGAGGAATTTCGGACTCGGATCTTCTTTCTTTTTGAAATCGGGTCGCCTCCAGAAAAATGAGCACTGTACATGTGCCTTTATTTTGTATTTTTTAAAGTTGGCGCTAACTCAGTCCTCCGTATTTCAATTAGACATGCATTAATGACGTACCTAGAGAAGATCGCAATGCATCTCATAATTTTAACTATACGGTGAATCGTACTGCATGTGCGATAAGAGAATAAAAAATATATAACTGATCGAAGACGGTATTTTAATGTCACATAATTTTTGTATTTTTAATTCTAGTTCAGCAACCATATCTGTTGCTTTAACATGCCTTGAAGAAAATCACAAGGTAGATTCACGCGTGGCTCAGTTTGTTGTCCCAGTTGGAACAACAATAAATAAGGATGGCACGGGAATTTACGTCGCTGTGGCAGCGATTTATATCGCACGAGTTCAACATGGTGACTCGCTGGATTTTGGCGCGTTCGTCGTAGTGTGGTAAGTTAAATTATATGATTATAAGTCAAAATAACTAAAATAACCGTTATATTTAACAATTATTCACCGATATTGACTGAGCCTGTGGTGAATAATTGTTTTAGTATAAATACACCTTTTCGTACTTTAGGTAAAGCATTTTCTTAAAAATTGTTAATTTTCTCGTCTGTCGCATTGAGAAATTGGCTGGCGGCCATGTTGAATAAACGCTGTAGGTGATTATCGAGAATTATTAGTCCGAAGTAGCTCGACCAATCAGCGCGCGCGATTTTCTATAATCACCTGTGTATTTATACTAAAATCATTTAATGTGAATCTATAAGAACTTTTAAAACATCATATAAAGAAAATAAATTAAGAAACTAAAACCGAATTCGGAAACTAAAAAAAATTAGAAACTAAAAGTAAATTCCCGAAATAAATTAATAGCAGATAAGTTCTTAGTGTCTGAATTTATCTGTTATTCAAAATACAAGCGCACGTAGATTGGAGAGTCGTATGGTACCGAATCAAGATCTGCAACACCGGGTTAAAATGGAATAATTGGTACCAAGGGCAATGGAACAGGCTTTTACCCCCGCTTTTACCCTACATGGTGGATTTTCAGAACAAAGCAACTGCATCGTCATGCATATTGCGACGTTCTACCAACAAGCGTAGTTTATTCGTTATCGCCCTGTTATTTTATCTTTTTATAACCTTTATATCCATGTGGTTAACTTTCTTCTGTCCGCGGGCTTTCCCAGAAAAAAATCGTCTGAATGGGCATTCGCGTTATACTCGTAGCCAGAAAACATCTAAATTTTTTTGTTCCTTATTTTTGGTGTTTTTCTAGCTTAGCAGCAACACTTGCATCCGTTGCAGCGGCACCAATTCCTGGGTCTGCTCCAATTGTAACGTCGACAATTGTTTTACAAGCTATTGGCATTCATCATGCAGACATTTCACTGATACTTGCTGTTGATTGGTTCATGTAAGTTTGTCATTATGAACATTATATAACATAAGATGCATGATTTAGGGTTATGCAGTCATTATTTTGGGGGTACTGTAGAGTCGATTCTGTTGTATTTCTATTGTTATTCGGGTACTTGAGTTCCTTAGAATTTAGTCTAAATTGTGCATGGCCATGGTATATATTATATAAATGTTATACATGCATGTATACGAGATAAGAGGTAAGAGATTCATAAAAAAACAATGTAAATTGATGAGATTCCGAATTGAAATAGAAATTTCTCTCTCTCTCCGTTTGTCTTTTGTTTGTTTGTTTGTTTGTTTGTTTGTTTGTTTGTTTGTTTGTTTGTTTGTTTGTCTGTCTGTCTGTCTGTTTGACTGACTGACTGACTGGCTTGGCTTGGCTTAGCTGACTAACTGACTGACTGACTGACTGACTGACTGACTGACTGACTGACTGACTGACTGACTGACTGACTGACTGACTGACTGACTGACTGACTGACTGACTGACTGACTGACTGACTGACTGACTGACTGATTGATTGATTGACGACTGTCTGTCTGTCTGTCTGCGGATGAAAATTGTGGAATGGTTTACCCACAGAAGCAAGATCAGCAACAAGCTTAATATCGTTTAAGAAAACTCTCTCAACCTTCAGTTTCCCACAATAGTGTATTAAATAAGTTATCTTATAATATTTCAAAATAACAAAAAAAACTGTAAATATATTTTTAAATAGTTCTCGGCATTCACAAAAAGCAATTTATGTATATATTGATGAAATTCCGAGTTTAAGTAAATTTTCTGTCTGTCTGTCTGTCTGTCTGTCTGTCTGTCTGTCTGTCTGTCTGTCTGTCTGTCTGTCTGTTTGTCTGTTTGTCTGTTTGTCTGTTTGTCTGTCTGTCTGTCTGTCTGTCTGTCTGTCTGTCTGTTTCTTTTGCTCTAAAACTGTTCACTCTAACACTCTTTTTTTTATTATTTGTAGAACTCGCGTATCATCTTCTCTTAATGTTTGGGGAAACTGTTGTGCCAGTGCTATCGTAGAATACTTGTCACATAAACATCTTTTGTCATTTGATGGTGAAAACCAAACTAGTCCACCACCACGTGACTGCGTTGTGGATTTTGAAGTCAACGTAGCAGTAGAAATAGAAGAAGAAGGAAAGAAAGAGGAAGAAGAAACAAATGAAAATAATATTTCGTAAAGACGTATTAGTAAATTGTGGTGGTATAATTTGATTACAAATAAAAACAAAACAAGCGTCTGTTACATATCTCTAATAATTACTAATTCATGAATCTTTTGGACAGTACAGATAAGGTATGGTCTTTTATACACTATTCTCTAATAAATAAGTTAGAATGAAGTCTACAAGATTTTGATGGCAATGCCTAGATCATTCTTACTTTATATCAAAGCGTACATAGATAGCCTGCGTGCATTCCGCTAACAGAATCTCGGCAAACGGGAGTAAAATTTCCCCGCATATGAACAGTTTTTCCTGGCTGCGGGAATGAAATTCCATGACAAATTTCGCGCGTCAGTCGATCACACTAGGAATAAAGATTAAAGACTCGCGTGCATTTATCCATAAATTCCAAACACAACAGTTGGAGAGCATTGGGCAAGAATGCCTAGTACAATCTAGGCGAATATTGTCAAAAATGCTGCTCAAGGAGGTGAAAATTATCTAGCTAGCGCATAATATAATTACTAAAACACTGCATATCTGTGCATATTTTGATTAGAATATGCAGTAGAACTGTTTCTCCAAATTGGTTCTCCAATATTTCAAATTGTCGTGATAAAGCATTTATCAATTATAAATACTGGCATGCAGGGCAGTTAACTTACCAGCTTCGGAACAGGCCTGCATCCATAGGGGTGTTGGTGGCACAGTGGTTAGTGCACGTGCCTTTCACCTCTGCGACCCGGGTTCGATGCCTACACGGTGCAGTTATCTGATTAAAAAAAAATTCACCTTGGCCGCATGTGAGAAGAGTGCTTCCAGTTTGACTCTACCAAACACCACAAGTTTCCTCCGGGTACTCCGGTATCCTCCTGTAGTAACACTGGACCAATGAGGGTGGGCCCTTACTGGACCTCTGAGGATAACAGTTTAGATATAACTGATAGAGTTATCCAGTATAAATAAGGTTAGTTTAGTTTAGTTTAGTTTAGTTTATCTAAATAGAAAGGGAAAATTGAATATTTTCTGAAATATTAGCTGGCTGTTTACTTCAATTGTTATCATTTTTTTTTTTCAACGCCTGTGAGAATCAGGTTGAATGAATATCAGCCTTATGGAAACCTCAGCTGCAGCCGAAGTCGTTATCGAATTATATTTTTAGCTATAACTTTGGATAAAATGTTGAACTACTGCACAAATATTTATTCTTTTTTTACTTATTTACTAGAAAAAAAGTTTATAAAAGACCAAACTTTATCCATACTACAACGTTGCTAAGTTGCTTAATCGATTTCTCGACGTTCTGTAACACATAATATTTACACACGACAGACCCAAAATACAGGCAACTCTGTGCTTCCCACTTTGCGAGCAATCTGTGCTTCCCACTTTGCGAGCAATATTGTTTTGGCCGAACCAGAGAAAGAAATACAGTCGAATCCCTATTAATATTAACATGATGAAAAAAAATTCCCGTAAAAAATACCCCAGCCCATATTTGTCCGGATTTTGTGCACACACAATTCAACCGCTCTCTTCACACTTCTCAGCGGAAACTCCAGTAATAGTCGATGGACTTGAACTGGTTGCATGGGAGACGTTGGCATTGAGACCCAAAGCTCGTTAGTAATTTCTTACTTTGATGCCGCCTTTAACTATGGCCAGAACCAACAGTAACAATAAATCAGACTCATTTATACAGCAAATTTAACACGCGTCGGAGAAATGTGGGAATCGCATGTTTCTGGGTAAAGACTGCTAATGTTATAATTCATAAAACAAAGACTTGTAAATTAAAAATTTTCTTTCTATTAAAAATATTTTACTGAAAATTACATTGATAAATGAAATTGCGTATTCGTACATTTTTGTTTTGAAACCGAAATGACATGCGCAAAAACAATCAATCCTTTTTTTTACCTTTTTTATCTTTCTTCTTCTTTCTTCTTTTTTCTTCTTTTTTCTTCTTTCTACTACTTTTTTTTTTGTTCTTTGTTTTTTTCCTTTTTCCTGTTTACTTTTCTAATACAATTCAAATTTTGTAGAATGCTTTTTAATATTGTTTTGAAAATTTACATTGTGAGATACAACGCAGATTATACAACGCGGTCCAAGTTCACAAACCAATAATTAAGAACATGTAAACCCACAAAGTTTGAATTATAAAGCACTTATTTGCCATTCCCAGAGTTGTGTTGAATTAATATGACCTATATACATCTGATCCAAAATCGCAGCTAAAAATCCTCTCAAATTGAAGAAGTGTTTTTGAGGGTCATTTCATTAAAAGCGGATAGGTATTATAACTACTTATTGATCGAGCGTGAGGTCTGTACTAGTGAAATATCGGACCGATATTTTTTTTAGTACGGACCGAGACGAGCGCAGCGAGTTGAGGTCTGTGCAAAAAACAGAGGTCCGATATTTCACTAGTACAGACCGAACAAGCGAGGTCAATAAGTAGTTTATTATATGGCCATAAATCTTGTGAACGTTCTGTGAAAACTCGATCCATCTTTCTTGCGAACTGTTAAAACGAAAATGGCAGACATTTTCCCATTTTTAAAGTACTTTCCGTTGAGCTAGAATCCTGAACTTTTTACCCCAAATAGTAATTTTCAATTGCTTTTGTTCGACATATTGCTCAAGATCGTACGTTAAGTAGTTTGAATAAAAAATCATCTGGAATTCTAATACTTGTGAGAAGTAAATGTTATTACGAACAATGTTACGAACGTTTTGGACATTTTAAAAACTTTCACCAAATGTGGAAACTCGAACTATAAATCAAATGAAAACTTATAAAATTTAGAACAACATACCTGCACGATATATTTCAACAAAGAGTTAGTTTGGAAATTATAATCCATCTTGTTGCCGATCATGACTGCCATTTTGTTTATAAAATTAACTTACGGTCCCGAACGGCAGATTCCGCTCTCAGCGGGCGGATACGGGAAATATCCGACCGCTTATGAACCAATCAAATTACAGGATTTCCGTATTCGGACCTCTCAGCGCTGCTGCCATATAATAATAATTATTATTATTATTATTATTATTATTATTATTATTATTATTATTATTATTATTATTATTATTATTATTATTATTATAAATTGTTAATAAGCGAGATTTATAATTGTATATGTAGAAAAGAAAAACATTTAATAAAGTTTCCATTATTATTATTAATCATTTGAAAAAGAAGGGTGACATCTTTACCAGCATGGGTATTATCAACGATGGCCCTCACAAAATATATACAACTAATGATAACTAATCTATTTACAGTTTTTAAAACAAGTTACAATTACATCATTACAGGCATTGGAGGCATTTTGTCCAGAAATCTAATTCTTTATATCTATTTTTTAGTCATGCATCATAAACTTATTTATTTGATACAAAGTATATTACCGCATAGGTACTGATAACAAGCTACATTAACAAATTTTACAGAATTAATATTTTCTTTCTCAGTTTAATATTTTTTCTCATTCTTTTTCTTCTTCTCCTAAGTCTACTGCAACGTTTATTTCAAAATCTATTGTACAGGAATCTTTTGTTTGGCTTGTTTTTCTTATCCTGTCACTATCTGCTATTTCTATTTCAAAATCTACTGTATTGACATCTGACGTTTCATTAGTTTCTTCTTCTTTAGCAGGCGTTTTAAGATCTTTAGAAGATAGGTGTTCTATGATAACGCTCCCAATACAATTGCTCCAAACATTCACAGGAGTAGTTATACGATCGCTATAAATGATAGAAGTATTATAAACATGAAAAACAGTATAAACATATTTCAATTAAAAGGACTGAATTGTGAGAATTGTATATTGGGAGCCAAAGATGTAATAAAAACAATTGTTTACATGTTGCCTATACGGCTACGTTGTATGTAAACTCAAATTCCAAATAAGTTGTAAAACGATTTGTCTAGAAAACTTGACGTGTTGTAAACGTGTTGTTAGAACACGTAGACGTGTTTATACGACACGTTGACGTGTTACGAAAACCTTGCTTTGTGAAGTCATGACACGTCGGTGTGTTGTTTTTTCAATACGTTTGCAACACGTCAGGTTTTCTAGTGTAATGCTGTCCAGTCCTAAATTGTATTAAGCTTAATAGTTAAATCGTTTTTTTAAAAAGCATACTTACATTAACCAGTCAACTGAAAAAATCAGTGCAATATCAGCAGAACGAATGCCAATAGCTTGCAAAACAATCGCCGACATTACAATTGGTCCATCTCCAGTAATTGCAGGTGCAGCTATAGATGAAAGTGTTGCTGCAAAGCTGTCAAAAAGATGAAAATTAAATGAGTTAAATTTATAAACCAGCACTTAAAAACAATTACGACAGAGAATAAATTATTAGATTTTATATATATATATATATATATATATATATATATATATATGCTTTTATTATATAAAATAGAGTGTTTTGTTGATGTTTCCGCCACTAATAAAAACGATAATTGCACATGTGTGATTATTTATGATAATCTCATGTGTCGATTATCGTGAAACGTATTAGAGTTTACCGGCTGCTCTATTTTTGTGGGGAAATAGGACTATTTTTTTATATAATAAACAGAACAATACATGCATGAATGCTTAGACGGCCGGCCAACCTCGATAAAAGTATCTCAAAAACACCGTTGATGGCATTTTTTGTTACAAGCAGGCAACCATGCCAGATCGTATCGGATAGTATATACTTTGAACGTGAGTGGGATTGCCAGCCGTAATTTTGAATTTATATACTAAAATTTATGGTTTTTTAAAAACACATTGGAATGGATGGGATTTCTGTGGAGTCATGCAAACTACGTTGGTGTTCTGTTTTGAATGGCTCACTTCAGAATGCATCCAATCAGCGTGCGTGAAGTTATGATTAACCTAATTCGCATAACTCACAATGATAAACAAACAAGAAATATGGCGTAAATACACCTAAATATAACACTTCGAAGAAAAGCTACAACAACATAAGCTTGCAAAGAATCAGAAATTTATTGGATCTGGCAGCTACAGGAAAGTCTCATATTCGTAAATTACCTCGTTTTATTTTGATAATTTGCCGATACCGCCATGCATCTACTGTTATAAAGCTGAGCTTTTATACTACAGTGTAGTGTTACTTATATTGTTCCTTAGACATTTAACTCACCGGTTCTGGCGGTTCAACAGTGCTATCTTGTGATACACGAAAGGCAACCGGTCTAGTCATCTTGATCAATGTCTAAGCTACATTTCTATGGTGGTTGCCTACTTGTAACAAAAAGTTGGCTACTTGTTATGGCTGTTCTTCGAAGTGTTATATTTAGGTGAATTTGCGCCATGTTTCTTGTTTGTTTATCATTGTGAGTTATGCGAATTAGAATAATAAAAACTTCACGCACGCTGATTGGATGCATTCTGAATTTAGCAATTCAAATAAAACACAAACGTATATTAGACGGCTCTTTACAGATATCCCATCCATCACATTGTACTTTAAAAAAGCTCTATATTTTAGTATATAAATCAATATTATAATTACAGATGGCAACCCCCCTCACCTTCAAAGTATGCACTATCCGATACGATTTGGCATGGTTGCCTGCTTGTAACAAAAAATGCCATCAAAAGTAATATTTTGAAGCCTTGGCCGGCCGTCTAGCTTGGAAATATGTCAGGAGATATATAGGAGATATCCTATATAGTCAACACTCGAAATAAATTTCATATTTCCGCGCATCCATGTATTATTCTCTATATACATAACTACACCTTACTAAACTCATCATCATTGGATTGTGAGATTACTTGATAAGGCGGTTAGGCGGTACAGAGAAGAATTTCCATTGCACTGTCTACGTCGTAATTTATCGCAAATTTTTATTTCATTGCATGACCATATATACATTTTTGTACTATACGGGTTTTGAATCAATCTAATCGTTCTCAAATCTTACTTAAACCTAACTAAATTAATTAATGACAAGGATCTATTTTGGTGTTTTATAAAAAAAATAACGAATCGGTTTTGATTTGTGTGTATGTATTATGTATGTGTGCATGTGTAATATTTAACTAAAACATGAGAGTTTTGAATAGCCTCAAAAACGACCCTTCCATATGATAACTTTATTGGCGTAGTAATTTTGAAAAACTACGTTGTACAGTATATACGCCGAGAATATCAAAGCTAATATGTATTGTTTACGTAAATCAGGAGGATTTGAAAAACCATTGACATATGGTACTGACTTCCTTTGTGTTTTCCTCTTAAATTATTAACCAGTTTTTGAAAAACTGAACCTTTGGGACTTAATACTTTTAAGATTTGTAACTCTTTCCTGTCCGAATCGGTCTTTAGTATTTTATTCTGGCGATTTTATTCACCTCTGCAGGGGAAGCCCTCGGACAGGAATGAGTTAATGAATATTGAATAGGTAATATAAAAGAACGTTAGTCATTTTATAAACTGCATTATTGTCTTTTAGGCCCTTTTAGTTTAAACATATGCTTACCATACTACAACAGAAGAACCAAAATCCAAGGAACCTCCCAGATGACTTTGAGCAACATAAATTGCTGACACAGCGTTATATATTCCCGTGCCGTCCATATTTAGCGTAGTTCCAATTGGGATAACAAATTCAGTGACACGTCGGTCGACCTTGTGATTCTTTTCAAGACATGCCATAGTAACAGGGATGGTCGCTGCGCTAGAATTGAAATTAAATTCAAAAGTCAGGTAATTGTTGCAAAACACTTTTCTATATACATAAGAATCTGACAATGAGATCTTTTTTTTAACTTTACAAACATATTTAAGTTATATATTTATGATATATGTCTGTATTTTTACAATATTTGTTTAATATTTGTCAGTCAACAAGGGATCACTTCTCACTGGTACAACAATGCCGGATTATTGAATTCAGATTTTCAGTTAAAAATTAGAATTTTCATTCTGCACACGCAGATATGAATTAAATTTATATATACTACAAAAAAATTGCTATGAAAGATTTGTTCACCATGCAAGCTCATATTTTACCTTGAAGCTGTTCCAAATGATGTTAAAAGCGCCTTTGCTACTCCAATAAGAAGACGGAAAGGATTAGCTCTCAAATACAGGAAATATATACATGGCAGGGTGACAATTGAATGAATGAGACTTGCAATGATCACTGTTATAATATACATTCCAAGACTTTCTACACTGTCTTTAATATCTTCCATAGCTACCAGCTTTTCAGTGATGATACTGCAGATTCCAATTGGTGAAAACCTTGCATTAAAAAATATTAATTTCATAGAAATTATTCAGAGTTACATGTATATTTTATATATATTTATCAAATCATTAATAATTCATAAGGAAAATTCAAACGAAATGAATGTTTCAAATCAGGTGCTTGTGAATACTGTTAAAACATTGATTAATTTCGGCTCGCCATTGTAAATGCCCATAAAGATCGGCCGCTCATATTTTAACTACTACTTATATATATATATATATATATATATATATATATATATATATATATATATATTACTCTGAATAATTTATATTCCTATTCGAATTCCTTTTTCTATTCAACTATTCATGCATCTCTATTGCATCCATCTACTCTGTCTACACATTAATATTGGTACTATTATTATTATTTATGTGTGAAAAACAGCCAAAAAACACATTATTATTATTATTATTATTATTATTATTATTATGAATACGGCAAACTGAATACAGCACTACTCTAGCCTGGATGCGATGCTCCCTCTCATTTGCTCTACTTAGGTCGGCTATTTCATGTATCAGAGGGTCGAGTGCATCATCACATCCAAGTCCGAATACGAACACGAACATTGAACTTAGTATTGCAGAAAGTCGATTATCTTATACGTAAATTTTTAATTAATTAATTTTTTTCGATTTATTTTTAAAATGTAACAGTGTAACTATAATTTTTATGTAATAGTTAAAATATGAGCGGCCGATCTTTATGGGCATTTACAATGGCGAGCCGAACTTACTTATCAGTTGTAAGTGTACTATTGATGAACACTTTGTTTTAGAGTCGTAGAAAAGGTTAATATATGATCATTTTAACTCAGAAAAAGCTGAATTTGAGCCACTAGTGCCTATTAACTTTGATAAAACATTGATGTTTTATTAATCAATGTTTTATCCGTATTTAAAGATACTGATTAAACATTAATTTCTTTTGAATTTTCGTCATGAATTATTAATGAATTTGATAAGTAATATTTATAAACCGCGCAGGAGGGCTTTATCGGATATAAAACACGAGGCGATAGCCGAGTGTTTTAGAGCCGATAAAGCCCGTACTGCAAGGTTTTTAAATGACTTCTAAAAAGAATCACTTCATACGTTCATTGGCGTAGTAATTTTGAAAATTAAGCTTATCTCAGCCGTTAAAAACCAGCGAGAAACTTAGAGCGAGTCTATATCACATATATAGATCCGATACGCTCATGATTTTTCTTTGTGTTTTCCTCATGAATTATTAATGAATTTTAGAAATATATATAACAGTTAGTCTACCTAGAACTTTAATATTGGGTAAAATTGTAAATAGTATGCTGTAAAGAAGATTGTTTTAATAAAATATTGTTATAATTATTATTATTGTTATAATTATTATTATTATTTCTACTTCAACACGGCCGCATAGGGGGCTTTCCATTTACACGGTTAGACCGGTCAGTCCGGTTAAATGGAACACGATTCGTTTGAGACTTAGGACGGTCAGACTGGAAAATTTTGTCCTAATCAAAAGCAAGTCCATTCTGGCCAGACTGACCGGTCTAACCTTGTCAATTGGAAAGCGCCCTTAGTCTCATTGCCGGTAATAAATTGTCTATTTTCTTACCACATAAATATTTCCACCATTTTCATTGTAACATTATAAAGACAGTTAAACCATTGTAGCATTGGTTTTCCTTCTTCACCAAGCATACTCAAGATTATTCCAAAAACAATTGAAAAAACTAGAATTCCTAACATGTTTGGCGAATTATATTTTTCTAAGCCATTAAAGTCATAAACTGGATTTTGCTCCTTAATAACTTGAACAGTATCATCAGATATGCTCCATGGATTGATCATTTCTTTCTTTAGAAAGGATGACAAGTTTTTTGCAGATTCTTTATAATTTCCAGCAGATTTATTAACAAATATGTATTCTTCAGGTTTCTTTTCATATTTGGTTGCAGTCTTAAAAAAATTGAGATGATTTGAGATTGATTTGATTAGTAGATTATTGACTACACGTGATATCAGTAAATATATTTCCCCATAGGTGGCGGAACCGGGGGGGCTGGTGGGCTAAGCCCCCCCCAACTTTGTAAAAGTGGAAAAAAGGGGGGTGAACCCCCTGCCTAAGGGTGATTATGCATTGAATATTTATACATCTTCGATATACAGCATTTTGAAAATTCCATATCACTGCAGGGTGACAATCCTGGTGAAAATCGTAAGAAAAATCGTGCCGTGTGATAGCTCAAAATTCATTTCATGAAGTACTCCACGTATTAGCATTTAATGACTGCTGACCAGAAGTATTATGAATGAGCCATATCGAAATGCCAAGGATTAAGAAAGGCCGAAAAAAATGAATAATGATGAAAAAATTGTTGTGGGCGGTGAAGGTTTTATAACGTTTAGGATTCTGTAAAATCTTCCCCCAAAACGCAGGAAATGCCATTTCAGAGACTCTAGATTTCAAAATATTCCGGGGGGCATGCCCCCGGACCTCCCTAGAGGTTTCTCGCGCCTTCGGCGCTCGAAGTTCAGCCCCCCTACCAAACCTATCTTCCGCCGCCTATATGTATTTCCCTATCTATACGTCATATTCTGGTTAAAGGTGATATCCAGCGTGTTCTGCGCATGATCCGCCATCTTTGTTTTGAGTAGCCTGCGTAGCCGGCGCTGGGGATTGGGACGGACAGTGAAAGGAGCGCCTGCAGGCGCCCTTTTTCCCGCTGCAGACGTTGGCGAAGAGTTCGAAGAGCTTTGCGAAAATGTGTCTTTCATAGTAGAAGGAAACGAGTTCAAAATAAACTGAGATTGAGAAGAGAGTGGCCATGCATATAAGGCAGGTGCATGTGCATCCAAAGGAAAATGTTTATTCGCTGGTTTCCCAACAGTTAATTATGGTAAGATTTTGTAATGTAATGTAATGTAATGTAATGTAATGTAATTATTTATTTAACGTCGTAAACACAGATGTGGTCGCCCAATCATCCGAGCCAGAGGCTCGTGCTAAAGTGCACGACATAAGTTAAGACCTAAGTGTTGATTTTACGGAGGGAGGAAAACCGCATAACCCTGCGAAAAACCCTCGAAGCACAAGAGAGACCAACTAAACTCTACTCACATGAAATTCAAGTTCGAGAACGGGGTTATTAATTCCCAGACGGTCACCCATCCAAGTACTAACCCCGTCCAACTGGGCTTAACTATTGGTGAGAGGCAGCGCCCTAACAGCACACGCCACCCGTGCTTCCCTTCACGCAAGACATGGCCCCTTCGGCTTAACGACGAGTATTAACTGAATTGTCTGACATGCATTGGCTTGACCAAAACATCATTTAATTTAGAATTTCTTACAATCGCTTTGATTCGAATTTTTTTTTTTTAATTGCAGTGAACGCTATTAACTGTAAACCAGCCAACATATAGCAACAGCAGAATAATATAATGTTGTTAGATGCTCACACAGCAAACATATACCACACAAATTCCTGAATCGAGAATGCACTGATACACATACTCATTCATAACTGTACCATTATAGTTAATTCTAGATACGTGTTTTTTAAACGGAGTAAATATTCGATCAACTTCCAAATTAATTAATAAGCTATTTAGCATTGACAACGTCCAAAAATACGCTTTTAATTAGGGGGCGTCACGAAAAATAACAATGGGCGCACCCAGCGCCTGCCACGCAGGCTATGTTTTGAGCACCTCAAAACATGACATTCGTAGATAATTATAGATGAAGTACTCGGCTCAGTGTAAACCGTTCGAAGCAACATGGATATTTCTTCGGATTTCTTCTGAAAATGTTTTGTTTTGGGTACAAGTGATGGAAAGGAAGCAAGAAAAGCTTACAATCTTGACCAGGTATCAGTATATCACGATTTTTGTAAACGAAGAAGTAAACATCAGTTTACTTCTTATATATTTTTTATTGGTGAAAGTTTAATTAATGTTCATTTCAGCGTAACTTGTCTAGCTGTCGCCTTGTGAAACATTCAGTGCGCACTCATGCTACAAATTCATTATATATACCGTCCTAAAAATGTTAGACAAATGTATATTTTTTATCTGACTACTTACGGATGAGAAGCTTGCTTCCACAATATTGTCCGGGAAAATGTTTCTATATAAGATACACAAGAGGATTCTATTTTTATGAGTAGCTACATAAATGAATCTTGACTGGTTGTCAAAGACATATTTCTGCACTGAACATGGTGTTAAGATGGTCCGCGGCTCAGTGGAAATTCAAGCATGATGTGCTGACGAAACGCCAGTAGTGCTGAAGTTGTTCCAACTTCACTAGGCAAAGAAAAGAAAAGTGCGGGGAGCACGGTTGGCGTGTGCTGTTAGGGCGCTGCCCTATGATACTTTTAATATGGATTATATATCAGTTAACTCTTCTATTCGAAAAGAAAAGAAGAGAAGTTCATTCAAAAGTTACTAACCTTATTAAGTCCAATATGGCATGGGTAACTTCACCATTTTTCTTTCCCTGTTCAGCTTTCAACTCGTCACCAGTTTGAATGATTCCAGGTTTAAGGACGGATGTCAGAATAACTCCAAGTATAACAGCAAGGAACGTGGTAATGAAAAAATAAGTCGCAGCACGCCTGCCTAGTTTTGTCCCTGATGTTCTGTCCAAAATAGCTAGTGAAACTATCACGCTTGATACAATGAGAGGCAAAATAAGAAGCTTTAACATTCGTAAAAATAGTTCGCCAGGAAAACCTATATACATTGCTAGTTCCCTTGGTGTAGGATTTTTTGAGTTTTGGACCTTTTTATTCAGAAGAATTCCGACAAGAAACCCAAGAACCACTGCGATAAATATCAAAAGAAGAAGGAGGTTTTCGCGCATCCAGCGCACACATTTGTTGTTTTTGAAGGACATTCTTATAAATATATATAGTGTTTCACTGGCAACGTCCAACTATAACTGTCTGATAACGTCTAAAAGTCATTCGTTAAATAGTATCAAAAGATAACGTCACAGCTATAGATCGTTTTCATCTGACGTCACGGCGTACCAACTTTATCCAATGGGAATTTAGCTCTATTTTTATTCAAACATTTCGTATTGTGGGACCACCAATCATGTGAGTGAAAACGATCCATACTGTATAATGACAGCGTGTGGGTGATGAGCAATTATAGTTGGGTAAGTGCGCTGTTTACACTGACTCGTGTCACGAAATTCTTTCCTCGGCCGCAAAAGGAGATTTGAATTAATGTTAAGATTCGTTTACAACTAAACCATTTCTTCTTTGTACATTTAGTTTATGCGAATTTCAAAACCACAGTGAGATCATAATCGATCGCGTGAGTCCAGTTAAACTCATGTAAAACAGCCCTTAAGGCGTGTAACTTACCGTGACGGTTGTTTTTCATCGTTTGTTATATTGCTTCTCTGTACGTGATCATGATACGTGTACGTGATCATGTACGTGATCCTGATGTTTTACAAATAGCTAAATCCTCGTTTAGCTTTGATATATACCGATAGAAATTAGATATACGTATCGTTTTCAGGCTTTACGAGTCCAAGTAAAAACAACCGACTGAAATTCGACGTTCAACTCGACGTTGCATTAGCGACGAAGTTAATGAAATTATTACAACAAGAGACAAAAGCATAAATTTCAAAAAATATTTATTAATCATCATTCGAAAATATTCAAAATGCTTCCAGTTATAGGCACACAATATAGTTCAACCATACGTAGTTCTTAAATTACTAGTCATCTTGTTCCACTGACAATATGCCGTATTGTCGCCATGCCACCTTGGCTACGACAAGTTTGCTACTCACCGCTTTCTCTCTTGGAACCATTCAAAAGCCGTCGATTACTTGCTCTTTAAAATGCTGTTTAGTTCTTGACAAGTTTATCCGCCAGATAAAATTTAAAACCCCTCGAAAAAATATGCTTCTACAGTTCTACTATACAAACTTTGCTGTAGATTTCCCTTCGCTTAACTGAAACTCTGAAAGTGAGCATGCTTTTTTGGTAAAATAAAGCTGAATTGTTATTTATATCTATTATCATTTATCACATCATATTATCATCCATATTTAAGTGATCCCACGCGACGCCTCTCCCCTTCCTCGAGGCAAAAATTAGGGGAAGATCCAGCTAGAACTCAAGCAACGTGCAGGCTACGTCTATAATTCAGCTGAAATCGGCTTTAAATGAGTCTCAATCGTAGGATAATGGGTTTTTTTATTAACAATTAGAAGAATCTCCAAATTTTCTTTCAATTTCCTTCTCTGAGATCAAATTGCCTTGCCATTTCCTTGTAAATTTGATTTCCTTGCAATTTTCCTTGAAAAGACCAAAATTTCCTTTTGCAAGGAAATTTCAGTGGAAGCACTGCCTCCAAACTGACCGTTTCGACGCGTGCGGAGATTAATTGCAACCGCTGGTTCGAGCATGCGCACTACTTAGTTTACAATCTCAGTCACACCGGACGAATTGGAGACCTAAAAAATTCAGGTATAATATAGCCATATATAGGGGATGCCATATAGTTTGGTAATCGATTAGTAAAAAATTTGGTTTATGTAGCCCGTTATAATCACTTTGCACAAAGTGATTATAACATGCATGGACATATATACTTCTATACTTATGCTTACTTGGGTTTAAAATTTCATATTAGGGATAGATTGCTATATATGATACATGCAGACAAACAAAAAAAATATAGGAACAAATTTGTCAACGAAAGACTGTATACGTGCTGCAAAATAAAAACGTTAACACATATTTTGAAGGTTGCATGTTTTAGAATAATTTGGCGCCTTTTGGCAGTTTTTGGCCGCAGCGGTTTTTTCGAAATCTAATCTGTCGATAGTTGAAGGGAAGAATAAACAATGCGCATCAAATTTACAAATAATAATCTGTAACACTGACATCAAAACACCCGAATGAAGTTTTTTCAGCATTATTTAATGTATTTGATATATCATTGCAGCTCAGTTTCTTCACTATTTACTTCTCGCCGTGATTATCAGCTATACGCGCACATGCATGCATGTATATAATAAATTCGCAGCTTGATTTGATAAATACATTTTTTAATAAAATTCATTTTACCTGATTATATCTAATATGACGTGGACAGCTTTACCGTCCTTCTTTTCCTCATTCTTATCGTCAGTTTTAGTAACTCTTGGATCTGGTAAAAGGGTCGATGCTAAAATGACAGCAAAAATGACGGCCAGCAACGTGGTAATGAAGAAATATAGAATAGACTACAGCACGTTTTCCTAGTTTTGCCATCGATTTTCTGTCGAAAATAGCCAGTGAAACCTTGATACAATGAGAGGCAAAATAAGAAGCTTTAACATTCTTAAAAATATTTCGCCTGGAAAGTAAATGAACATCGCTATTTCTCCTGGTGAAGGATTTGTGGAGTCTTGGACTTTTTTGTTCAGAAGGATCCCGACGACAAACCCAACGACAACGATAATTAGAATTAGGAGCAGTAAAAGATCTAAAAAACAAGCAATAAAAAACAAATTAGCCGCAAATTGCATTTTATGGTTATTAGAAGATAATCCATATTGAAATATAATTATAAATAGTCCTGCAGCAAACGTTCTCTAGCTATAGTGGAACAGTTCAGTCCAAAAGCTGTCGTTTAAACCACCATGTCGTTCATGGGTAAAATAAACTCTTTTGCGATGTTTGAAACTAAAATTTTTAAATTAACAAATGATATAGAAAGACTACATCTAAAATTCTGCAAAAGAATCTTTGGTGTTCACTCAAAATCTACAAATTTAGCTGTCTATGGTGAACTAGGAAGGGCACCCCTAATTATACAAATAGCTACACTTATAACAAAATATTGGTTTCGCATCAAAAGCTCAACTTTTACAGATACCCTCGCTGGTGAAGCAGCGAGAGTCTGTATGGACTCTAATTTACAACCAATATTATTTACAAAATATTTACTACAACTATGTAATATAGAAGTTAATAATTTTAAAAATTTTGTAATACCACCCGAGGAACAAGGAAATTTTTGCCATTACTTGAGGAATAAATTACATGAGTTTTATACTGAATACTGGAAAGAGCAGATTCAACAAGGTGGAAATAATGGCAAATTAAGAGTCTTTAAAAAACTGAAAATAAATTTTGGCTTTGAAAAATATCTTTCTTCAATTCGCAACTTCAAACATCGTCAAGCGGTTACAAAATTAAGAATTTCAGCTCATAAACTACCTGTTGAAATTGGTCGATACGGAAATGTTTCATACAGTGAAAGATTATGCAAACATTGTGATCTAAATGAGATTGGGAACGAACAACACCTTTTAATGTCATGCAGAAACACAAAGTTCGCTGATCTTAGAGTTAATTTTATGGAAAGTCTCTGTAAAATAAATAACTCATTTTCTAAATTTAGCTATCAAGACCTTTTCATGTATGTCATTGCTATGCAAGACAAAACAATTATGACTTTGGTAGCTAAATACTGTTTTAATGTTTTAACAAGTTTTGAAAGTTTATAGTTGAGCACGTAGTCTAGTTTATATGTTATGTAATATATCAAACACGAGGAGGCGTGTTTCATCAGGATATCCAAACACCGAGACGTTTGTTGAAAACCGAGGCGAAGCCGAGGTTTTTGAACAAACTTCGAGGTGTTTGGATATCCTGATGAAACACTCCTCCGAGTGTTTGATATAGCATCTAAAACAAATCAGTATTTTAAGAGAAAATCAAGATGAAAGTTTGCTTAATTTATGTAATTTCTTCCTCGGATATCCAAACACCGACACGGTACTGATTTCCTTTGTGTTTTCTTCATGAATTATTAATGAGTTTTGGATATGTATGTATCTTATATACCAAATCTGGTATTTATGTTGTTTGAATAAAGCATGACATGTATCCGTACGTCATGCAGATCTACTCAAAGACGCGCCATTTGTAACAAAAAAAATTCTTGCTGCAAAAGAAAGGAGAAGACATACTTTTTAACCGTAGTAGAGTAATCCCCATGCCGACCTTGTTCTCAGTTAATATATGCAACGCCATGCTGACTCACATCAAATGACACTTTGATTTGCCAACAAAATATTTTCGGCTCGGTAGACAAACTGTCATATGCAGACTTTTACACGGAATCTAATGCCGTTTACAGAATCTCCGTCTACCGAGCCGAAAATATTTTGTTGGAAAATCAATGTGTCATTTAAATAATAAATTACTTTGTTTACAGTTGAACATTCGTTTCGTAGTCTGCCCTATATGCAGAATTTAACACGGAATCTAGAAAATATTTTGTTGGCAAATCAATGTGTCATTTGATCTGAGTCAGCAAGCAAGCGCAAAGTGACGGTCATACTAAAAAATATAAATAAATTACTTTGTTTACAGTTGAACATTTGTTTCGTAGACTGTCCTTATGCGGAATTGTACAAGGAATCTAATGCCGTTTACAGAATCTCCGTCTACCCTACCGATCAGAAAATATTTTGTTGGCAAATCAAGGTGTCATTTGATCTGAGTCAGCAAGCAAGCGCTAAGTAACGGTCATAATAAATTACTTTGTTTACAGTTGAACATTCGTTTCGTAGTCTGTCCTATGCAGAATTTAACAAGGAATCTAATGTCGTTAGTGTCATATAATTTTTGTATTTTTATTTCTAGTTCAGCAACCATTCCTGTTGCTTTAACATGCCTTGAAGAAAATCACAAGGTAGATTCACGCGTGGCTGAGTTTGTTGTCCCAGTTGGAACAACAATAAATAAGGATGGCACGGTTTACGTCGCTGTGACAGCAATTTATATCGCACAAGTTCAACATGGTGACTCGCTGGATTTGGTGTGTTTGTCGTAGTGTGGTAAGTTAAATTATATGAAGCTATGGCAAAATAACTAAAATAACCATTATATAACCATTTAATGTGAATATATAGAAATCTCTTGACCTTGTAAAATAAGTGTTTTTGTATCTACTATCTACTGCGTATGCGTGAGTAGATACTATGCTATCGTGCGTGTAATGTAATGTAATGTAATGTAATGTAATGTAATGTAATGTAATGTAATGTAATGTAATGTAATGTAATGTAATGCAATGTAATGTAAGTTAAAGTTAAGTTAAGTTAAGTTAAGTTAAGTTAAGTTAAGTTAAGTTAAGTTAAGTTAAGTTAAGTTAAGTTAAGTTAAGTTAAGTTAAGTTAAGTTAAGTTAAGTTTCAAAACACAGAATAAAACGATTGACTCACGACAAATCACCGAAGCCAAAATACCTACTGTACACCAAGGATTTCACTGAAGTCATCGCTATGACAGAATGAAGCGAGATCAAGGAGCTGGATATTCAACAAGAGAAAGTTTTTACAAATTTAGTAAGTATTTTAAGTATAAATCGTAGTCATTACTTAATTGTGATGTACTAGACGTTGTTGGAATGATGATAAAAGTCAGTTTTTGAAAGCAAATTAATGGTCGTTGCATGGCCGATTTCATATTCAGACGAGGCAATTTATATGGCCAACATATCTGATCGTGCTTCGTAAACTGACAAGACTGTGCGTTGCCGAACAGAAATGAAACTTATTTAGCTTTATGGTCAAGCAGCAATGTGCAAAACCTATGGTAGTCCACGAGCGAAATATGGTATTAAATAGCAGTCAAATGTCAGTGACAGGCTATGCTGAGAGCGTGAACTGGCATTATAATATAATGTAAGTCTATATATACGGTATTAATGGTGTAAAATTGTATCGGCTGCAGTTGTCAATGTCATGCAAAATATGTGTCATGAATGTGCAAACATTTATTCTACCTTTTACTGCATGTATGCATATACTATATGTCTTGATCATGAAGAACAATTAATGTATGGTTGCTCTTATAATTTTGATGACATTGCTGGACATCTTTTTCATTCACTATTACATATTACAACAGTAATACTCGAGAGGCTTGTTATCTCAAGCTATTTCCTTTACCTTCTAACTAGATTGCATTATTGTTTGACAAATTTTTGTAATGAAGATATCTAAATACTGTATTAGTCACTATTAAGTCAAATTTTGTGAGTTGTTAGTTAATATTAATTTGATTGGCTGTACTTAAAGCTTTACTACCATACTTTATGACTCTAATTAGAGCACTGCCTCTCACTACTGAGGACCGAAGTGAAGCCCAATTGGATTGAGTTAGTATTTGAATGGGTGACCACCTGTCCGGGCTTGGAACTCATGCCAGATATGAGTAGAGTTGTTAGTGCTTAGCCTCCTGTTCCTTGATGGCTTTACTCTAAGTTCTTCTCCTTTTATAAAGTTAAAACACAGCATGGCCTGTGAGCATAGACAATTTTGTCAAAAATCTTGTTGAGCTCTAGATCGATTGAATACAAGGTTGTTACAAGTATACAATTCCATCAATTTTGTCACAAATAGGCATTAACGCAGTAGATACATACACGCCTGGGCGTGCCTATTTTTAAAGCATCATATAAAGAAAATAAATTTGGAAACTATAAAAAAATTTAGAAAATGAAAGTATAAATTCCCAAACTAAATAGCAGATAAGTTATTTAGTGTCTGAATTTATCTGTTATTCAAAATACAAGTCGTATGGGCTATGGTACAGAATCAAGATCTGCAACACCGAGTTGAAATGACCGAATAATTGCCTTCCCAAGGGCAATGGAACAGGCTTTTACCCCCGCTTTTACCCTACAGGAGAGGCGAGTGCATTTTTAGAACAAATCAACAGCGTCATGCATATTGCGACGTTCTACCAACAAGCCTAGTTTATTCGTTATTGCCTTGTTTTTATAACCTTTACATCAATGTGGTTAACTTTCTTCTATCCGAGGGCTTTCTCAGAAGTAAATAAAATTGTCTAAATGACGTTACTCGTAGCCAGAAAACATATATATACTAAACACCAAATTTAGACCGGAAAACGTTTAACCGAAACCCCAGAGACTTAATTCTACAATGGCTCATTCTACATTACTATAATATTTTCCTTATATTAGTGCAATTTCCAGTGACGTAACTAGGAATTTTAAGCGGGGGTGCAAGCATTAAGATTTTCCGACAAGTGGGCGTGGTCATGTGGGCGTGGCCACGTAGCAAAATGCCATACTTCTTCACTAATTTATATAACATTAAATCATTTCTTCTCATAATCATTATATACATAAATTTATCTTAATTGGTCGTAAATTAAGCAGTTTTTCCGTATAATATTAGCAAACAAAAAACTGTAAACGGTTAGAAAGTCAATATTGGTACTATTCTGATCTGGAGAAAGGCAACTTAGAGATTTCAATACACCGACTGTTGTGTCATTGAAACGGGTATTGAGGTCTGCGCTATGACAGTATCCATAAAAAGCTTGCATGGAAATTTCCGACAGGGAGTCAGAATTTTCCGACAGATGACCATCTAGATGTTGTGTGTGTGTGTGTGGGGGGGGGGGGGGGGGCAACCGCCCCCTGTCCCCCTATAGTTACACCACTGGCAATTTCTTAGATCTTTATATAAAGAGAATATCTACATTTTTTTGTTCCTTATTTTTGGTGTTTTTCTAGTTTAGCAGCAACACTTGCATCCGTTGCAGCGGCACCAATTCCTGGGTCTGCTCCAATTGTAACGTCGACAATTGTTTTACAAGCTATTGGCATTCATTATGCAGACATTTCACTGATACTTGCTGTTTATTGGTTCATGTAAATTTGTCAGTATGAACATTATATAACATAAGATACATGGTTTATAGGATTATGCAGTCATTATTTTGGGGGTAGAGTCGATTCTATTGTATTTCTATTGTTATTTGGGTACTTGAGTGATCTTTAGAATTTAGTCTATTGTGCATGGCCATGGTATATATTGTATAAATGTTATACATGCATGTATACGAGATAATGAGTTAAGCGATTCATAAATGTTCCATTACATTGTGCATCCAGATCATTGGAAAGCTACTGGCTACTACACTTTACAACCTACTAATAATTATAATGATTTAAACTGGAATTCACCCAAACCAGACCAGACCAGGGGAAAAAAACTGTAACTTTTTAAGCTATGTTAAATGTCTAATTTTTTCCTCTGGCTGCGTTGGAAATTTATTTGTCGTAAATTTATCTATATCTATTGTTATCGCTTTTGGAGTTTCTTTCTCTATCTGTGCGTGATTGTTTGTGCGTATATGTCTGCCACCCTAACTACGGCTTCCGTTTTTATGACTAAATTAAGGATTAAAATAACGTTTAACTTGTACATTATTAAATTCCAAAACGTCCTAATGATCGTTGGATCACATACAAAGAAAATTGTATAAATTGATTTAAACTTGGTTTAAATATATTTCCTGTTTGTTTGTTTGTTTGTTTGTTTGTTTGTTTGTTTGTTTGTTTGTTTGTCTGTCTGTCTGTCTGTCTGTCTGCCTGTCTGTCTGTCTGTCTGTCTGTCTGTTATTATTAGTGTTATTACTGTTAGACATACTTATTCTATTGTATAATTATATATATTTGTTTATCTGTAAATAACTTAATTCGGCTCTTACGAAAAACAATGTAAATTGATGAGATTCTGAATTCAAATAGAAATTTCTCTCTCTCCGTTTGTCTTTTGTTTGTTTGTTTGTTTGTTTGTTTGTTTGTTTGTTTGTTTGTTTGTTTGTTTGTTTGTTTGTTTGTTTGATTGTCTGTCTGTCTGTCTGTCTGTCTGACCGACCGACCGACCGACTGTCTGTCTGTCTGTCTGTCTGTCTGTCTGTCTGTCTGTCTGTCTGTCTGTCTGTCTGTCTGTCTGTCTGTCTGTTTGTTTGTCTGTCTGTCTATTTGTTGTTCTGTCTGTTTCGTTTGCTCTAAAACTGTTCACTCTAACATTCTTTTTTTCGTCTCTTTGATTATTTGTAGAACTCGCGTATCATCTTCTCTTAATGTATGGGGAAACTGTTGTGCCAGTGCTATCGTACAATACTTGTCACATAAACATCTTTTGTCATTTGATGGTGTAAACCAAACTAGTCCACCACCACGTGACTGCGTTGTGGATCTTGAATTGAAGTCAACGTAGCAGTAGAAATAGAAGAAGAAGGAAAGAAAGAGGAAGAAGAAACAAATGAAAACAATATTTCGTAAAGACGTATTAGTAAATTGTGGTGGTATAATTTGATTACAAATAAAAACAAAACAAGCGTCTGTTACATATCTCTAATAATTTCTAATTCATGAATCTTTTGGACAGTACAGATAAAGTATGGTCTTTTATACACTATTCTCTAATAAATAAGTTAGAATGAAGTCTACAAGATTTTGACGGCAATGCCTAGATCATTCTTACTTTATATCAAAGCCTATATAGATAGCCTGCGTGCATTCCGCTAACAGAATCTCGGCAAACGGGAGTAAAATTTTCCCATATGAACAGTTTTTCCTGGCTGTGGGAATGAAATTCCATGACAAATTTCGCGCGTCAGTCGATCACATTCACACTAGGAATAAAGATTAAAGACTCACGTACGTGCATTTATCCATAAATTCCAAACACAACAGTTGGAGAGCATTGGGCAAGAATGCCTAGTACAATCTAGGCGAATATTGTCAAAAATGCTGCTCAAGGAGGTGAGAATTATCTAGCTAGTGTATAATATAATTACTAAAACACTGCATATCTGTGCATATTTTGATTAGAATATGCAGTGGAACTGTTTATCCAAATTGGTTCTCCAATACTACATTTCGTTTCCTTTCTTCTGTTTTCTTCTTCTTTCTTTTTCCTTCTACTTCTTCCTTCTTTTTGGTTCGTTGTTTTTTCCCTCTTTTCTTTTCTTTCTTGTCCCCTCTTATTTTCTTTTTTGACGTCAGCAAATCTAGTAATTTTTCCCTTTTTTCTTTGTTATCCAATGACGCCAAATTCACATTTCTGGCAGTTCAGAAAGATTTAAAGCAGAAAACGTTTAATCTGACGCCTTTGACATTTTCAGAGATCCTATTATACTGGAAATGATTTCTTCGATTACCGTAGAACTTTTGGGAAAGATGATGTCCATGACAGTTGTCATAATTGGTATGAACTTGATTTGTTGGATGGTATTTACGAATGCGGTGTTTTAAGAATTTTAGCAGGATTAGAAATCTCTATGCTCGTCCATCGTTTCCACTAATAGAATCTTTGAAAATCTTAAAGGCGTCAGACTAAATGTTTTCTGTTAATTTGTTTTCAACTGTCGAAAATGTCAAATTCGCGTAAATTGGCGAAAATCGAGGAAAAATATCCAGAACAATATCACCACAGAATAGAAATACAACCAGAAGTCCAACTCGCGTCGGAACCTTTGAAGTTGATGTCCTCGCGCATGTCGCCTCGCGCATGTCGCCTCGCGCATCTTGATTCCTCGCCATCTACGCAATCCTGGCAAGTTCCCCCGGCAGTTTGGACCTTCAAAAGAAGAAAACCAGGGCGCCTGGTTAAAACTGCCGGGGGAACTTGCCAGGATTGCGTAGGATGGCGCAAAATATCGTGCCTGCGCATTGAAGAAAGCGGACAAGTTGTCACTCGAGTTGGACTTCTCGTTGCGCACGCGAAAACTTTACGCCTATTTCAGTTGAGAAGGTGATGTAGATTCAGAAAAGCTTGGGTTTTAGTTTTTGCAACCCTGTCTGCTTTATAGGGGTTCGACTGTAAGAGCATTCGAGAAAAAAATGCGAGGAGAGGGGGGGAGGGGGGGAGGAGGGGAGGCGAAGTGAAAAACCTTCACCTCTCCTTTCCCCCTCCCCCTCCCCCTTTGTTTCCGCCTGTTTCGCAAGGCCTGACGGGATGATATAATAATGCAATTTTGTGGAACCCCCCCCCCCCCCCCCCCTCTAAAAACCTAAAGAAACCTATATACTGTATACCATAGAAAAAGAGAATACTGTGCATTAAAAATTTAAAATTGCAAAAGGTGGAAGGTAAACATATTAAGCCAAAAAATGTTTGCAGTTGTGGCGCTTTGGACAAGAAATTCCTTATTTGTTGGCACGAGAAATTTAGCCAAAATGAGGAAGACAAGAGGATTTGCCAACGTTCCCCTCTTCAGTAAAATGTCTGGCTATGGTGAGAAGACTGCAGTAATTGACCAGAATGGTAGTTCTTCATACAAAGACATTCTTAGAAAAGCAGGAATTTTAGGAGAAAATATAAACGAAGCTTCTAAAAAGGCTGGAAACATGTCAAGACATGTAATGGTTAGTAATGGCATTGACTGTGGTCCAAGGGTGGCATTTCTGTGTCCTAATGATGCTTCGTTTGCAGTCATGGTTTGTGCAATTTGGCAGAGTGGTGGAATAGCAGTTCCATTGTGTAAAAATCACCCAATTGGAGAACTACAATATGTTACATCTGATTCACAAGTTTCTGCAATTCTTTCGACGAAAGAATACTCAGCCATATCTCAAGAATTAGCCAGGGAGTTAAATATTGCACATATTGAGTTGCCTAATTATTCAACAGTGGATAGCCAAGGAGGCTTGTCATTGTGTGACATTACTATAAAAACTAAAGATACAGATATGTCTTCACATGAGAATGTTGGTGCAATGATCTTGTATACCAGTGGTACAACAGGTCAACCTAAAGGAGTTTTATTGACACATGGCAATATACAGTTTAGTAAAGTTTCTTAACCCATTGCTGCTTTAAGGTTGCATGCTACACACTCACTCACTCACTCACTCACTCACTCACTCACTCACTCACTCACTCACTCACTCACTCACTCACTCACTCACTCACTCACTCACTCACTCACTCACTCACTCACTCACTCACTCACTCACTCACTCACTCACTCACTCACTCACTCACTCACTCACTCACTCACTCACTCACTCACTCACTCACAATTATGGTATAGTATGGTAGGGTGTGATATGGTATGGTGTAGTATGGTATGATATGGTCAACCTCGATGTGGCATGGTATGGTATGGTATAATGATGGTGTGGTTTAATTGGTGTGGTATATGATATGGTGTGGTATCATATGGTGTGGTATGGTATGATTGGTCAACCTCATTGATTTGGTATGGTATATGGTATGGTATAGTGCTATATGTACAGTATGATATTTGAATTCTATTGTATTAGTATTAGTAAGGTAATGGTGTGCAATGTGGCATGGTATTGGTATGGTGCAGGTACAGGTACAGGTACAAGTACATGACATAGCATACATGTATATGCATGGTACTGTAGCATATAAGTATATAATTATTGTATAGTTAGTATTATATGTTATGATATTGTACATGTATGATAATTATGGTATGATATATATGGCGTCGTATGACATGGTATAGCATGAAACAGCTATATAGACTGTTAAAGTTTTGTTATAATTTTAGAGCTCAGATACAAAGCTTGATTGAAGCATGGGAGTGGTCATATAATGATTCTATTCTTCATGTTCTACCTTTACATCATACTCATGGTATAATTAATGTCTCACTCTGTTCTTTATGGGCAGGAGCAACATGTTATATGTTACCAACATTTGATGCTAAAGAGGTAATTATTAAGATACAGCTTGTCAGCTGACTGTAAAATCACATAATTTCAAAAAATACGTTTGTTATTACTACACCAACTCTGTCCACATTAATTGTTGTGACATAAATGCATGCACAGATCAAGAACAAAAAAAGTATACAGTGTACCAGCTCTCTGCCAAGTAACTGTGTTAGGGATGTGCAGACAGTGCAGTACATTCCAAGAGTGTAAAAGTCTGTAGAGTACTCCTGTGTAGGCAGTGTTTTAGATAGAGTAAAGTGAATTAGAGTGATAAACTGCTGAGATTAGATTTAATCATCTGATACTGATGATTAAATGTGAATTAAATGTGAATTAGAGTGATAAACTGCTGAGATTAGATTTTAATCATCTGATACTTTAATCATCTGATACTGATGTTAATTCGAGCAGAGTCCTTCTGACATTAGAGTAAAATGAAGAGCATATGAAACATATTCAGACAGTGTTTCATGGTTATAATAAATTATAATCTCGGCAGTTTATCACCTTTTTACTTAAAATTACAGTACATTAATTTCCCATTTCTACCCAATGAATTAATTCATACTCTATGTGCAGGAATATAATATTTATAGTAATTTAATTGTTTGCTTAAAAATAGGTGTGGAAGTATATTTTAAATGATTCCCCAAACATTAATCTCTTTATGGCTGTGCCAACGATTTATTCCAAACTTTTGCAAACTTACAATGAACAAAACTACACCGAACAAGAAAAGGAAGAGATTAGAGAAAAATGCAAAAAGTTTAGGTAACAAATTTTGTGATATTGTGAATAATTTTATGTTTGTATAATTCCTGTGTAATTCCATGTTGGGTTTTTCTTAAAAAAATTCAGGTTAATGGTGTCTGGATCTGCAGCATTACCAGAATCAGTGCTGAATGAATGGGAGACCATCACAGGTGAATCAATCATCTAGTTGTCAGTGCACTTGTAGTTTCTAGAAATCTGACTAAAGCCAAAAGAACATTTTTCTTCAGAAAATAAAACATTTACGGTAGTATTACAATTATATATACTGTAGCTTAAGCTAAAGCTAAGTTACTTATATTTGACAGGAATACAATTGTTGGAAAGATATGGTATGACAGAGATTGGGATGGCACTGTCTAATCCTCTTCATGGTAGACGACTACCTGTAAGGTTTATATCCATCCACTTGCATACACACCTCCACCTGCAAGGTCTCCATCCACCTGCACACACTCCCCTCCATCCACCTGCACACACGCACACCTCTATCCACCTGCACACACCTCCATCCACCTGCACACACCCCTCCATCCACTTGCACACAAACATCTTTCCACCTGCTCACACACCCCTCCATCCACCTGCAAACACACCACTCCATCCACCTGCAAACACACCCCTCCATCCACCTGCACACTCCCCTCCATCCACCTGCACACACTCCCCTCCATCCACCTGCGCACACGCACACCTCTATCCACCTGCACACACCTCCATCCACCTGCACACACCCCTCCATCCACTTGCACACAAACATCTTTCCACCTGCTCACACACCCCTCCATCCACCTGCAAACACACCACTCCATCCACCTGCAAACACACCCCTCCATCCACCTGCACACACACCATCCACCTGCACACACCCCCTTCCATCCACATTCACACACACATCCATACACCTGCACACAAACACTTCTATCCACCACACACACACCCCTCCCATCTACTTGCACACATACCTCCATCCAGCTGCACACCCACCCCTTCATCCACTTGCACACACCTCCATTCACCTGCACACACACACACCTCCATCCACCTGCACACACATCTCCATCCACCTGCAAATGCACAACCTTCATCCACCATCACACACCTCTATCCACCTGCATATCCACATTCTCATCCACTTGCACGCACACCTCCATCTATCTGCACACAGTGACACCTCTATCCAACTGCACATACACACTTGCATACACAACTCATCCACCTCCATCCACACCTCCATCCACTTTCACACACACACCTCCATCCACTTGCACACACACAGTTACTTGACTTGAAATATCATAGAAATCATAACCCAAAAATAAACACAAAGATGTGATTCGTGTATTTGATGTCTGGGTTTATTCAGGGTCATGTTGGATCTCCTCTGCCAAATGTTAAAGTTAGGATTGTTGCAAGAACTGTTGAACAATTGGAATCAGTAAGTGTTGTGTTTTGATGAAATTTTTGAAAGAAACTATAGCTAAAATCTCTTGTAGAAATGTGAAAGAATAATGAACAATTGTGTAAATAGTTTGTCATCGCTGCAGTTTTCAACAGATGTTTGTTTCAATAGTGGTAAAATGTTGTTGTGTTCACCGTTGTTTACCAACAGGAAACCATTCTGTTTGGTGAACGTGAGGAATCGAGTGGAGGAGAGCTCGATGTAAAGGGTCCGTCAGTATTTAAAACGTGAGTAAGCTTTGTATGGGGAAGAACTATAGTGCTGAGTAAAAGTAGAAGAGGGGGATGTTGGGGGGAGGAGGGAAGGGAGGAAGAGGGAGGGATGTGGAGTGTTAGGAACGAAGAGTGGAGAGAGGAATGCAAAGTGTTAGGAGGGTAGAGTGAGTGCAAGGAATTTAGGTGTTAGGAGGGAAGGTATAGAGAGTGTTAGGAGGGGCCGGGGAAGGGGAGGGGAGCGGAGGAAAGAGAGTGTTAGGAGGGAAGGGATGGAGGGAAGGGATGGGAGAAAGAAGGGGGAGAGTTAGGAGTGCAGAGTGTTAAGAGGGGAAAGAGGGGAAGAGGGACAGAAAATGTGGATGAGGAGAGAACGAAAATAGAAAGGAGCAAAGAAAGAAGATGTGAAAGAGAGATGGAAGGGGCACAGATGGACAGAAGAAGAAAGGTTGGGAGGATGGGATAAATGTGGAGAAAAGGAAGTGGAGTGTCCACCAATATGACTTTATCAGGTACTGGAACAAAGCTGATGCTACAAAAGAGGCGTTTACAGCAGATGGCTGGTTTAAAACAGGAGACACTGTTGGTAAGAGCTTACTTATAAGTTATAATTAGTGAGATAGATTGGTGGACACACCAATTGTTTATTTTGCTGAGTTGTGTTTCAACAATGTTTTGTTTTGTTTTAAGCTTGTCAGAATAATTGTTATAAAATTTTGGGTCGTACGTCTGTGGATATATTCAAAAGTGGGGGGTATAAAATAAGGTTGGTGATATTGTTAAAACGGTAGTTTTAAATTTTGTGGTTTGCTGGTTGCTTCGTTGATTGATTCATTGCTTGCTGGTGAAACAGATAAAATCGAAAATTTCCTCGTCTTGAATTTCGATCAACACTTTTTACGACGTTATTTTTGCAGTGCTTTGGATATTGAAAACCAGTTGTTAACTCACCCACATATTCTAGAGTGCGCCGTCGTTGGGGTACCTGATCTTGAATGGGGTCAGCGGATTGCAGCTTTAGTAACATGCGCAATGGGAAAGGTATGAAACAATTAAAAAACCCAACTAACTGACCAACCAACCAACCGACCGACCAACCAACCAACCAACCAACCAACTAACCAACCAACCAACCAACCAACAAACCAACCAACTAACTAACTAACCGACTAACTAAAAAACTAAATAACTAATAACTATAACTAACTAACAACTAACTAAATAACTAACTAACTAACTAACTAACTAAAAAACTAACTAACTAACTAACTAACTAACTAACTAACTAACTAACTAACTAACTAACTAACTAACTAACTAACTAACTAACTAACTAACTAACTAACTAACTAACTAAAAAACTAACTAACTAACTAACTAACTAAAAAACTAACTAACTAATAACTAACTAACTAACTAACTAACTAACTAAAAAACTAACTAATAACTAGCTAACTAACTAACTAACTAACTAACTAACTAACTAACTAACTAACTAACTAAAAACTAACTAATAACTAGCTAACTAACTAACTAACTAACTAACTAACTAACTAACTAACTAACTAACTAACTAACTAAAAAACTAACTAATAACTAGCTAGCTAACTAACTAACTAACTAACTAACTAACTAACTAACTAACTAACTAAAAAACTAACTAATAACTAGCTAACTAACTAACTAACTAACTAACTAACTAACTAACTAACTAACTAACTAACTAACTAACTAACTAACTAACTAAAAAACTAACTAACTAATAACTAGCTAACTAACTAGCTAGCTAACTAACTAACTAACTAACTAACTAACTAACTAACTAACTAACTAAAAAAAAACTAACTAACTAATAACTAGCTAACTAACTAGCTAACTAACTAACTAACTAACTAACTAACTAACTAACTAACTAACTAACTAACTAACTAACTAACTAGCTAGCTAGCTAACTAACTAGCTAACTAACTAACTAACTAACTAACTAACTAACTAACTAACTAACTAACTAACTAACTAACTAACGAACTAACGAACTAACGAACTAACTAACTAACTAACTAACTAACTAACTAACTAACTAACTAAAAAACTAACTAACTAGCTAACTAACTAACTAACTAACTAACTAACTAACTAACTAACTAACTAACTAACTTACTAACTAACTAACTAACTATGGCGTTTGGAACAAGCCGTGGCTTATGTAAGACGCAAACATATGTCTTTGTAGCCTGTATACGAGTATTTCGCGTCTTATGTCAGACGTGTCCTGTATTATCGTACGTGTCTACGCGTGGGATAGTGCATGTATAGTCCTGTATAAGCCGCATCTTAGCGGCTTTTGTATATCAAATCCTTGAAACAAAAACCCCTGTAATGCGTACATCAAATGCGATCGCACTTTACGTGTCATCTCGCCTTCCATGGTACCGGCCTTTTAGTAATGTCGTCTACTTATAGGAACTGTCTTTAAACGAAATGAAGACTTGGGCTCGTGGTCGTATGATTCGTTACCACATTCCGTCTGTGTTGAAGTGTGTAGAAAGCATTCCAAGAAATGCGATGGGAAAGGTTAACAAGAAACAGTTGCTGAAAGAATATTTTGAAATCAAGGAACTCTGAACAGCAAGGTGTGAGAATTTAGAAATTTGTAATCTTTAGCGTTAAAATGTAATAAAATAGAATTTAAATTTACTGCATTAATTGCAAGAACTGCCAGGAAAATGTGTCACGTTTTTAAAACTTTACGGAACACATTTGATTTCTAGGATTTATGTTGTTGTCATTCGGATTTCATTTTTTCTTCTTTTTGTTTCCCCCCCCCCCCTTTTTTTTTCTTTCTTTGCTTTGTTTTTCGTATCGACGTGGACATATAAAACACTCTCGTCAAATAGTCCGGTTAACGATTTAGAGAAAAGCGAAGAAAGGCCATTCGTATCGTAACGCTTGGTCGGGAGCTCTGTAAAACATGTTGGGATTTTTATCAGTAAACAAATATTTTCCCTGGTCTTCGCCTAGCGAACGATCGTCGATGACAGTTACAAATTATAAGGAACTTGGGAACCAGAGGACTGGACCCAATTTTGAGGTCTTTTTCATCGGCTGGGAAAAGGCTGGGAAACAGAGCCTCTGATTCTTGGTGATGACTAAAAGGATCGCAGGCTCTGGGTAGAGATTGATAGCATCCATCAGACGCCATCTTGGTTGATTTTTATAGTTAATTTCGAAAAATCAACCAAGATGGCGGACGTGACGTCATGTGTAACCGATCTATAGTAACATAGCGGGCATGCCCACTAATAATTGGCTGCAGACTGCAGTTTAATGCATCCTTTTAAAATAATTTAATGCATAATTTAATAATTATATTATTATATTTTTAATAATTTAATAATTGGCTGCAGACTGCAGTTTAATGCATCCTTTTCAGTATTATATCCGGATGACTAATAATTGGCTGCAGACTGCAGTTTAACGCATCCTTTTCAGTATTATATCCGGATGAATATGTATTATATCTCCGTCGATATTAATGTTAAATGCAAAACCAAATTCAAAATGGCGAACGGACGTGTTCGTATTCGCTCTCTGATGTTTGTGTTTTTACTCTTGTTTTTTTCCACATCACATACATGGCCTAATGCGTGGTTTTCTACACGAAGCTGCACTTTTACTACTGGTCGTGATGCTGCTCAAACATATGAAGAAATAATTAAAAAATTCGAGCCAATTTCAACTCACGGATACGGCGTTTATATTCGCATTGCTCGTGGTAAGGGATATTTCGCTTCGCGACTTGCCTACTATCCAAACTCTACATCAAGCTTTCAAATAATACGTTTGATTTCAAGTGGAGATGTCTGCCTCCATCCTGGTCCTCGGAGTATGAAAAGCCCTAGTGTTAAATCACTGAAAACTTTATATTTGAATTCGCGGAGCCTCAAAGCCTTTGGCTTTGTTGATGACTCATCGGTTCAGAAGTCTTGTAAGCTCGTAAATTTCCAGCACCTCGTTTATTCAGGGGACTACGACGTGGTTTGTGTTTGCGAGACCTGGTTTAACCAAACTATATTGGACGCAGAAATACTGCCTGGTTATACAATCTACCGTAGAGATCGTCAGGACGGAAGGAGGGGCGGTGGAGTACTAGTTTGCGTTAAAACTGGTCTACATTCTATCAGACAACGTAACCTCGAGGGACCAAATACCGAGCACATAATGGTGGAGCTTTTCCCCTCGAACAGCTCAAAGTTTATGCTTGGAGTTTTCTACCGTCCACCAGATACTGATTTAGACACTTTAACGGAACTTGGCGATATGTTAGAAAAGTTACAGGAATCTTGTAAACTGTTGCTTGTTGGCGATTTTAATTTGCCGCTCATTGACTGGTCCTTGGACTTTCCTTCGCCAATACAAAACAGTGGTCACAAGGAAGAAATCCTTTGTGATATAATCGCTGACAATTTCCTATATCATTTTGCGAATGGCCCTACACATATAAACGGAAATAAGTTGGACCTTATCATTAGCAATCAACCTTATCATTAGCAATCAACCTGAACTATTGACAAATGTTATTTGTACGCATCCACTAAATTTATTTCCTACGGATCACTACTTAATTAACTTTGAAATTAAACTTTCATTTTCGAAAGCTAAACCAGTCAAGCGCACCATTTACAACTTTAAGAATGCCGACTTTAGTGGCCTTCGAGAGCACCTTACAAGAGTGCCTTTGAGTATGTGTATATCAGACGAAGCCGATATGGATGATTGTTGGCAAAGATGGAAAGACATGGCTAGAAATCCAGGACACTCAGCGGCAGTGGCCTGTGGGCTCATATTTAGATGGAATATTAATTTGAAAATTCTGATGGCTAAATATCGATCATTTCGGCTATAAACAGAAGTCTAATAGTCTATAGCAATAAATTAAAGTAGAGTTATTCGTTAAAATGTCTTATTGACCCATTTCTTACCCAAATATCAAATTACAAAAGGTTTAATCGTCTAGACAGGCCTGTACCCTCATACTCACAAAAATTGCCGCATAAATTTCGGTTATTATTTCCTAATCGACAGTCACATTTAATAATAATAACAGCGGTTAAGACCCTGGCAACCTACTGTAGCAACATCTCCATAAGAAATGGCGGACAAGAACCCGAAATTATCGAGGAATGCATTGCTTCTTCACGCCGAGTTCAGTATTTATCTCGGCGCTTGATGGATTAAATTACAACGACTCGGCTGCAATAAATCGTACATTTTAAGGTCTTTGGGAACCTATTAAACAACGAAAAAGTGGAACGAACAACTCCGCAAAACAAAGTAACGTTCTTCCCGAGCAAATTCAGACGTTCGCATCGTGGACAAACAACACAGAAGCAGCCAAAATTGGAGCTCCAAAATAAGTGATATAGCAGATTAATAGACTTTAAACAGCGAATAAGAGGTATGCTTGTGAGGGGCTCGGGAACCTATTTAGGACGATCCAAACTTAATAGAAATTGTAGTGCTGAACGATTGTTCAATTTGGTGAAGTTTTGGACGTTCGCATGTCGGAATTTACAATAATAAATAACCGAAAATGATTGTTCTTTATATTTCCTTAAGAAATCTATTGAAGGACGCCATATTGAATTAATTAAAAAGGGATTCAGTGCGCATGCTTTGCCGCCATGTTGTCCTCGATTTCTGGCCATGTCTATTTATTACAGCTGTAGATGAGTATATCCCAAAGAAATCAATCAAAGATATCAATTCGCCTCCATGGATTGACTCTGAGGTAAGGCATCTAATTCGAAAGAAATATAACGCGTTGCGACATTACCGTAGAAATAAGACTGAGCAACGAAAGCGGAAATTGCGACATCTCACCCAAAATGTAAAAGATTTAATGAAGAAAAAACACTGGGAATACTTAGACAAAATTCAAAGCTCTTTCACTGATAATCCCAAACGTTTCTGGTCATATCATAAAGCATTAATTGGTAATAAAAGTTCGCCTAATGTAATTACTTATAATGATTAACTGCTCGGACTGCAACGGAGAAAGGGGACCTTTTTAGTGCTTATTTCTCCTCAGTATTCCTTTCAAGGTCAAATGCAAATTATTTACTATGCCCGAGTATCATAAACAATATGCAAATTCCTGATTTTCAATTAAATTTTACACTTCAATTAAACGCCAACATTTTTCGATTTAAGTATCCCCCATGTCCCCTCTTCAATGTTGGCTACTATTTGAACTCTCTTCTCAACGTTTTCTATTCAACATTGAGCAGGGAGGGAGAGTTAGGGACGGCTAGATATTACAAAAGAATTGTAAAATATATTAGATAACAGTTATCGCAAATATGACCACCGTAAAGTTCCGAAAGTATAACGACCTCCCGAAATTAGCGACCCCCCGAAAGTAGCGATTGCAATATATATAGCGCCCGAAGGCGTCTGGGTTTAAGGTGATGGTATAGAAATTCCTTGTGTCTACGATGTCAAGGTTAGATCAAAGAAAAGAGCTACGGGAATGTAATCCATGTTGATAGTACTATAATTTTCGTCTTTTATATAGGAGATAGAGCATGTACCGGTGTAAAAGATAACGATTTTAGCACCCCTAAAGTAACGGCCCCCCTAAAGCAGCAACCCCCCGAACGTAGCGATCCCTAAAGGCTGCTAATTCCGAAAGTAACGAGGGTAGTTACTTTCGGAACTTTACGGTAATGCACTATCCACTGCCAGTTTCAGAATCTGACGCCAGGATATGATTCTCATTTGTTTCTTTTCCTATTTCTATTTCAACTGATACGTCTGTTTTGAAATCTACCGTATAACTAGAAGGCGGCGCACTGTCTTCTTTCTCAGAGACAGGCAATATTAAATCTTCACGAGACAAGTGCTCCACGATAACACTTCCAACACAATTTCCCCAAAGATTCACCGAAGTTATCAGACGATCCCTAAAACCAGAACACAAACAGATAAATTAGATAAAAGAACGTACGGCGAGACCATCCTCCTACTAATTTCCCCCTCCCCCGCACTAGCTAGATTCGTGATGCAATCTTTATTAAGATGAGAAATGGAGTCATACTCCATAGTATTATAAGTGACTGTATTTAAGGGGCTGATTATATGAGCCGGGCTAACTGGGCTCACGCGATTGATTAGGCTCTCACTGTGGTTTTGAAACTAAAACTAAATGTCATAGAAGAATTTGTGTAGATGTAAACTAATCCTAACGTTGATTAAAATCTCCTTTTGCGTCCGAGGAAAGAATTTCGTGACACGAGTCAGCCTGGTTAACCGGGCTAGCCCTGCTCATGCTCCAACCTCGTACACAGGGTCTTACCTCCGCTTCCCCGCCCCCGCCCACGGGGGCGCGGAGGTAAGACCCTGGGCACGAGGTTGCTCATGCTCATGTAATCAGCACCTAAGTAAGATGAAATAGGAGTAGCTTCGTTTAACTTGCATGTGAGTTCGCCTATCATTTCCATAAATTTGGGACCGATTAGGGATCGATCGGAACGGCTTGCACTTCTTCTCCATGACCTTCCACATGTGCAATTAACTTTACAAAATATATACAACTTTCTTACCTTTCACTTGCCCTCCTCCCAAATAAAAACTTGCCTCCCCCGGATTTATCTTAGTCTAACCACGTGCCTGATTAGATATATAACGTTAGCGTTTAAACGGCCAAGTGATATTTTCTTTTGAAATTGGGTAATAATAAACGGACATTTTATCTTAATGTGGCTTTGTCGTTATGTCGTATTTACAGGCAGTTCGAATATCAGAGTTTTAACTGAGCTAAAATTTGAAAAAGTATATAAGGGCGTTTTAAAAACATCAATTTCAACTAAGTTGTCATGCTCACGCCAACACTGAAGTTTCCTATATTCATTATTTTTACTATCCGTGCTTTTACTGTTCGTTATATTGGTTATTTTACTTATTTAAAAAACTTACAAAAACCAATCAATAGCAAAAATCAGTCCCATGTCTGCGGAACGAATGCCGATGGCTTGTAAAACAATTGTGGACGTTACGATTGGTCCAGACGCTGGGATTGTTGCCGCGGCAACCGATGAAAGTATTGATGCAAAACTACAAGAACAAATAAATTTGTATATAGTTATAATATTATATAATATAATATTGCTTATACGGTTAATTTAGCCCTCGGACCAAATATTTTCTCTACATACAGTAACCTTAATTTATAGGCATTTGCTTGCTCGTGCAGGAAATAAAAGAAATGCAAAATATATTGTATGTATATATGCAATTAACATTTAGACACAGAATATATATTATTAAAATAATTTAAATAATCCATAAAGAAAAGAGGAAAGAAATGCCTGCCGTAATTAGTATGCTGTAAATCGGATACAATGTAGCTCCTTAGATTTACTCAGCTAAAAATGGCTTGAATACCAAAAATAATCGCTAAACTTGATGGTTATTTAACTACGACCCTATCATAGTTTCTGTTTGGTAAAATCAATTAAATTTCAAATGTCATCAATAAAATATTAAAGAAACGCTGATTTTAAACTCATGTAAACGAGAAACGAAAGGCTTGTAAACGAGCTGGTAGCAATATTTTTTATATCAAAAATATTGCAGCAATATTTTTTATATTAACAATATTTTTTATATTAAAAATATTGCAGCGTACATGCTTGCTGAAATCTCTAAACAGGCTGAAATCGTTGATATAATACAGACAGAGAACAATGGGATTTGATATTTAGATATATCCGTATTCAGCTCGCCTAGTTGTAATTCCCATGGTTTATCTATATATTACTTATCCAATCATTATAATAATTCATGAAGAAAATTCAAAAGAAATTTGTTTAATCAGGTGTTGTATATAAATCGGATATGTGATTTATTTGTTAAATAATATAGTTCCATAAAACTATATAACTTTAAAAAAACTATTAAAATCGTAATTTTTTCAAAACAATTTAAGAAATATTTCAGTTCATAAAGTTTCTTTTGAAGTTATATATATTTTCCATGCAGATATACCAGAAGCTTACCCTACTAAAATGGTCAAAGTAAAATCCAGAGGACCTTCATGATGAATTTGGGCAATATATATAGCTGCCACTGCGTTGTAAATACCCATGCCATCTTTATTTACAATTACACCAATAGGGAGAACGAATTGTGCCACACGCTGATCTACTTTGTGATTTTTTTCAAGGCACGTTAGAGTAACAGGAAGCGTTGCTGATCTAAAATTTATAGAAATTCCAGAACTTTTTATGCATATATTATTGTAAGATATCAACACGTGTATAAATGTCTTAAGGTAAATTACTATTTTAGATATTTCTATAGGAAACTCGTTCTTAAGCGAGGAAAGTTAAGCAAATATACCTTGCAAATATAATAGTCACTAGATTGCCACTCATTTCGCAAGCGTAAATTTCATATCCAGTGTGCTCAAATTGAATATTAAAATGTTTAAGGTTACGTTACACCATAGAAATTTAAAAATACCAAAAATATTTTTTTTGCGTTATTAGCTGCCTTAAGCCAAATGCTGAAAGATTTTGAAAAGTTTATTTCGTTTAAAGAAAAATTCATTAAGATATTTAGCGATGAAAATTGCAAGCAGCTCTGTTTTCCCGCGAAATTTAAATGTTCCAAGGCTTGTTTCTTCAGCTTTAAATTTCAGCTAAATTCAAAGACGTTTGTTGAACACGGGTTTTGGCCGATTTTTTTCAAATTTTCACAATGTATCGGAGACAATAAGAGCTTTTTTAATCTAATTCTTATTATCTAATTTCTAATTAGCTGAGTAATCGACTACGATTCATGGTATGCACGCAACTTAACTGAGGTTGCAAAAGAATGCCTTATATCTTAAAAATAACAACAACAAAACATAGCTACCGCACACACTTTTGTAGAACAGCTAGTTGAGTTGCAATTAAAACTATTTTTACATGATTTGATTGAAACTGTAGTTCAACAAAAGTCGCTGCGCAAAGCGAATGCGTTTTCAGAATTTTGTCAAAACAAAACAAGTTTAAATACTTTTCAAAATTGTAAATCAACTGTCCAATTCTACAATAATTTTGCTATAAACTGTAAAAATTTGAATTTGATTGCTTTTAAGCCGTAATCAAACGAGAACGCAAGTCATCGCAAGTTGGCAGTCACGCTATCTCAGCCAGCCGCTCTGAATAATTTCCCGAAAATATTATGTACCGTGACAAAGTTAAAACTTGTTTAAAACACTCATGAAACCTTTATTTTGTTAATTTGGGTGTTCGAACGACCGCCACAGAAATTCTGACTGCCAACTTGCGATGACTTGCGTTCTCGTTTGATTACGGCTTTACTGAAACTCAACGCGCAATTGCATTTTTCGCAAAGCACTACTCTTTGTTCGTGTTTTATCAAGATTTACATCCACTCGTTCACTAACAAAGATCTCGAAATTAAATACTGCACTTGGCTTCGCCTCGACCAGTATTTAATTTCTCGTTCGTCGTTGGTGAACTCGTGAATGTAAATCCCGATAAAATACTCACGCCAGTGCTTTAATAAAGGCTTATTAACCGAGTTCGAGGTCTGTACGGGAAAGTATATTTGCCTGAGGTTTTCGTACAGACCGAGCGACGAAGGAGCGAGGTTTGTGCGAGAGAAACCGAGGGCAAATACTTTCCCGTACAGACCGAGAAAACGAGGTTAATAAGCCTTTTATTATATGGCTTTTGGTTTGTTTTCTTATCTGTTTTTAGTTCTACGTTTGTCTTGATCAGGTGTCGCTGTTCACCTTAGTTCTTACTTTTGAGCTTGTTCGTTTCCCTTCATGTTTACACCTGTTAGGCTTTTATTTTTCGCACTTTTAAATAAGAAGTTTTTATAAAAAGAAACACTGATGTTTCAGGACGTATTATTGTTCAAAATTTTCCAACGAATATATCTAATCCGCTTTTATTTTCATTCAAACCAACTCAGTAATTTTCCCGCCAAAACTTGCAGGTCATTATAAAGGACGTAATACCCTAATCAAACGAGAACGCAAGTCATCGCAAGTTGGCAGTCACGCTATCTCAGCCAGCCGCTCTGAATAATTTCCCGAAAATATTATGTACCGTGACAAAGTTAAAACTTGTTTAAAACACTCATGAAACCTTTATTTTGTTAATTTGGGTGTTCGAACGACCGCCACAGAAATTTGTGACTGCCAACTTGCGATGACTTGCGTTCTCGTTTGATTACGGCCTAATGCCCTCTCACAGTGCCGAGAGGGCATTGCGGCTTTTTCCGGACCTCTCAGCAAGCAATCAGCGTGCGCCGTTTGGCGTAATGACCCGAAAACAAGCCCAGCCATATAATAATAATCCTTAATCAATGTATCAATTCTATAATATATAATACCAATTCGAGCAGAAGAAATGTAGAAATAATAGTTCTTAAATCAACCTTGCCCCAGAGGTTCTCCAGAGCTGAATAAAATCGTCTGCATAAGCCAGAATATTAAAAATACTAGAAAGTTCAAATTGAGGAACCAAATAAAGGAATCTTAGATAGTTAAAACGTAAAAGTTGCGCAAAAACATTTCTTAACGTTGGGTCATATTTTTGCAAAACCTGAAAATTATTATTGCAAAAGTACACAGGAAACATGTTGTTTATTCCATTTCGCGATCGTGTAATAACTGTAATTGACGGTACCGAAAAATATGGCGGCGGTACATTTAACCACAATGCTTTGCGACCTCAAATCAGCTCGAATAACAATTAAACATTGTTTATCATGCTAAGATGGATTAAGTAAGCAAGAACTTCATTCCTACCAAAGTTGATCTTTTTAAAACCATATCCTCCGATAATTCTGCAAGAAACAAAATTCATACTGCACGCAAAGGATTGTGGTCAAATGTACAAGTCGCCATCTTTTTCAATACAGACATTTAGGAATAGCGATCGGCCAGACTAAACGAAAACCTCGTACCCAGGGTCTTATCTCCGCTCCCCCACAGCGGAGATAAGACCCCGGGTACGAGGTTGACTAAATATCAGTTTGGTGTGCGGTTAAAACAACACCAAAAGCGGCTCAGTATATACAATGATGAGCCGTTAACCGAGTAATTTTCATTGTTCTCGAGTGTTTGTAAAACATGAAAATCACGAGGCTGCAATCCGAGTGATTTTTATGTTTCACAAACACGAGAGAACATTGAAAATTACGAGATAATAGGCTGAGTGATTTTTGTTGTTCTCGAGTGTTTGCAACCCCTGGTAAAACAAGATACATGAGTTTATGAAATAGCTTCTCAATCGTCAATTATAGTAGAGGGACTAGTGATATTGGTGCATATTAGATTAAACAAACGGTTCTTCGTTTGTGCCGTTTATTATCTGATTTCTTAATTAAGAATTCAGTTTGCGCGACCTTTACCGGGTTTCAAAACTCACACACATGACCAAATATTTTTCTCCGATTGTCTAATTAGCTCATGAATTATTAATGATTTGAGAAAAATTATTATATACCCATGCACCGCTGCGAATGAGCTGAGATACTATGGCCAAGGTCAGACAATTTCACTCATCAAGGAGAAACATGCAATTTCAATCAATTAAGCCAAACAAAAATTAATGTCTAAGTTGAACCTTACGCTGAAGCCGTTCCAAATGCTGTCAATAGCGCCTTTGCCACTCCCGCGAGAAAATAGAATGGATTTTTTCTTAACATCAAGAAATATATACTTGGCAAGATGACAAGCGAATGGAAGAGGCATGCAACGATCATCGTAATGATATACATTCCAAGGCTTTCCACACTACCCTGTATATTTTTCATGGCTGCTATCTCTCCAGCGATTATACTGCAAATTCCAATTGGTGAAAACCTTTCATCAAAAAATAAAAATATGTATTAAGAAAAAGGTGCGTTCATAGAACAGTATATCTTGCAAAAATGAAAAGAGAAGCATATATCAGTAGAAAGTAAGTTGGCCTAAGTTGTCGAATGAAAATACAGTAATCTACCAACTTAATTAGTACCCAGGGCGTTTTAGGCAAGATGGCGGCAAGGCGAGTGAACACCCTGGCAAATGGTGGAGATCACGTGACAAAATTTACCAATATACAGCCAAACCTTTACTCAGCGACTACCCTTGATGCAGACAAAACGGTCGCCTAACAGTAAAAGTAATAGGACTATATAGGAGTGGTCGTTTACGACGGTTTGACTCTAATAAATGTTCCTGCCAGCTAAAAACATCAATGACTGCGTGCAAGCAAACTGAAAAACAGACAAAGCATCATATTCTTATTGAGGCTTTAGTCCTTCTAGCGTGTTAGCTAAACTAGCTCACAGGAAATGGCACTTTTAAATGTATCGAAAAGTTTCTTAATATAATCCTGCCAAAATCCATTCCTTGCTAGCACGTTCTCTCGTGTTGTTGCCTAGATCCACCATCACATCTTATCTCAAGAACGTCTTGCGGACGATCGAGCTTTCGAGGTATGCATATTGCTCCAACGAGTAGCAAGGGCCGAGTAAAGATGGGTACGAGGTTGGATATCATTTTGTAACTTATTTTTGCGGGACTTAATTTTTGCGATTTTCACAATTGAAGAAAAATTGCGAAAATTGAATCCTGGCAAAAAAGCGCAAAAATTAAAAAGGCGAAATTTAATACCCATGCATGATTGTATCGTTTGCTTATAATATTATATCGCGCATTATAGTACGTGCAGCTTAATGTACTTATCAAGCTGTTAATTAGTTGTTTTTTAGATGTTTATCTGTTAGAGCGCACAAGGACCCTATTCAGTGAGTTACGAGGCTGAGCATGCCCCCAGAAGTATTCAATATATAATAACCAAAAGAATATTAATTTTATGTAAGAGATTAAAAAAAAAGAACTAACCACATAAATATTTCCACCATTTTCATGGTAACTTTAAAAAGACAGTTAAACCATTGTATCATTGGTTTACCTTCCTCGCCAAACATACTCAAGATTGCCCCAAAAAACACTGAAAAAACCAGAATGCCTAGAATATTCGGCGAATCATATTTTTCCAAGCCATTGTATTCGTAGGCCACGTCCTGAATGAAATCAGTAGTGCCACTAGATGTGTTTGATAGCGTTGTTGCCTTTACCGTTGTTGCTTTAAAATTTTCAGCGCTTTTGTCATCAAAACCACGGCTGGGCACTTTCTTTTTTAATTTTGTAGCAGTCTAAAAATCAAAGGGAACTGCAGTTAGTTTTGAGTTTGAACTATAATGGCGTATACCCTTTACAAAATTGAAGTCAACATGTTTATGCTTCTATTTACCCCTAGCCCACATGTAGGTTCACATTCGAGTTTGCGCGTGCGCAAATGTACGTTATTTAATTACACAATGTCCTCATTTAGTTTTCTTATCGCACAAATTGACCATACCAAATAAAGATGGCGACTGTACATTTAACCGTAATGCTTTGAAACAATGTTTGTCATCCTGACATAGATTAAGTAGGCAAAAACATTGTTCCAATCAAAGATAAGATTTTATATTATATAAATATATTAATATTTACTACACGTGCAAAGAATTATGGTTAAATGTACAAGTCGTCGTTTTGTTTTCCTATACAACTAAATTGACACAGTAAAACAAACCAGTAACGAACATAGACATATATACAAGTGATTTTTGCGGATACTCAGGGGCGCAACTAGAAAATTTCGAGGGTAGGGGTTGAACGCAAAAAAAGGGCAAAGTCGTTCAGTATTCTAAACAATTTGAGACTAGAAGCCATGGCGTGGGAAGCAGAGATTCTAAAATTTTGAATTTTAGGTCTCTGAAACGGCATTTCCTGCATTTTGAGGACGCTTTTCTCGTATTTTCGGTTGCGGAAATTTTTATTTTCGTCTCGCATTATTTAAAATTTATCATAATTATATTCAGCCTAGCTGACGCCCGGGCCCACTGCTAGAAGCCTCTGAGTCTCGCCAGATTTGCAGAGAATTGTATTGCGTACTACCACAGACGATTAATTATCTGTTTATCTAATGTCTAACCTAGTATTAGAGGTCTCACAAAAAGGGCAGGGGTTGCAACCCCCCCCCCCCCCCCCCCCCCCCCTTAGTTGCGCGCCTGATGCTCATGGTTGCTAAACCATGTCCGTTATGTCAGGAGCGCTTGTATGTATGTGTATAATGTATAATGTATGCATGTCATCAAACTGATCAAGCCGAAAGCCCAATAATCGGCATACTTCAGAAGCCTTATTTGGCGTTTGTCCGACGGGTTTACAAACGTATACAGAACAACGAATAGAGTCGAGTTTTGCGGCTTCAAGTAATTTGCACGCAATCACTATTTTTTACTATTTTACGAACCTGGAGGTTCAAGTTATTGGGATTTAACTGTAAACCTCAAAAGTTCCCCCAGGGCATTTCAAAGAACGCCACCCCTATTTGTACCAGTAATAAAACTGTCATGGAATACTTACTGAACGTGTTGCTGCTTCTACAATATTGTCAGGCAAAATGTTCCTGCAAGACAAACACGCCAATTACAAATTAGTAAACAACTATATATGAGGTGATTCTTCTATAGTTTATATTTAACTATTTCCTGTCCGAATTGGTCTTTGGTATTTTATTCTGGCTAACACCAGACGATTTTATTCACCTCTGGGGAAGCCCCCAGACAGGAATGAATTATAACGGCTCGAGTCTGAGTCATAGCCCAAGCGCCCGCGTTTTTGCGCCCACGGGCTTCACGCAAGTCATTGAGAACGGACGCAAATATTGTGAAGTACTTACAAGAGGATCGGTATCTAAACGTTCATTTTAGTCGAAAATGTTACAAGCCTGTTACAAGAACCTGCTACAAGCCGAGAGATTTGAACGAGATTTTGTATCACAATTGTATACTCAGTTTTATCATGTTTAATTATGTGAATGTCACATTCATGTAATTTTTGCTGTACAATTAAGCTGTCGTAAGTAAACTCATCAGAGAAAAACTCTGAGCTCCAGACGGGACTCGAACCCACAACCTTCCGAATGCCATGGAACTCAGATGTTAGACCGAGGTTGTTTTCGATATTTATACGCCTGGGAACTAGTCAATCCGTACGTGTGTCACAAGTACTTGTTGGGCTACAAGTCGCATGCATTGTGTCAAATGTTTTTTGTACGTTATTAGTGTTTTCAGCTTGAGTTGGTAAAGTTTTTTCGTTTGTTTTTGCTGTACAAGCTGTCGTAAGTAAACTCAGGGAAAAACTCTGAGCTACAGACGGGACTCGAACCACAACTTTCCGAACATAGGCGTACTGGCACAAATTTTTAGGGGAGACGGAGAAAATTTTGCCCGACTAAAACGGAAATTGCCCGACTTTTGATATAAAAAACCCACCTTTTCCTTATTTTCATCCTATATTTTTTATTTTCCCCCTATATTTTTTGCCTATATTTCAGGCCATGGTGAGAGCGTCCGGCTGGCATTCGGAAGGTTGAGTTTACTTACGACAGCTTGTACAGCAAAAAACATACGAAAAAAGTTAAACCGTTTACCAACTCAAGCTAAAAACACCAGTGAACTCGATGTAAGTTAAAGTCTGATACCTGGAACGCTAACGTCCAGTCATTCGGGGGGCAAAAAGTGAGGCAAAAAGTTCCAGGCCCTTGCGCGGTTTGCAGGTAGGTTTCAGTCTCCCACAAAATGTTTTTTACACGGCCACCAGTCTTGGGCTCGAAAAGGTTTGAAAAATTATTTATTGAATCATTTTATCACGCTTTGCTAAACGTGCATTTTAAATTTTGATTGCTGTGCTATGCTGCCGAACTAATTATGCAGTAATTATTTATTTGTTGCTATAGTAAAAGTCATTGTCTTTACAAAACATCCACGAAGTTTGTCAGTCAAGAAATTATTTGAAATCAAACTTTTCGTTATTTAAGAAATAGAAAATGGCTGCCCGTGTTTATATAGCCTGATGCAAACACGAGAGTGAGTTGGGAGAATTCGAAAGTTTATGTGAACCCGAGCCGCAGGCGAGGGTTTACATAAGTACTTTCGAATTCTCCCAACTCACTCGAGTGTTTGCATCAGGTTATATAAACACAGGGCATCCATTTTCTATTTCTTTTATGAAATAGGACTAAAAAATGTGCCGTGACATCACAACCGTGTTTACATAGCCTGATATAAACACGGTAATTGACCAATCACAGCGTGCGTAAGACGCAACCTATTTTATAAATATTAAATATAAACCATATATTAGAGTTTCGTTACTCCGAAGAAGATACAAAAAATCAAAACAAACTTAGTATAGAATATGTCGTTAGTATTAGTTACAAAAGGCCGTTTAATAAAACCGAACAATAAATTAAAGGAGCAGAGATAAGAAAATGACATTAGATGTATATTATGAAATATCAAGTATCAATACGTCTTCTAACTCGTACAAGAATAGCTTTCTCACAGGCTCACTCTTGTTCTCACCTTTTCAGCTGGCTGTTTTCATCCTAGCCAGCCTATTTTCATCCCTAGTTTAATTTACTGTATAGTTTTGGGTAATATTAAATTCCATGTCCTAAATAACCCAGGTACTTCATGAAAGCCTGACCCCAACACACACCCTAATCCTAACCAATAAATTCGTGAATATAGGACATGGATCAGACTAGTTCCTAGTCCTCTTTTCTCTCGAACGTATTTTGGTGACGTCACAGAATAGGGATCGAGCAAGAGGACTAGCGGAAAATGTTCATCTTTATCTATCATGAATCCTGCTGGAGCTCGGATTCTTTAATCTTTATGACTAGCACTTAAACAAACTTCTTCTTGACTAGCAGACAGCAAACGAGTAGGTTTCTTTGTTTTACATTACGTTAAAAGGTTGTTACATACGAGGCTTTATAAAGTAGTGTTCGGCGTAGGAAGTGATTGTGTTGAAACACATTTATACAAATCGAAGTATGCTTTTTAACGTTTTGGCAGTAGACCAACCTTGCTATATGATGTTATAAAGAATTGTGCAGACCGACGTGAGTGTTGCTTTGGTTTTCCGCCAAACGGCCGTTTGGTGCCTGTATAATTTGGGGCCAGATTTGGGGCCAGGCAAAACATTTTATTCCAGGCCTCTCACAATTCGGTCTGCCGCTCGACGTTAAAAAGAGAGGCCTGGGAACCAGGCTGTGGGCTGGACATGGATTTATAACCAAAATTTCCGTCGTCCATTTTAACACTTTGGGGGCCTGGGACTCAGGAACGAAGCGTTACACCCTGTATTTCTTTGTTAACTTTCGAAATCATTTTGATTTGTCAAAATGCTAAAATTTTGTGGTAAATGTTGAAATAAAGTTTACATACCTCTCCTGCAAGGTGTTCTTGTCATTTCTGTATAGTACGGCGAGTTTCATAAATTAAATGTCACCGCCGCCCGTCATGTGCTGAGTCAGCACAAATTGTTTACAACTCGTTTTGTGTGATTTTAACCTAAAATACATTGATTTTCCAAGCAATTAAACTTACAAAGTATACATGATCTTTGTTTGTACATACATGTGTTATCTGGTCGATTCTGAGTAGAACCTGTGGTCACAGAGGCAGATTTTGAAATGTGCCCGTCTCTTCAGGGGCGGCGTGGCCCACCGGGAGACCGGGAAATTTCCCGGTGGGCCCCAAGGATTTCTAGCCTGGTGGGCCCCATTTGCCCCTAGAATTCTAGCTGGTGGGCCCTAAAAATTTGAAGAAAGATGGGCCCCGATGATGTGTAAAACGGCCCTGGAGTAAAGCGTTCGGTCGTGTGCGAAAGCGCGTTTGCGCGTAAACGTGTATAGTTGTGAAATTTAAAACTGCTGTGTGCTCAGTGCTGGAGGCCCTGCAGGTTGCCAATTATATTTCACTGACGAGTAACGATGCTAAATCATGGCTCCAACTATTGGCCAGCTAGGGCCCCAAGCCCTGCGGTACCCGTCAAGCATATATTTCCGGTCTGAGTAACAGAGTTCACATTATTTCATTGCGCATTTGCGCGAATTGAAGCCATAAATATGCCGTAGTCATTGACTGTAAATGGCTGACAAAAGAGCGCATAGTACGCGTGATTCTGGGAATGTTCTTCCTAAGAAAAAACATAAAAGTGGGTCTTAAAAGCGCCGAGAACAAGAAACAAAGCTCTTATTTGAAAGCTCGAAGAATGTGAAACCGCTAACGTCCTTCTTCAAAGCCAATGAAACAACAGTCTCAACAAGTAATTTATAATAAATTGTGCCCATGGCTAAAGGCTTACCTTACAACAGCTCGGCAACTTATTTATTTGTATCTTTATTACTACATATTGGTTAAAGACTTAAAGTATGTTTAGTGATATACTGATATAGTTATTAAATTGATTTTTCAATTTGGGTAATCTAATGTTGAAGCGCTTGAGTTAAGCTTTGTTAGGCACTTAAGTTCGGGCCGACCGCCACCTGCGCTCGCGCAAATAGAAAACTTCAAATTCTTAAATACATTACGGCGGTCTACACCAGCTTTCTTTTGCGCATTCACTCAAAAACTTGATAGGAACCGCAAATATATTGTTGTTTCATTCGTTTTTAAATTTCTAAGTTTCTATATAGCGCTATACGGTTATTACGGTATATAATTTGTATGAAACCTGAGCGAAGTTGTGCCGCGGGCGCAACACTCTTCGGTAGTTTCCGCCCAAATGCCGGGTAGAATTTCAAATTTCAATCATCTGACATATGTGTGAATTTCATCTCGTGCGCTATTACACTATTACGCTACTGGAAGTTAAGACAGAATGACAGATTATCGAAAATGACGAGTCTTGTTTACGTGCTCGTTGCAAATGCGCAATGACGAAATAAATAAGTCTGACCTAGTGACATTTTGTGTAGAAATCCCACCTCCGCTTGGCCCAGGTGACGAGCTAACAACAGCTAACACGTTAGGAATTCTGCCAACTTCAAATGATGAACTTGAGGAAATTGATGGCGATGCAGTATCGAAAGTCAACGAAGTGTTCTCTAGCTCAAATCAACCCGAACAAACTATTTCCACCATCAGAGTAAATATTAGAGTAAATATTAGAGACGCACATACTATTACGTAATCACACTAAAGACAGTTTCTTCTAGGTTTTTAGCTTAATGAATATAAAGTTTCTGCATTGTCATTTACAATTTATCCTTTTTATTGGTAGCTGTTTCCACACCCCAATTTTACACCCCCCCCCCCCCTAAAAGTGGGCCCCTAGCATATCATTTCCCGGCCCTATTTGAGAGCCACGCCGCCCCTGCGTCTCTTATACAACTTAAAATATACAAAGGCTGGAGACAAGCCAGTGATTCGGCAACAACGCTCGAAGAAATTGATGCAATAATTCGACTTCAGACCAGCGTTTCGGCAAAAAATTACTACAAATCGAAAGAACAATATCTTCTCCATAACATACCTTTGTCTGGATGAATCCACACAATATTTACCCACAGAAATCTCCGATTAAAACACGAAAATATCCTTTCTTCCCGACCCTGTGATCGATGACCTAGACACGGCGGTTTCTTAATTTTAAAGGGTATTGGCAATAAAAATTAAGTTTGTCTCATTTGAAAGAACTCGCCAAATGGTATAAGAAGACCTTTTGTAATTTTTCTGTATCTTTCTTATATTTTGAAATATTTCGACCAAAGACAGCGTGCTGTCCGCCATCTTGTTGTAATATTGGGTCTAATTAACTAGGAAATTGGTGACATCACAAGCAGGGTAAACCTGATGAAACTACTCCTGGGTGCCCAAATTTCCACGGAAGGCTTTTTAAATGTTGTGGGTCAACTTAAAATGCAAATAGCGCAACAAAAAATCGAGTTTCTAGCTCATAATCTCGTAAGGTTGGCAAGATAAAAATTTCACTTTACCATGCTTTTGTCGTCACATGCATAATTTTGCATATCGCAAATAATTCCAAGATGGCGGACAACACGCTGAGTTTGGTCGAAATATTTCCAAAACCAAAACAGATACGGAAAAATTGTAAAAGGTCTTCTTATACCATTTGACGAGTTCTTTCAAATGAGACAAACTTCATTTTTATTGCCAATACCTTTTAAGATGCATTAATTAATTAAAAACCGCCGTGTCCAGGTCATCCGATCACAGGGTCGGGAAGAAAGGATATTTTCGTGTTTTAATCGGAGATTTCTGTGGGTAAATATTGTGTGGATTCATCCAGACAAAGGTATGTTATGGAGAAGATATTGTTCTTTCGATTTGTAGTAATTTTGTGCCGAAACGCTGGTCTGAAGTCGAATTATTGCATCAATTTCTTCGAGGGTTGTTGCCGAATCACTGGCTTGTCTCCAGCCTTTGTATATTTTAAGTTGTATAAGAGACGGGCACATTTCAAAATCTGCATCTGTGACCACAGGTTCTACTCAGAATCGACCAGATAACACATGTATGTAGAAACAAAGATCATGTATACTTTGTAAGTTTAATTGCTTGGAAAATCCATGTATTTTAGGTTAAAATCACACAAAACGAGTTGTAAACAATTTGTGCTGACTCAGCACATGACGGGCGACGGTGACATTTAATTTATGAAACTCGCCGTACTATACAGAAATGACAAGAACACCTTGCAGGAGAGGTAAGTAAACTTTATTTCAACATTTACTATAATATTTTGTCAATCCAAAACAACTACGCAAAAATTGAAAATTCAAAAAACATTGACCAATGACAAAATGCGTAGTATAGCACGAACAATGATCATTAGAGCCAGCGGTTGTTCTGTTAAGCACATTGAACTAATGGCGCCGAAATTATAATGGAGTGGGCAAATGAAACTGAGAAATTGAACATTTAGGCGAAGCAATACGTTCTACAGAAAACAAAAGCGGCTACAAAATGGTTAGAATGGAAATTATTAATGGTAAGATCGTTAAATTGTTTATCTGTGTTCGTTTAAAACGAAATAACTGCAAACAAAACACATTTCAAAATTACGCTTGCTGTTGACAAGATTTCGTGATGTAAACTATATGCTAAATTGAATGTTTCTTTCAACTTTTTGTCACTTTTACAAATCAAATGAGTGGATATATATTGTTTCAATATTGTACATGAAAATCCATGCTAAATTATGCAAGAATACTTTACTTTTCCATCAGTTACTGTATGGGCCCAGACTGCAGAGTTGGGCACTTTTCGACGAGATCTCGGGTGCGCAAAATCGACCAAATCCAAGTGCGGGTGCGCAAAATAGCTTGAGGAGCGCCCCAGGTGCGGGCTAAGTGCGCAATGTGCACGCTAATATGAAGTATTTCGAAAATAAAACATGAGCAGCCGCTGGCACGCTGATCTGTATACATTATGCGAAAATTGCAAATTCCCACGTGTGATCGAAAAAGCGTAAAGAATTGTTTAACGTTGGATTTATTACAGTTTTACTTATTCGGGATCATTTTATTATAACTCATTGCTTGAAATTTCTTTGGAGGCATTGAATTTGAACGTTTTAAGCAGACCGGAATGGTCCCATATCATGTCCTAAAACTATGGAAGAAATAGCCCGCCTGTACACTGAAGGAGATAAGAAACGTGGTATACCAAGGCATCGGTTGGCTTTATTTACTGATGAGCGTGAGCGAGCAGCCAGAAGATTAGCCTGATTATCAGACGGTATGGTGTTCGCTCACTCCACCTCCCCGTCTGATGGACTTCGCGGGGTTTCATGTTCTGTGACGTATTATCCTTTGTATTGCAGCAGCCAATCGCAATGCATTTGTTTCACTTTTCGGGCTTCCTTGCATACATAATTAGTTCTCAAAAACTAAAACCTTCACTCTGATTGGTTAAAGGATAATACGTCACAGAACATGAAACCCCGTGAAGTCCATCAGACGGGGAGGTGGAGTGAGCGAACACCATACCGTCTGATAATCAGGCTACCAGAAGACATGATGTCAGTAAAGGCATTGACAGGCTGAGAACGGAGACTCCGAGATGTCCCCATGTGATTAAAGCTGATAACTAGAATACTGCTGTCGTTTTTTCGTAGCTGTACATTGTATTTGTAGATAATAGGCTATATATATATATGTGTATGTATATAGATGTTGGCAGTTTTGATCGCTACTTGGCAGTTTTGATCGCTAGTAGCGATCAAAACTGCCAACATCTATATATACACATATATATGTAATAGATACAGCATGAGCAGCCGATCTGTATCTGATTTACAAGGCGAGCCGAAGGCGAGCCGTAGTAAATCAGATACAGCTCGGCTGCGAATGCTGTATCTTTCTTAAAATACAAATGCATCTAAGTAATCAAGTTCACCAACTATTTTAGCGATATACTCTATTTTAGCCCAGAAAATCGAAGCTAAAGTTTATGTAAATCAGGACGATTCTGTATCCGATTTACAACCTCTGCTACGGTATTGATGTCTTTTGTGTTTTCCTCATGAATTATTAATGAGTTTTTTAAACACATATACAACATCAAATAACTGCAATGTGATTTATGAATTATGTGTACAATGTATGCACACTTAAAGAATTGTAAACGATATGCATTTAAATTAATTTAATAATACATTGCATGGTTGGGATATAGCACAACAACTAAACAACGAATGTCGTCTTACTCGCTTGTAGGTGCGCGAGTACTGACGAGAATTATTACGTAATACATTTCAGGTGCGCAAAAAAATCTTTCAATTTATCTCGGGTGCGCCGCTGCCCAACTCTGCAGTCTGGGTATGGGCCAAGGAGATGTCCGAAATGACTGTTGAACGTTTGTTGTTGGCAGTTATAAAATGTATTAAACGAGCCTCAAAGAATATGTTATGGTCGATAATTTAACTTTTGTTGGCAAATTTATACTAAAACAATTAGACAACTCGCCCTCGTTTTCTATGAGCGATAGTCAACTCGGCTTCGCCTCATTGACTATTTGCTCATAGAAAACTCGTGCTCGTTGTCTAATTGTTAATTAATGGAGTAAAATTGTACTGCAGTTGTCAATGTCATGCAAAATATGTGTTATGAATGTGCAAACATTTATTGTACCTTTTACTGCATGTATGCATATGTCTTGAAGAACAATTAATGTATGGTTGCTCTTATAATTTTGATGACATATTTGCTGGACATCTTTTTCATTCACTATTAAATTTTACAGCAGTAATAGTAGAGATGCTTGTTATCTCAAGCGATTTTCTTTACCTTCTAACTAGATTGCATTATTGTTTGATAAATTGTTGCTAACGAAAATATTTAAATACTGTATTAGTCAATTAAGTAAAAATTTTGTGAGTTGTTGGTTATGTTAATTTTGATTGGCCTACTCAAAGCCGTTTACTATACTTTATGAACTATAGCTTTTAGTACCATAGCTTTAATAGTCAAGTTATTAGTGCACTGCCTCTCATCGCTGAAGACTGGGGTAAAGCCCAATTGGATTGAGTTAGTATTTGAATGGGTGACCATGCACCTGTGCGGGCTTGGAAGTCATGCCAGATATGAGTAGAGTTGTTAGCACTTAGCCTTCTGCACCTTGCTGGCTTTACTCTGAAAGTCTGAGTTGAGTGAGTTCTTTATTAAAGTTAATTAAAACACAGCATGGCCTGTGAGCATAGACAATTTTGTCAAAAATCTTGTTCAGCTCTAGATCTGAATACAATGTTGTTACAACTATACAATTCCATTATTTTTGTCAAGAATCTTGTTCAGCTATGAATACAAGATTGTTACCAGTACACAGTTGCATCATTGTTTTTTACCATAGTAGCTATAGGCATTAAACGCAGTAGATACATGCACGCCTGGGCGTGCCTATTTTTGTTTACGCGTTAGCGTTCCTGAAAAACACTAATAACGTACAGTATACAATTACCAATTGAACATTCAGTTCTTTCTTTCCTTTGTGAATTACATATATAGTTTTATTACTCGGGCTACCTGTGGTGGACGAGTCTAGGTCGTGTTATTGGTATTACCGTAAATGTTCGATTTAGCGCCGCTCTCGATTAAGCGCCGCATCCAGAAGCAGGATAATTTAATAAGCGCCGCTCTCGATTAAGCGCCGCACCTTCGAAAAAGATGAATCAGCAAAAAAACACAAACCGATACGCTAACATATCAACATATCTTTAATACATCACTGAAAATTTTTTAAACGATTTTTCTACGTGTACGATCTCAAAAGTGTGTGTATTTTTCTTTGCGAGCCTGAAGCTGCTCGTCCAGTATTTTGCTGGAACAACCAGACGACCGACTTCTCGTTTTCTCTTTCCAGAAACTTTGGCTACCAACTTGTTCGAATCAGTTGCCTTCAAAAAATTGTTCATCAGACTTGATAGTTCGATGGGAACGTGACCCACTAACATCTTTTGTTCGCTTTCTGATGGAGTTCTGCACACGCCAATTGCATTTTTGTCGTACTCCATTGCCTCACCACGTTTATCTTCAACGCAGTTTAACATTTCTCCATCGCATGGTTTCCAAACGGATTTGTAAATATGATGGCCACGGATAACTGTTTCAAAATCTACACTGTAAAACATTTCAAACTCTGCAGCGACCGAACGTGCCATGTTTTCCGATCAAGAGGCAAGATAATTCTTCAAGATAATCTATTCTTTATCGATTGTGTCGTGTAATTACCATTTTTGTGAGTCATCGCTCATTGTTAAAAACAATTCCGACATCGATTGTGCCGTGTTACCATTTTTGTGAGTTATCGCTCATTGTTGAAAAGAATTCCGACATCAATTGACATGTGCCGTGTCACCATTTTTGTGAGTTATCGCTCATTGTTGAAAAGAATTCCAACATCAGTTGTGTCGTGTTACCATTTTTGTGAGTTATCGCGCATTGTTCTAAAGCATAAAAGGAATTGCTTCCGTCGCTTCTGACTCTCTTGAGTTGATTCAGTCTGATCGTGCATCTCTAGTATGGCGAATGTTAGTATTGGATCAAACGATGAAATGTCTCATAAAGGAAAACGTGTGTGCTCTTACAGTGCTGCATTCAAACTTGATGTTGTCGCTTATGCACAAGACAGCAGTAACCGTGCAGCTGCACGTAAATTTGGCATCGATGAGAAGAGGGTTCGAGAATGAAAGAAAAGTATGTTTGAGATAACAGCTCTAGCCAAGGTTAACAATGGAAAGAAAAGAAAAAGATTGGATGGTGCTGGACCAAAGCCTTTAAGTACAGAGCTCGAAGAAATGATCTTGAACTGGATTTCTAATCGGCGCTCACAAGGACTAATCACAAGGACTAAGAGTATATCCAGAAAACTTGTCAAGAAAAAGGCCGAGATCACATATCGTGAGATGAAGGGCAACGGAAGTGTCGAAGCTGACGAATTTAAGGCCTCTGATGGTTGGCTTGCAAATTTTATGCGACGAAATGGTCTTTCACTGAGAAGAAAAACATCGGTTGCCCAAAAAGACCCAGAGAGGCTTATCGGAAAACTCGTATCCGCCGGTATGTACTGCAAGTCAGACGATTATCAGAAAAGAACAAATATGCACCTTCGCAAATAATAATATCGCGATGGATGAAACCCCTATTTGGTCCGACATGGTGTCTGCATGAAACTACAATTTATTCGACAGGCAAGAAAACAATCACGATGAAGACAACTGGTCATGAAAAAAGCAGGGTGTCAGTGTGTTTAGCTGCGAAAGCAGATGGAACTAAACTCAAGCCAATGGTCGCCAAACGTGAAACATCTGCAATGAACAAGGAGTTTAGACGACATGCCGTTGTTGCCAGCTCGAAAAATACTTGGATGAACACTGAACTGAACCATGTTTGGCTTGAATCAGTACTTGGAACAGTTGCTTTTGCTCGTCGCTTCTTAGCTTGAGATTCGTTTGAATGCCATATTGCCATATCGAAGAAAGTGTCGCATGTTCATATATTGACGTCTAAGAGAATTGACGTGGCAGTTGTTCCTGGTGGATGTACCAAGTACATACAGGCACCCGACGTGAGCTGAAACAAACCATTTAAAGCAGCACGTTCTTTTTTGAATTTATTGTGCTATTGGGTATTATGAAAATTATTGGGTTAAATTTATTGCGTTTTTCTATGAATAATTAAAGTTGTGTTATGAGCATTTTGTCAACTTATATTTAATAAGCGCCGCTCTCGATTAAGCGCCGCTCTTGATTAAGCGCCGCACCAAAAGATTGCAAATTTTAATAAGCGCCGCGGCGCTAAATCGAACATTTACGGTATTGTTTTTTTGGGGGTCGCGATATTGCCCCAGTATGCTTTGCGAAACCGAGATTTCACTTTCATGGCGAGTTGAGTCTTGAAGCTTTTCTTGCCATTTTATCGATGTTTTTGAATATTTCCACGACATTTCTTGGCACAATACCCAGCAGTCGTCTCAAACAAAGATGTCAGAGTAGTCGGACTGTCAGCGAATCAAGGTGTATTAAACATAATTGGAAACTTTAAACTGAAGGAGTGAAGGACGAATTGCGAAACCGAGATTTGGCCGAGTTGTCTCCGGATGATCAGTGGTTGTCTCTTTTGAACGAAGCTTTTATTGCCATTTTATCGATGTTTTTGAATATTTGCAAGACATTTCACTGTTTCTCAGTTGTTTACTTGTTTGAATAACTTTGCAAGTGACCGAGTTATAGTTGATCAGTAATGCGGCTGACAATTGGCTTCAATTCATCGATGTTTTGCTAATTTTAGAAGTGGGGGGACGCTCTTGAAAATCAAATGGGCGTGGTCACTCGATTGGGCGTGGCCAATGGCCATGAAATTAAACAAGCGGGGGTTTAGTCTAATAGACATGCTTGTTAAAATATGTCACATTTATTCTAGTTAAACAAACAATATATTTGATAATTATATATTACATTCTGCTTATGAACGCAGGCGACAAACTGATTTGTAATTTAAACTACTGTTTGATGTAAAAATGTCTAAAATGTCTGAGCTTTAAAGTAATTTCCAGACGGCTTGCTTCGTAGTTGTCTCTTCATTATCTTCCAACTTGCGTTTCGTTACTCTTTGATCATCTGCTGAATGATGGTTTCGTAGCCAGGATTTGGCGTATCTGTCAGGTTTCCAAGCATCGATTGGAGGACCATGCATCTTCACAAACATCAAATTCGATATGCGGTCAATAAGAAGGCGATTTCTTGTTGAAGTGCAAACTAAGTTCATTTGACTAAATCCACGCTCGCATTCAGCTGATGAAACTGGGATACAGGAGCAGCATCTCAGTAAAGGCTGAAGGTCGTCAGGAACTCGTCTTCCTTGACTGTCAACATACTCTTGGAATGCAGACACTGTAACACTTCTCGCAAGGCCAAAGCGATCGCACAGTGATCGTACTTCTTCTACACCGTAGTTGAAATCAACATCTTGTGGCCAATATGTCGGATAAAGAACGGAAACTTGGTCTAGAAGCTTCTGGTATGCAGCACTGGTTCGGACAGTCCCAGATGCAGTTGTGGCGAAAAGACGATCCTTCATTGCATCCAGCAATTTGTCAATCAATGCGTTATGATCAACACTGACATGCCTATGATTGGAACATAGAGGTACAATTCCAAATTCCCCACTCTTCACAGAATCGTTGGCTATCATCATCTTTGTCCCGGTCTTGCGTTTCAATGACTCGATGCTCCTCGTGGCTCTTCTAACACATCTGTCGGCTTTGACAATGTTCATTGAACGGTGTTGCAGGGTTTCAGAGAGCTCAGAAAGCTCAAAAAGGACGTAACACATGAGTGCCAAGTCTAACAGGAATTCTGGAGATTGAATTCGCTTGTTCAATCCTTCGTACATTGACGGACGTCAATTATCAGACTCTAGTATTTTTGTGCTAGTCTGCTAGAATTTTCTGCAAGTATATCAAGTTTCAGGGAGATTAAAATAATGACAAAATTACGTTCTGAAGTATTTCCACGTAGGATGCTGAGCAATTATTGCCAAAAATAACACGTATGTAGAACAAGTGATAGCCAAAATTATTTGGACGGTGTCGAACGGCGTTCACTGAACTTCACTCATATTTAATCCCTGCCAGGGGGAACGGCGTTCCCCCATGTTTGATTTTGGCAGGGGGACGCCGTTCCTTTGGTAAAAAAGGTGGGGGGACGGCGTTCCCCCGCGTTCCCCCTGGAAAACATCACTGCTTCAATTCATCATAAACATGCTTACAAAGGCTTTACAATGTTTACAAATGCACACGCCGGCGATCGCGGTAGACCTAGCACATAAAAGATGACGAGCTATTTCAAAACAGTCCGACAACTACAAAATGCAAGTATAATAATAAGCACCGAATAGAGCAAATACCGGTAAGATATCAATATGTTGAACATGTTTAGTGCATGTCTAGATATCGCGTGTCGTATTACATTTCGAAACGTGTGTTTTAAGTAAAACATGTTTAAATATTTTCTGTTTGTCCGAATTTAAATAAATTCTATATCAAAATGATCGCTTGAATCTGCCGAATCCGACACTATACAGTAGTTTTGTCTACTAAATATATTAGATCCGTTGTTTAATTTTCAGAAAAACGGCCTTGTTTACATTTATACTACATTAGCAAACCTTCGGCGCTTCCTGCACGGCAGCAGTTCATATAAGACCATAGATTCTATTTGTGAAAATCTATGCAATTATGCATTGCCATTGTCATGTAGTCTTGCATGCTAGAGTACGCACAGGCTACGCGAAGCTTTCAGAAATCAGTAGCCCGAGTGAATGCCTGAGCAGGCGTCTTGTTAATTAAAGTATGGTACTGAAATCAAGGTACATGCTGTGTCCGCTGCGTCCGCTGCGTGAGAGATAAAAAGATTGAGAAAATAATTTTGAGGGCGTTTTCAGTTTCTGAACAGAACAAGCCACTAGTAATATTTTAGTATATCTAAATCTCTATATTACAAAAAGTAATTGTTACCTAATTAAGTCGAATATAGCATGGATTGCTTTAGCGTTTTTCTCTTTAGGCCATTCGGTTTTCTGTCCATCAGCTTTGCTTTTGGTGATCCCTGGTTTTAGGACTGATGCCAGTATAACTCCAAGGGTGACGGCAATGAGCGTCGTAATAAAGAAATATGCGGCAGCTCGTTTGCCAAGTTTCGCCATCAATTTTCTGTCCAAAATAGCCAGTGAAACTATCACGCTTGATACAATCAGAGGCAAAATAAGAAGCTTTAGTATTCGTACAAAAAGTTCTCCAGGAAAAGATATAAACATTGCTATCTCCGTTGGTGAAGGATCAGTAGAATCTTGAACGTTTTTGTTCACAAAGACACCGACCAAAAACCCCAGGACCACTCCGATGGGTATTAGGATGAGAAGGAGATTTTCGCGCAACCAAAGGAAGCGTTTCTTGTGCTTCAATGGCATGTTATTAAAATTCGTGTACCTTCTGTGACTTGCTCTCTTTTCAGTATTTAATCAAATATGATATTAATGCTTGGCAAGTATAAGCGGAAACCGCCTCATGGACCGTTTCTATAGACTATATATCAATTTTCAATGCCAGATGACCTTGGTATAGTTCAACATACGACGTGCTTCATGTTTGTCAATATACTAATTTTAATATGTCAACGTATACAGGATCAAAGGTTGAAGTAAAGCGTACAAGTATAATTATAATTATAGAAGATGTGTCTGGGCGGATATATACAACATTTATCGTCTCTCAAGATAAATGAATTGGAGGATGTTTTATAGGGATGAACTGGATACATGCATGACAACAAATTAGCCACATACCGCCACTGGCGGCTGTTTACCCAGGCTACATATACACGAAAGATATGTGAAAGATTATGCAAACATTGTGACCTAAATGAGATTGGGAACGAACAACACCTTTTAATGTCATGCAGAAACACAAAGTTCGCCGATCTTAGAGTTAATTTTATGGAAAGTCTCTGTAAAATAAATAACTCATTTTCTAAATTTAGCTATCAAGACCTTTTCATGTATGTCATTGCTATGCAAGACAAAACAATTATGACTTTGGTAGCTAAATACTGTTTTAATGTTTTAAGAAGTTTTGAAAGTTTATAGTTGAGCACGTACTCTAGTTTATATGTTATATGTATGTATCTTATATACCAAATCTGGTATTTATGTTGTTTGAATAAAGCTTACTATACACGTGAGCGTAAAATAAAATAATTTGCACGACAGTTGCTTTATTAAACGTTCTAAAAACTATAACAATATAAGTTCAAAATTATACTTCGATCAATTCACCACAAATCCACAATTACAAAAAGCAACAAAAAGATACCCTCATGCAAAACCTGAAACTCAGAAATTGTCTGCATCAAAGCCTATTTAAAATAAAATAAAATAGTCAGATACATAAGGGAAACTATGAGAAAAAAACACGGATTAATTTATGATGTCAATAATAGATGATGTCGAAAAGACTGCGATGTACTTATGACAAGCGCATAAACATATTTTATATTTCACAAATCTCCAGGCAGACTGGTCCCTATTAGGGGGCGATTACATGGACCGGGCTGGCCCGGTTAACCGGGACGAGTTTACGAAACGATTACATGGAGCTGGCTAGCCCGGTAAGCCGGGATGATTTCAGGCCGAAATTCGCAATTATCAAGTAAATAAGGGCAAGGTTACGTTAGTTTTACTTCAGTTTTACACTAATTAGTCTATTATTTATTTTGTAAACCCATCGTTAATAAAAAGATTGTTAAAGTCTTAGCTAACCCAGGAAAGCGTCTTCACGAAGAATAATTAATTTATTAAATCTTCACTTTGATCACGAAACACACAAACAACGTTGATGTTCTATTTCAGTTCCTTTCAGCACTATTTATTCACACAGTCAAGCAAACGAACGAACGCGTATCGAAGCGAGTTCAACAGTTTTTCAGCTCGGTTTGCCGGGATGAAAACGATTACATGGACATTTTCATCCCGGTTAACCGGGCTAGCCCGGTTGCGACAACCGGGATCCCGGCAAACCGGGCTAGCCCGCTTGCCATGTAATCGAAATGTTAAAACAACATGCGTTTTATATATAAAGCGGGCTAGCCCGGTTAACCAAGCCAGCCCGGTCCATGTAATCGCCCCCTTAATCCGGAATCTGTAGGAATCGTCATAATTAACATAAAAACGGTTTTCATAAAATTAGTAATATTAGTTATACATATTATTTACTATTAATTATTAACTATTAAAATAATAATAATAATTAACCAATATGTCAACATAAATTGTATGCAATCTTGTTTTGGCTTGCAAGAAATTTGTTTGGTACAAATTTTTTTATTATTATTTTTTAATTTTGGTGTGTCATTTAGTGTTTGGCATTGAGTATCAGACAAAATAGAATAATTAAAGCAAAGCATATTTTCAATAAAGATCTTTGCCTCTTTGCTGCAAGAAATTATAATTCTATCAAAATCACTGAATGAGTCAACGCGTCACTGTATATCTCGCATGTTTTGCAAACCGCAGCAAATTATAAAAGGGTGTTAACAATTACAGTCACTATATACTTACCGCTGTGGATGGTAAGGTGCAGACATGGATCCTAAGCTTAATTGTTACTTGGATTCAGGTCAAAGGCCATGTTTTGGTCTCCAGCCCTGAGCCGTGACCTGTCCACCAATGTCTGCACCTATCACACCGACTATCTCGGTGGAAATTATTTGCCAATAGCTTTGTTAATAGGGTGGGTTGGTGGGTGCAATCTGGTGTTAGCTACACTGTATTCCCCTTGTTTGCTCACCGGCTGTCTAAGGCACAATGACGCAGCCTTTGAGGGAGGTATCTATTCACCTGCCCTCGCTTTACTCTCCTCAGGCCCTGCAGCGCGCGTTCCTTTATTGTTAACCTTGGTTATAACTAACCTCATTTAACAATTACAGTCACTATATATACTTACCGCTGTGGATGGTAAGGTGCAGACATGGATCCTAAGCTTAATTGTTACTTGGATTCAGTTCAAAGGCCATGTTTTGGTCTCCAGCCCTGAGCCGTGACCTGTCCACCAATGTGATTTCGCAGATATCACCCTTCCAAGTAACTATTCTGTCCACCTACCAACCACAGCTCCATTATTCCAATCTACCACCATAAGTGACAGCAGAGGTGATAATCTAGCCACCCTATGGCTATAGCAAAACTATTCCCAGGCGTTACACCCAAACCTATATAACCAGCAATATGGCTATATAGCAAAGTTGTTTGCTGGTGTTGCACCCAGACTTATATAGTCAGCAATATGACTATAGCAAAGTTGTTTGCTGGGGTTGCACCCAGACTTATATAGCCAGCAGTATGACTATAGCAAAGTTCTTTGCTGGGGTTGCACCCAGACTTATATAGCCAGCAGTGTGACTATAGCAAAGTTGTTTGCCTGGGTTGTACCCAGACGTATATAGTCAGCAGTATGACTATAGCAAAGTCGTTTGCTGGGGTCGCACCTAGACTTATATAGTCAACAGTATGATTATAGCAAAGTCGTTTGCTGGGGTTGCACGCAGACTTATATAGTCCGCAATGACTATAGCAAAGTTGTTTGCTGGGTCGCACCCAGACTTATATAGTCCGCAATGACTATAGCAAAGTTGTTTGCTGGGGTTGCACCCAGACTTATATAGCCAGCAGTATGACTATAGCAAAGTTGTTTGCTGGGTCGCACCCAGACTTATATAGTCCGCAATGACTATAGCAAAGTTGTTTGTTGGGCCGCACCCAGACTTATATAGTCCGCAATGACTATAGCAAAGTTGTTTGCTGGGGTTGCACCCAGGCTTATATAACCAGCAGTATGACTATATATAGCAAAGTTGCATGTTTGCTGGGTCGCACCCAGACTTATATAGTCCGCAATGACTATAGCAAAGTTGTTTACTGGGGTTGCACCCAGACTTATATAGTCCGCAATGACTATAGCAAAGTTGTTTGCTGGGGTTGCACCCAGACTTATATAGTCCGCAATGACTATAGCAAAGTTGTTTGCTGGGTCGCACCCAGACTTATATAGTCCGCAATAACTATAGCAAAGTTGTTTGCTGGGTCGCACCCAGATTTATATAGTCCGCAATGACTATATAGCAAAGTTGTTTGCTGGGTCGCACCCAGACTTATATAGTCCGCAATGACTATAGCAAAGTTGTTTATTGGGTCGCACCCAGACTTATATAGTCCGCAATGACTATAGCAAAGTTGTTTGCTGGGGTTGCACCCAGGCTTATATAGCCAGCAGTATGACTATAGCAAAGTTGTTTGTTGGGTCGCACCCAGACTTATATAGTCCGCAATGACTATAGCAAAGTTGTTTGTTGGGTCGCACCCAGACTTATATAGTCCGCAATGACTATAGCAAAGTTGTTTGCTGGGGTTGCACCTAGACTTATATAGCCAGCAATATGGCTATAGCAGAGCTATTTTCTGGTGTCCCTAACTTATCTAGCTTTTCTTTTTTTTTTTTTTTTTTTTTTTTTTAATTAATTAATTAATTAATTAATTAATTAATCTTTTATTATTGTTATTATACCAAACTATAACCCGTAGTATCTAAATTGAAATCCGTGACCTGGTGCTCGTGCTGGACAGTCTGCTTGCTGCGGAGTCTAACACTTCTGGAGGAGTTCTAATGTACAACTGATATGCATCACGTAGCCACCGTCAAAGGGTTTTAATCAAATGGTCCGGTATGCCCACCTTCGCCACAGTTGACGCAGAACCAATTCGACAGCTGTGCCCCGAGTCATGCCCTTCTAAGCCTAGGCGTTTGGTGCATCTCTCAACCATGTTGTCATCATTGCTGGTGTTAAAGGTTGGCCATCACGCTGCTGGGAAAGTGGTCCCTTTGCTGCTCCCCCGTGTTCGTGTCAGAGGGACACCGTTTCCCTGCAGAGATAAGGCGCCTGGCTTATCACCGCCGAGATGAAGATACAGTAGTTCATCAGCGCTCGTACCGCACATACGTGCGAGTAAGATTTACCAACTAGCTCGAAAACGTGACCTTGATGGGACTGGTTGGTCTTAGACGACTTAATTATGACTAGTATTATCGACGGGTTAAGCATCGTACTTGAGCAAATCGCTCATACTGGGACTGGCACCCAGGCTAGAGTTGAGCATTGTAAGCATTGCACTTCAGCAAAGGCACTCGTAATGAGATTGGCATCCAGGCTAGAGTCGAACATTGTAAGCATGCACTTGACCCAAATGCACTTATACTGGGACTGGCACCCAGTCTAGAGTAGAGCATTGTAAACAAAAGCAAACATACTGGGACTGGCACCCATGCTAGTGTTGAGCATTGTAAGCATTGCACTTGAGCAACAGCATTCATACTGGGACTGGCACCCAGGCTAGAGTCAGCCATTGTAAGCATTGCACTTGAGCACAAACACTCGTACTGGGACAACCCATGCTAGAGTTGAGCAATGTAGTGTTGGCATTGCACTTGAGCAAAGGCACTCATACTGGGACTGGCCCCCAGGCTAGAGATGAGCATTGTAAACGTTGCGCTTGAGCAAGAGCACTCATACTTGGGACTGGCAACCAGGCTAGAGTTGAGCGTAGTAGGCATTGCATTTGAGCAAAAGCACGCATACTCGGTCCACCCATGCTAGAGTTGAGCAATGTAGACATTGCACTAAGCAAGGCACTCATGCTGGGTCCACCTACTGTTGTAACCAAACCCTTTGGTCACCTACCGAGATAATTCGATCTGTACACAGCCCGAGTATGCAATATTCAGACTGGGGAAAGGCACTCCATGTGATTTGTCCGTGACCTACTTCAAATTTGTCCAAACTCATATAAGTGCGCCAGGAGACCCAAGGTTAAACCCCTTGACGCAGTTACCGCCTGTAACTTGAACTATCTCACGAACTGATGCTGAGCGCGCGAGTGCAGTGAAGACATATGCGTTTTTCTTGCCCTTGCCCCCTGGTAATATGTCACTATACTATAGTAAACAAATTGTAAACGACCTTAACCAGTCATTGAAACCTAAAATATCTCTAAAAGGTTCTAAAATCCTCGTACGTACTTTTCGGACGACAGTTCCGTAGAAAACTGTTTAGGTGATTAACGTAGCTAAAACAACCCCGAGTGGTGACAACTCTTGGAGTTTGTCAATTGACACTTCTTTATGCAACTTTCTTTGATATCTCATTACTCTTAACAAAGGTTCCGCTCTATATTAAAATGGCTAAGCTATCAGTCTTATGCGTCGCACGCTGTAGAGTCGCAAGCCAAAACGGCAACGCGTATTCCTCAATAATGCACAGCGCGTATTCTCGGCCTGGGTCTAGCTGTTCCCAGTGTCATGTGCAATCTCGTCCCCAGAGCCAAATATGCCCGGCCGCGCGGGCAAGTTAAATGGCTCTGGGCAAATCGATTTCAGGGAAGAGACATGCCGCGCTGCACGCAACACATGGTTGATGACAGACAAGGTATGCAACGTAAGCGAAACCCGATAGCGCGCAAACTCATAGTACGCAATAGCGGTGCAGACAGCGTAAGGAGCACAAAGAACGCTATTGAAATTCGCACCCACCGTCCCACCTCTTAAACAAAATTACGTAATTCCATCAGTTATCTAAACTGATGTTTGAAGCGTACAGGTAAACTCCGACTGGTGAGCGGATCAGGATCAACAGGACCAGTCCAACCTTCCAAACGCGTAAGTATAAAGAAGATCCTTCTGGCAACCGACCGACAGATAGAGTCGAGGTGTGGTTTAACCTTGGTTATTGTTAACATTCGTAAGATAACACCGCGATATGATACCTGATATTTCGCTGAACAAATGATACCATATCTTTTGCCATGAACCACTGATCTCAATAAAAGTGGATGGGGCATGAGGCCACAGAATAGAAATACAACCCGCGTCGGAACCTTTGAAGTTTATGTCCTCGCGCATGTCGCCTCGCGCATCTTGATGGTCGGCGTTAGATCATATTGAGTTAACGTACAGTGACGTCAGAATTTATATAGTAGCGGAAGTATTGAGATATGATACTTTGGAGTTCAACTTGCACTTTAAAAATGGCGCAGGAAGGCAAGCCGATTTCTCATGCCTAATATACTGTATGTTAAAAATACTGTATTTAATTGTCAAGTCCGTCAAGATACGTCTCAAAATACGCGTATACTCTTTCACTGGTTGATCAATTATTGGAAAGATTGACAAACAAAATAATGTCTGATGACAAGCAGAAAGCCGAAGCCAGAAGGTGGAATACTGGAACTGGAAGAACGCAGACAAACGGTTGCAAACCGCGCATTTGTTTTGTACACCTCGCACATGGGATTGCGGTCATTACTGTCAGTAGTAATTTCGCAATTGGTAATTTCGGTGATTTGCATCTTTATGAATTATTAAACAGTTGAGTCTACTTACCAAAATTGGTTTCTTTCTAAAAAAAGTTTCTTTCTTAAAATCTCCGAAAGCATCGAGTAATTCCTCCCTCGAAAGAAACAATAACTGCCCTTCGCTGTCATCCACCTCCTCCATTCTTGTTTTTTATTTTCACACAACTTCCCGCCATAATATGAAAGTTCTGACATCATTAATCTAGTGCTAATCCAGCATCATGATACTTCCGCTCCTGTAAAATTCTGACGTCACTGTACGTTAACTCAATATGATCTAACGCCGACCCATCTTGATTCCTGGCAAGTTCCCCCAGCAGTTTGGACCTTCAAAAGAATTAAAGAAGGTTAAAACTGCCGGGGGAACTTGCCAGGATTGCGTAGGATGGCGTAGGACATTGCGTAGGATGGCGTAAAATATCGCGCCTGCGCATTGAAGAAATGCGGACAAGTTGTCACTCGAGTTGGACGTCTGGTTGTATCACAGGTCGCCCATGGTGTGAGCAGTTATGTATACAAGAATTTAAGTCAAAATGGTAGAATATTTCCTCTTAATTGCTTTAAATTTTTGAAATATACTGAAATATAGTGTACTTATCTCTAGTACAAAGTGTATTTGTCTTACTGATGTGGTTTCGGTGAGATTTTATAAACAGTCTGGGACTACACGCAGGCTACATATAAACCCGACATAGCCATGTTTTATTTATATTAAAACGCAAACGCTACCGTACGAATATTCAACAAAATAAAAGTTTATGAAAATTGCTGTTTTACTTACATGTTTATTGTGTCAAAACTCGAGGAATAATTGGCGGAATGATCCAAAATTTCACAAAGACAAGCGTGCCAGTTGTATGATGACGTGACCACTACCCAAGATGGCTGACACTAAAGTTCATATTAAAGCTTCCGTAGATTGAAAACAGACAAAAAGAATTATTTTAAGAAAATTTAAACGAATGTAAGGACACAAGAAGTACTTAATAAGGTTTAAGACGCTAATTTCTTGCATTTGCCGTTTCTGTTATTGAGCTGTAAAACCTTTTCGTTTGTAAAAAATTAGAGCTTTCAAAAAATTTCGTTGTTTTTCTTCAGTGCCGAGTCTGCCGAAAACGAAGAAACTTCACGATAATATAAACTGAAAAACAGACTACTGAAGTACGAAGAATTCAATTCCAAGTCTTAAATTGTACCTTTTATAGTAATCTTAATGCCTTAACAATATCTCGTGTTGTACTTGCCATCTTTTGACTGTATTTGTTGTTTAAACAGTGAAAACTAAATGAACCGGCATGACGGCATCTGTTATTTTCTTTACGGCTTTTCCGACTCCCCTGGCACAGAGTAATTAATATTCCTTCCCCCGGGTAATCTGATCGTGCCAACGTCAAGATTGCTTATGCATGCTAGTCAACTTTAGGATTGGGAACAAGTTCTAAGGCCGCGCCACAATGCGTCATATGTTCCACTACGTAAGATGGCGGCGACTGCCACGAAATGTTTGACTGCTGGTCATAGGGAATGGCCTATCCAGTTTATATAGAGGTCAGTGAGCACAACCAATCAAAATTTAAAATGCGCGTTTAGCAAAGCGTGATAAAATGATTCAATAAATAATTTTTCAAACGTTTTCGAGTTTTCTCAGTTCGCTCCATACCGGTGGCCGTGTAAAAACATTTTGTGGGAGACTGAATCCTACTTGCAAACCGCGCAAGGGCCTGGAACTTTTTGCCCCACGAATGACTGGACGTTTAATAGCGTTCCAGGTATCAGATTTTAACTTACATATCGAGTTCACTGATAAAGATATGCTTCAAGTTTACAAAAATTTTACAAACTCTTAATTAGTCCTTTGGAAACTAGAATAATTGTCAGATAAATGTTTGAAACATAACGTTATTATCAATGCACGCTTTGTACCGGTTTGCAATTACAAGTGAGGTGGAAGTGGAGCCCCATCATCAACCTCATCTTCTGACGAGGTTGATTCTGGACTCGAGTCAATCATTCTTTGCATATGATATATGTCATGGCTAGAAAATAGAAATTGCAAACATTGAGCCTGCGCTATTTGTGTAGCAGTCTTCCGCTTAAAACCCTATTTAACCCCACGCATCCCCGGGGATCATATATTACTACTCGTGTTTTAAATTTATACACGAGTTTTTGAACCCGAAAGTAAAAAATAAGCAGTTTCATCAACGTACTTTTAATTACTGAAAAAGTTTGAATTTCAATATTTCCTTCCATTTTCCTTCAATATGACCAAATTTCCTTCCAATTTCCTTCCAAATCATTATTTCCTTTTTTTCCCTTCCAAATGCCAAAATTTTCCTTTGGAAGGAAATTTCCTTCCAGTGGAAGCACCGCTTTCAACATGGCGGCGTGTGACATGCGCACTAAAAAAGTGAAGACACTTCATACCCCTGAGTGGGCCTTCTTCTTAATATTTATTCTGTGCTCCGGTCGTGTTTGCCATATATATTGTACGAATTCGAAGCTAGTCGAGGCGCAACACTATATTTTCGAAGAAAGGCAATATTGCTGATACAAATGGCAAGTATTTTTAACATGACTTGTAGTAAACTTGCAAGTGTGATCTACGACAGTTTTTGTCGACAAAAGGTTTTCAACTCGTTGGGCGATTTTAATATCGAGTCTCAGGACACGTGTATATAATAGTTTACGTAAACTATTAATTTATGAATTAGGACCGTGGTCTTCAGGAGACAAACATATCACTCTTCGGAAGACAAACAATTCTCTTTGAGGAAACTTACAAGTATATACTTTCACAACCGGTAGCATCATTTTACATTTTTAATGCAATCAAGTTTATTAGCAGCAGTACAGTGCACTGTGCACACGTGTACTCATTGTCGTCATTGACTGTTTGCTGTATAAAGTTGTATCTAAATAGCCGCCATGATCTAGGCTAGATTAATTGACACTTTCCCGAATTTGCTTCAATGGGTGCAAACAATGGTGAATCATATTAAATAGTGAAAGCAAATTTGGGTGTGTCTTTTAGGGCCTGTTTTACTGTTTACAAGGAGGTAGGGTTACCCTAGCACCCAGGTTATCCTAGCATCCTTATAAACACAACAAACAAAAAAATAAGAAATGTATGAGAGCTAGGGTAACCGGGGTGCAAGGGTAACCCGGGTGCTAGGGTAAACTCTTCACTTAGACTAATTTTATTTTGATATACTTGTAAACATGCAGTTGCTTAGGCTAATTTTGGCGACGATACATGTACGCATAGCGTAGCGTACCTTATGTTTTATTTGTTTTCACGATTTTTGCATTTTTGCACATTTTACTTCCGCTACCATTAATATGCTTCCGGTGAGTTGTTAGCCGTAAATAGCTTGATCGTAAATGTGAAGTATGCACCATATTTAGCTTTCACCAAGAAGGTCACCAAGAATCGGAGTTGTCTGCTACCCGTCTTACCCATAGAGATCATAATATAATTGCTGCCGACCGAAGGGAGGCAGGACACTAATCTTGACTTGGGTTAGCTGTGTCTTGTGCCCAGATTTCTTGGCCGAGCTATGTATATGCGACTTGAATCTCGGTTTTTCTGGAGGGTTGTGGTTAGGTTTAGGTCTACCGGGGGGTTAGGGTTAGGTTTAGGGTTTCCGGGGGGTTAGGGTTAGGGTTGGGGTGGTGGGTTGGGAATTAGTTTTTTAAAATTAACGATTATTGGTAATTCTAGGCATTTCACACTTACTGATTATTGGTAATTCTAGGTAGGAGGATATGCTGGTTTGAAAATGTCTGTCTGTTGACCGAGTTTGTGACGTTTTGTGACGTAGCAGATTGTGGTTGCATTTATAACTGTGTAACTCGCTTACCCGCCGGCGGCCACCACAGCCATGGGATTTACCGAACTGTCGATACAAAAGGACGCGAGTGCTGTGAGCTGCACTAATAAACCTTGATTTCAGTGAGTAGAAAGATTTCTCTTATTTAAAAATTCTATATTTTGGTAAGAGATTTTATGATTGTTTTCTTCTGTTAATTTGCTCAGGAAACTCAGGAAAGCAGTGCTCTTTCATGAGTTTATTGTGGAACTCGACGACGTCACGACAGTGTCAACAGTTGACAGTGTCTTTTATTTGCAGGGAAACAATATATGTACATAAATGTTTTTTGAGAATGATATTACGCGTGAGGGATTTCTCTTGCTGAGCCAGTTACTGACTATTGTTCTAAGCATCAACATTATGTCATCTCAGAATAAAAAAATAATAATTTTTGGACTTTCCAGCCTCCTTCGCAGGCAACCTTGTTAGCTCTTTATATTGGGAAGAGGTGAAAAAAACGTGGGTAGAGTGGGCAAACTCTGCGGGTGGAGTGGGCAATCTTGGGTGGAGTGGGCAATCTCGGGTGGAGTGGCCAAGGGGGTGTCACATTGGCCGCAGACTACATAGAGTTGCATGTGGAGTAGGCTAAAGGTTTTTGTCACTTTTGAGGCAGCATTTCACTTGCGATAGTAATTTCTAGTACTAGATCTAGAGGGGGCATTCAGTCCTATATGCTGAGTCCAGTTCCAGGCCCTTTGAAGATCTAGACTTGCCTATGAAACTTGCCAATACGCGCGGCCGGGTACTTCAAAATAGCGGCCACAATTTATATCCAAGGAGTGGAAAAATTCAACAGATAACAGACGCCTCAATAAAGAACTAAGGTAAGAATTTATAATAGTAATAAGACCAAAAATTCTAAAAGTTTTATTAAAGTTTTATACTGAAAATCGTGATAAAATTAAAGGTTTGTTTTAGACGAATTTTAGCTTGTTTTCCCCCTCTATATATTAATGGCGTTATGGCGGCCGTCAACTGATTCCCCCAATGCCCCCTCATTCCCCCAATGCCCCCTCTACTCTTTATGATCTCTATGGTCTTAATTACTTGTCTGGGAACTCCGATGAAACTCGTTATCTCATTGGTTAGTTTAAAAACAGTGAAATTTCAAATAATATGCACTTTGCTAACTTGTTTAATCGATTTCACTGAAGACGTTCTGTAACACATAATTATACACGACAGACCCGAAATACAATTGAACACATGAAATAATTCAAAACAGCAAAAATCCCGACAAAGTTTGAAACTATTGTTATTGTCGCTTTGTCGCCAAACAAACATCCATCGTCTGACTCGATCGTCACGTAATTAGTCTTCGCAGTTTCGTCTCAAAACTTCCTTTCGTAGCGCTTAAACTTCCTTGATTTTCCTCAAATTCACCCTGTAAAATGTTCCCACTCTTCTGGTTTGAGTTACTAATCGAATGATAAGATTAACGCATGGTAAGACAGCACGAATCACGGTTAACTAAACTTAAAACATACAGATCGTTTTGCCGTGAGTTGATTAACTGTGTTCTGCCGTGAGTATTTGCTTTTTGCCGTGACACTTGTGGGCCACCATAGATAAAACTATATGAAACAGCTAAGATCAAGACATGTGTACTGCCCCGGACAAAAACAAGTCCAAAATAAGCACGTACTTTCAAATTAAAAAAAAGAAGTTTTTAAAATCCTAGTCAGTCGCGTAGCCAGAGTCTTGGGGTTTTTTTTTGGGGGGAAGGGGGCAAAACCTCGATCTCCTAGGAGGGTCCGGGGGCATGCTTCCCTGGAAAATTTTGGATTTCTAGAGGGTCTCGAAAACACTATTTCCTGCATTTTGAGGCAAGTATTTAAGAGTAATCTAAATGCCATAAATTACATAATTTTGTTGAAATCAAACCAGAACATAGAATGATACACGTCAGAATATCATTAGATTTATTTATACTGAACAAGTCGTAAATGCAAAAACAGGTTGGAGGCATTTTGTATAGACCTTAGTATTGTAATTTATAGCATATGCAGGCCTGCTAAATATATAACACATCACGGTCTACTCACTTGGCCTTAAAACAACTGTACCCCCCCCCCCCCTACAAGGTTCTCCATGGATTTAAACTTTTCACGATAATGGTCTTGGAGACCATTGGGGGGGGGGGGGGGCGATCGCCCCCCTCGCCCACTCCCACCCCCCATGGCTACGCCACTGATCCTAGTGCCGTGCCGATCGACGCGGACATATAGAGAAAAGCGCTGGAGAAAGGCCATTTGTCTATTTTGTATCGCAACACTTGTTCGAGAACTTTGTAAAACATTTTGGTTTTTATTTTTATCAGTAAACAAATATTTTCCCTGGTCTTCGCCTAACGAACGATATCGTCGATGACAGTTGCAAATTATCAGGAGCAAGCTTTGGGGTCGTCTTTTTCAGTCGACGTCGGAGTTTTCCAGAGGGCCTTCCAGAGCCTCCGATTCTTGGTGATGATGGAAAGGATCGCAGGCTCTGTGTTATTAGACTCTCTCCCGGCGACATTTCCTTTTAGTTAGAAATCAGTTCAGGATTATCCAACCAACGCCAAATCCCTCCTGAACTGAAGACCAGAAGGTCGAAACGCGTCGAGGGTTAACCCGAAAAAACAAAATCGCATCCTACTATTCCTTCCCTCCTTCTTTACGAATTACGATCAACGTTACTATATTGAACTATGCCGATGGATTGGAGGTGACAAGTGCCATTACTTATTTAAATCTCATACCATCGTAGAAAATATATGTCAGTTGGGGAAAATATATGAAAATTTCTGCGGAGAGAGATCTGAATGGCCATCAAAACAAAAAAAGAAACAAACAAATGGACGGACGGACGGACGGACGAACGAACGAACGAACAAACAAACAAACAGACAGACAATATTGCCCTAGAGAATAAGAAAATATATGAAAATTTCTGCGGAGAGAGATCTGAGTGGCCATCAAAACAAAAAAAGAAACAAACAAACGGACGGACGGACGGACGGACGGACGACGAACGAACGAACGAACAAACAAACGAACGAACGAACAAACAAACAAACAAACAAACAGACAGACAGACAATATTGCCCAGTGAACTCACTGATATTGCCCTAGAGGACAAAAGGACCGCAGGCTCTAGGTGCTAGACTGCAATGCACGCCGGGAAGTATCGGTCCCATAACTCTTTGCGAGGTTTTCCTCATCGTACGTCGTCGTGTTGCTTCATGCTTGTTTCGTTGCAGAAAAGAAAGAAATAGTTCGTAGCGTTTTTAGATCAAAAGATTTCTTTAATTTGATCAGAATATAAAGCCAAAGAGTTGCGCTCTCCAAGTGTTTCTGAATTCTGTGGTGAAATCGTAGAAAAAATGACCGAAGAAGGCGAAATTTCATCGCCGGACGAGCACGAAATTAGTAAGTACTTTATAAGTGTATTCATGTTTGAGACTTTGAGCTAATTCAGATTTTTTCCCTCTACATGTATTAGTTTTAAAATTAACATTACTTCAATTCATTAAAACGATTCAGTGTTGCTCTATACTTTAATTGTGAGGTATCTGAATCGTTTTGATCTTCGTCTTTTCGATCGAAGTTCAGTTGGCAAAGGGTTCACATTTTTTGGTAGTACTTGTATTCCGTTATTGATTCATCGAAAATATAAATAAATGTAAATTGTTTTCCGAACAGCTCGCTATTAGAACGAGAAGCGAGTCCTATGTTTTTACTAGTAATATTAGTGGGATAAGTGTGTAGAAAAGCACCAGTTTCTGTGCAATTCGCGAATTTCGGTTCCATTGTTTCACTATACAGATACATGCACCGTAATGATTCGAATAAGCGCCCTCCTTCCAGTAAGCCCCCCCCCCCCCCCTCGAATAAGCGCCCCCCACTTCCACTGCATTTTTTGAAATAAGTGCTCCCTCCCGAATAAGCACCCTCTCCTTCCCCTTGGTAGGGAACTACCCTAATAATAATAACCTTCCTAATATTGAATAAGTGCCCTCCTTCCAATAAGCAACCCCCTTGAATAAGCACCTGATTGAGAACAATTAGCTACATTATAAATTAGGCTGAGGTGGTTTTGGGAAAAAAACCGAAAATCATCACGAAAAACCGACATAACCGATCTTCTGCATAAATTAAATTATTGTGAAATAAAAAAACCCAAATCAAACCATCATGTGTGTTTACTTTATGAAGCAATAAATAAATATATTGTAGCAACCAACATTGATTATTTACAATTAGTTAAAGTTTTATACATCAAAATGTAAAATTCTAGGCGCTTAATACAAGTGCCTTTTTGTTGACAAATTCTCAGCCAAAAAAATGAGCATGTCAACCTTTTCAGGATTTAACTGCACTCATGCTGGAGTGCTTATAAGTCCTGTAAGCTTGTGAACTTGAATTTTTGCTTCTCACCATTTCAATGGATTTTCATCTCTGTCGATAACTGGATATGTGATGTATCTTTCAATTTCTGTGGACAAACGATCGTGCGCGGTGACTGGGCTGCCGATGAGGATGCTTTTGGCTTCTTTAAACTGGTCAATGCTCCAAGGCTCAAAAGGAAAAAAAGGAAATTAGTTTTATAAGTTAAACTGAAAAACTTTGAATTGGTTTTTTGGTTTACCCCCGTGAAAGAAACCGGAAAACTGATCTCAAAACAAAACCGATCTTTTCCAGTTAACTGCCTGGTTCTCCAGTTTTCTTCCCTCCATAAAATCAACACCTAACATCTTAGCTGTGATCCGTGGTCTGAACTGTGTTCCATGGTGGCTGCCTGGAGTGCCTTTGATATGCCTTGACACAGCCACGTTGATCTGCATCCTTCGCAATTCAGCCACTGGCTGCAAGTAAGGATGATTAGCCCCCTAGTCCTTTACCCTTTGTCCTTTATCCTTTGTCCTTTATCCTTTACTTACAGCAGAGAACTAAGGGTTTCAGTTTTTTTTAAATCCTTGTATTCTTGTTAAGATTACAAGTTAGGCCAAAAAAAAAATACCTGGGTTTCCTATTTCTCTTCACAAAACTTAGGTAGGGTAGGTTGGATTTCTTTTTTTTCCCTTTTTTTTAATTTAGTGCCTTGGAATAACAATAATATTCTTTCCAACACCAAATGTCAATTACGCTAGCACATCTATTAAAGCTAATTTTGAGCACATTACTAGGTTCTAACGCCATGCTTGCTATCCCAAGATGCAAATCATGCTGCAACTTGGGCCCATGCTCCTTAAAAATTCAATACATGTACCAATGTGGTTACCAAACATCAGGTTAGTTTATGCTCCCTAGAACTGCGCCCGTCGGTTAATACGCGTAATCGATTAATCGTTGCCAACAATCGATTAATCGTATTGAATAAATCACGATGCGTATACAGTGGGTTGTCCCTTTTTGGGATTTGGTAGGTCGGCCATGCATGTTTAATGAGGTCACGGAACCCGGCATCTTTAACAATGCTAAATGGACGCAGGTCTTTAACACAGACGTTCACAATATGTTCCGTGATGACTTTTGCTTTGGCTCCTGACGGGTCAATTTTCTTTTGAAAAAAGCTTGAAACGGATGGACTGCCAGCACTGGTTGATGCGGTTGGTTGGTAAACTGTAGAGTGGTGTCTATTAAGAAGATTTGCGAAGATTCGTAGTGTTGCCGTGATGTCGAATTATTGCATCGCACACAGCTCCCCATTATAATTTTTGTCTTTTCTATTGACTTTAGCACATTTAGTCTGAAGATTATGACATTTTGGAAGATTCTGACACAACTAGTACTTCCAATGATTATGATGAACAAATATAACACTATAGTCCGTGTTCGGATTGACGTTAAAATGAACTTTTTCAAGTTTTAATGTGTACTATTTTCAATGTTATTTCTTCTTTATATATAAATATAATATTTTCTTGTGTTACGGTTACTTAACTGGTCAGATTAGTGGTTTGTTGTTACCTGTGCGATTCGCATGCACAAATTTGTTTATGCGTATGAATTACTGCACACGTGTAATTTTGCTCCCGAAAAGGACTGCTATGTATGAGCTATATTCAATTCCCGTAAATGTGGGGGGAAATATGAATTGGTTTCTCAACAGTAAAGGTGGTTACATTGAGGATTTTAAATTTGCTAGTGACTTTGGAAGTTTTGCTAGTAGAAATAAAATCTATTGGTACATGTTTGCTAGTAGTCTCATTGTTAAGGTAGACCCTTGACAATGATCGATGCAAATGAATTAGACTTTAACCTTTTAAGTTCCTCCCTTGACAAAAAAAGAGACTGATTTTTACTGGTCTGGGAGTCAAAACATTAAAGTTTGGTGGTTTGCAATGTGATGTCATTGCAGCAATATTGACTGGGGTTCTTTTACATAAACTTTGTTTAAAACTCAAGAGAATGCTGGTTTATAAAGATTTAACAAGGCAAACAGAAAAATCAGAAACATTACTGTACAAAGAAGTCTCAATTTAAACATTCTTAATACTTGGTTATTTCCTGCATGTGGGACAAAGAAGTCCCCTAGGCATCAGGATCATCCTGAATTCTAGACACTTTAAATTGACAATTCAGGATAGTCCTGCACCACATTCAGCCAAAAGAAATGAAATCTGTCATTTTGTGCCTACAGTATATTGATTTTAAGGCATACAGTACATTAGCCTCAACAATTTTGTTTCATTATATCAAAATGATGCTGTTTTATTCGCATTTCTCACTGTATTCTTTCTACACTAGGGTCTATCACTGTTGAAGGTTTAATTTTGGCATCATTTGCAAACTTACAGTACCAATAATATTTTGCTGATCATTTTTGTCACTTTCCCTTTAAAATTAAAGAGCAGTTAAGAATGTAAGATTATTGTCCTGAAAATCATTGGACAACTTGTCAACTGTTAGCAAACATTACTCATACTTTTGAGTTACTGTACACACCTACTGTACATGTATTCTTAAACATCAATTAAGGTAGTATGTAGTAGTTTAACTTGAAAAATAAAAATTCACAGTAAAGCGAAAGTAAAGCAAAAAAAGGCTAAAATTCAGTAAATTGGCAATCACACAATCACTTGTGGTTTCTTGTGTTTGTAGTAGTATTATAATAGCTTGTTTACTAAAAAAAAATGGACACATATTTCTCACATTTTGGTGAATTTAAATTGGAATGGTCACTTAGAACAGATAAAATTCCTGTTTAGGATGGTAAAAAGTAGTTGTTGGTCATGTTAGACAGGTGGTTGGTCATTCCAGGTACATTTCAACTATACTGTAAGTTGTTTGTACTGGAAAAAGTGGTTGTAAATGAGAGGTCCTCTCGAATAAGCCTTGACCTCCTAAAATTAAATAAGTGACAGTGATTTCATTAATATTTGTCATAGCAGGCTATGTTTAAAAAATAGGTGTCTGTGTCCACTATATATATATATATATATATATATATATTATATATATATATTATATATATTATATATATTATATATATATATATATATATATACATGTATATATATACATGTATATATAAAGTGTCACCAGAATAGCTGGCGGTAAGAGGCAAAACAGGCAGTGGTAAACCGCTGGTAATCGCCTATTAATGAAATCACTGCATCACTGACTTATTTGAATCATTACGGTAATTGAGATGAGTAAAGGTATAAATTTACTTGATTACTTGCTCTTAGGGGCTGTTCATATGAATGGTTACCAGGCTAATTATGTCACAAAAATCTTTCTTTGATTACAAAAAGGAATAATTATAATACCCAACATGTGTGCTATACAGAAAAAGAAAAGTTGTAATAGGATGACATAAATCAACCCAGCAGTCCCTTCACAAGTTTACTTTAGTTGTTACTTGTCATGCTATTAAATCAGATGAAACTATGGTATTGTATTAAATCAGATGAAACTATGGTATTGTATTAAATCAGATGAAACTATGGTATTGTAGTCTAGGCATTTTCATTTTTTAAGTTTTTTTTTTTTTTAAGTTTTTTAAGAAAAAGTAACTGATGATATGCTCAAACCTCTACATGACGATTATGTGAATTATTATTATTATTTATAAACATTTGCTCAAGAATGTTCTCATTTATTTAATTTTTAGGTGGAGAAAATGTGGTAAATGTCCTTGATGATATATTAGGAGAACCAGCTAATGATGAGTTTGCCGCTGAGTTGGCTAAAGCCACAAAACCACCAAGTAAGAATGCTGTTACTGTATCTTTGAAGCTACTGTAAAATTACAGTACCAGCCAATTTTGTCATACTGATAATTCTATGCAGGGCTTTCAACTGGGGGTGAGTGATCGCATGCATGCCCAGACGATTCTGGGTGCACAATTTACTGCGCACCCAACGTTTGAATTTCAAGGAGAACAGAGCAATACCAATTCTCGAATTTTTGCAAACTCTTCTGTCAAATGAAAATTCACTGCTGTTAATACAAAACACAGGTCTTGCTGGAGAAACATTGAAAATGCAGGGAAAAACAGTGATAGCCACCATTTTGCGAACGAGTCCTCACCCACATGAGATCACGCAATTTTAACACGCAAAATGGCAGCCAAAATTTGCATTGCACATTTTAATAAACTTTCCCATGAAAGAGCGAAGATGTGATTCGAACAGTGATCACAAACAGTGATTCTGAAAAATCTTGCTCCATACTGAATAAAAATGTAAAATTTCCTAGCTTACATGTACTACCATTTTTACATAAAAGTTATAAAATAAGTTTTAAAATAAGTTTTTTATCATGGCGTTAAATTGTTGTCTTTCCTTTTAATTATAACAAAGCACTTTAATTTCTGCCACTCTGTCTACATAAAACATAATAGTGTGCCCAACAAGTTTTGCCCACACAATTAATGACACGTGCAATTTTCTGAGTTTGAAAGCCCTGTTGTGCCACATGCTGCTTTCTGACAATTGTTCACTTGTCATTGATCAGTAAATAACCTATTAACCATAAATAACCATGCTTTGTCATGTATACTGTACAATTGCATTATACATTGTATGTACTGTGCCTGCTCATTACAGTACAGTAGTAAGATTTGGGGTACTGTAATAATTTGAGATATTTGCAGTCCATTTTGTGAGGTTAAGTCTTTGGCAGATTTTGTATCTCACATTAAATGTTATATTTTTTGTAGCTCCAGATCAAAGTAAACCTCCAAATTTTCCAGATAAGTCAAAAGGGACCGGAAACAAGAGCAGCAATGGTAGGGAACGTAGTGAAGCTACTAAGGAGAAGAATGGTGATCATAAATCAGATTCTTCTTCAGAAACCAAGAGTGTGAGGCCAAAATCAAGTGCAAGTAAGACGAGAAGTAGCACTAAAGTTCCGACAAAGTCTAAAACTACACAAAGTAGTAGTTCTGGGTCAGAAAAAGTGAAGAAATTGGTAAAAAGTAGTGTAAGTAAGGACAAGACCAAAGAAGTGTCAGGTGGAGATAAAGAAAAGAGTGAGACAAAACCAGTCAAGGCAAAGACTGAAGTAAAAGTAAAAGCTGAGGTTAAGACCACCACTGAGAAGGGAAAAGATGGAGCTGTAAAAGCAAAAGTAACTGCCAGTCCAAAGACAAGTAAAGAAACTAAAAGTGTTAGTAAAGTCAAGCAGGAAACTACTAGCACAGAGGAGAAGAAAGCAAGCAAAGCAACTGCCCCTGCAACTGAAGGCAATGTCAGCAAAGATGTTGCCAAATCAAGTGGAAAGCAGACAACTGAGAAGAAAAAAGTTGTCAAGAAAGTGGTTACAAAGAAAGCTGCTACAAATCCAAGCAAAACCACAGTACCTGCTGTCAAAAATGAGAAAGCTAAGAGTAGCAGCACAACTAAGGAAAGTACACCTGCAACACAGTCTGAACAGGTCGCCAATACAGACCCAGAGAAGAAGCCTAGTATGACTGAGACTAAAGAAAAAAAGAAAGTGACTGTTGTTAAGAAAAAGGTTGAAGATGGGAAAGACACAAAGAAAGCAGAAACAGCTGCCAAAAAGAGGCCTGTATCTTCGAAGACTGTTGGAGTGAAAGCCAAAAAGCCAAAATCAGAAGATGATCGAAAACCAGCTGAGAAAGCAACCACTGTATCTGAAGAAACAAAGAAGAATGCCACTGCAGAATCTGAAGTGAAACCGAAGGTATAGTACAAACTAGAAATTACTATCGCAAGTGAACTGCTGCCTCAAGTGGGACGAAAATCCTGATTAGTTCCCTGATGTTTTACGAAATTCCCAATATAAGCCCTGGGTATATATTAATTGCAACAGACAGAGGGTATTTACACAGTTATTTTTAATTTTTTAATTATAAGATTTAGAATTAAACATTACTGACTTATCTCTTGATATAATTGGCAAGGGTTTTGACAGGGTAAACACTATAGTATACAAGTAATAAATCACCACATCATGTGGCTCTTGCTGTGACAAAACTATCAATGCAGTTCCAAGTGTCTCATGTTATAACAAATCTAAAGCTGAAAAATTATACAGCAATATACAGTACCATCAAGTCCATCAGATTATTTTGCAGAATTGGTATAACTAAAATGTGGGCTAGCATTTTAGAGTTGCCCATTGTTTATAATCTCTGAGTTTTATTAGTAGTTGGTAAGAATGTGCTACTATGGTCATTGATGACAATCCATTACTTTCAAGATGTCTCTGCATAATTATTGTGTAGCAATCCATATTCATTGAAACATGGAGTTTATTTTCTGAGAGAAACATGTAATACATTATGGGACACTAATACTTCTGTTGTAAGTGAATCACACTTTTCTGAGAGTGTTTTTAGTGAAATGAGTGTTTTCACTGCATGAGATGTAGTTTATTACAGAAAGATACAGATGCAGTGTATCCAGATACTGTAAATCTTTGAGTGGAAATCCATCATTGAAACCAAATGTGTAGTTTATATTCTGAAATGTACAGTACTGTATGCAATGGCATCTTGTAGATATACTGTACAGCAGTCCCAAAAGGCCGTGAAGAGATGGTATTTTTTATACTTCAATCCATGGTAGTTTAGTTTCCCATGAAGAAATGAACAGTTTGATAATTCATTTCTTTCAACGAGATTTTGTACAGTAATTACTTGTTGCCAGCAGACATTGCACTACTTATATTGTATATTACGAATTATAGAAATCTATAAAAGAACAAAATTGTTTGTTAGCATGCATACATGTATGTACAGTTCACAAAGAACACAGGGAACTGGGTTGGGTTACAATTGAGAAGTGATTAATAATTTTTATTGTATAAGACATAAAGACATACCATTGACCTTGCCAATCATCTTGGTAATTTTATAATACAAAAGACACCTAATTATAAATTAAAGTACATGTAGATCTAAGTTGTGAGTTAACCCTGAAATGAATAACACATTTCATTGCGTAACATACACATAGGCAGCACATGTTGAATTGTTGATGTATAAACTGAGATACACAATTGAAATCCCCTGATAATATTCAATCTCAATGGTTTGATGAGTTATATATCTACCCACGACTAAAACACAGACTTACAGAAAGGTATTTAACCGAACATTTAAAAAATTATAGCTTAAAGGTGCTGTCTAGTCCGTTCTGCGCATGTACGAAACTAATGTTTACTTCTTCGTTTATAAAAATATTTCCTGATACCTTCCTCTTCATTACTTGTACCCAAAACAAAACATTTTCAGAAGAAATAGAAGAAATCCGAAGAGATATAATCGTTTGGTTTTCTGCCATGTCGCTTCTAACGGTTTACATTGAGCTGAGTACTTCATGTAATTATCTACGAATGTCATGTTTGAGGGTCCCGATAAACAAAGATGTGGATCATGCGCAGAACGGACCGGACAGCACCTTTAAATAAACTACTAAAGCTCGTCAAAGTATTAAAGTATTCCACTTTAATTTACCCTCAACTTCCATATGTACGTGCTCGATCCCGACTAAAACACAGAGCTCATGGTTGAAGAAAACTCTTGAAAGTAGAGGTGTTGCGCTTAATTAATGAAAAAAAAAAGTTTTAAAGCAAATTTAAATAACTACTCACCTTTAAAATTGAAGGAAAATGGGCTGTCAAAATAGGAACATGTGTGCTCCAAACTCACGTAAAAATGGGGACTGGGTACTGCTAACAAACATCCAAATTTTTCTGCAAATCGAGCAATCTCGTACCCAGCGCCTGCGATCCTTTTGGCTACTACCAAGAATCAGAGGCTCTGGGAAACTCCGATGAAACTCGTCATGTGATTGGTTAGTTTAAAAACAGTAAAATTTCATATAGTGTGCACGTTGCTAATTTGTTTAATCGATTTCTCGACGTTCTGTAACACATAATTATACACGACAGACCCAAAATATAATTGAACACATGAAATAATTCAAAACAGCAAAAATACCGACAATTTACAAGTTAAAACTATTATTATTGTCGCTTCGTCGCCCAACAAACATCCATCGTCTGACTCGTCTCGTAATTCTTCGCAGTTTCGTCTCAGAACTTTAAAATTATATTAGAGAATACAAGGTCGATGTAGTTTCGCTAAAATTCCTGGCAAAAAGTACAATTTCTTACCTGAGCGGCTGAGCCGATTACTGCCGAGTGCTGACGGCGACGCGGACATTTAAAACACACTCGTCAAATCGTCTGGTTGACGATTTTGAGAAAAGCGAAGAAGGGCCATTTGTATCGATTGTATTGTCGAGAGCTTTGTAAAACATGTTGGGCCTTTTTTATCGGTAAACAAATATTTTTCCTGGTCTTCGAACAAGCGAACGATCGTCGATGATTGTTACAAATTATAGGGAACTGGGAACCAGAGGACTGGGAACAAAAACCCAATTTTGGGGTCTTTTTCATCGGAGTTTCCCAGAGCCTCCGTTCCTTGGTAATGACCAAAAGGATCGCAGGCTCTGGGTACGAGATTGCAAATCGAGATCCTTGTCAGCTTCACATAACTCGGCAAAAGGACTGGACACGAGTTACGAACGCCAAGAATAGTGTGCTGGCAGCAATTATATTTTTGTTGTTTGTTTTTAAATTTATTTAATTATTACTTAACTTCTTGACTGCTTATGCGACGTACTTTACCGCACCAAAAAAGATGGTGACTTGTAGATTTAACCACGATCCTTTGCATACAGTAAATAATATTTCTTGCAAAATTATTGGAAGATATGGTTTTAAAACAATCAACTTTGGTAGGAATGAAGTTCTTGCTTACTTAATCCATCTTAACATGATAAACAATGTTTAATTGTTATTTGAGCTGATTTGAGGTTGCAAACTTATATGTGTGAAACTTATATTATTATTATTATTATTATTATTATTATTATAATTATTATAATAATTATTATTATTATTTACTTATTTACTTTATTTACTTGGGACCGCAGTAATTGGCATTAAGCTGTTGTGGGCACCCTGCCACGTAATTGTAAATTTGTTATTGTGATTTAATTGTAAATTTACTTATTTTTTATTTTATTATTATTAACTTTACTGAAATCTAATTACTTAAAGCACACTCACTCACACAATACACCTATGTACTTATTATCTATAGTATACCAATGTGGCAAAACGTAATAAATAAAAAAGCAATGTACCACCACCATATTTTTTCGGTACTGTCAATTAGTATTTTACTCTGACTATTGATTTTACTTTAAATTACTGAATTACTTTAAATGAAAGTCGTTTAAAGTGGCTCCATACTAAAACACGTGCATAAATATTTCGGAAGAAGAATAAAACTAAATGTTATGCATTGGTAAACAGTCTGACAATCAAAAATTGTTACCAAATAGATAGCAACAGTCAACAATGCCGTTTCAAAATGGCTGCCAATTACCCTTCAAACTAATTTAATTCGAAAAAAACTTTGGTGACCCCCCATCTTTCTTTTTCATTAAAACTTTTCTTGAAGTATGAGTAATCAATAGGCCGATTTAAAAAAATTCTGCACAACGAATTATTTTTTCTTCGGAAAAATCATGTTTGTTAATTTTTAAAAATCGGCCTATTGATTACTAATACTTCAAGAAAAGTTTTAATGAAAATAAAAATGGAGGGTCACCAAAGTTTGTTTTGGATTAAATTAGTTTGAAGGGTAATTGGCAGCCATTTTGAAACGGCATTGTTGCCATAGCAACAACTGTTGCTATCTATTTGGTAACAGTTTTTGATTGTCAGACTGTTTAACTATACATAACATTTAGTTTTATTCTTTTTCCGAATTGTTTATGCACGTCACACTGTTTTGGACTCTCAAACTTGTATTTTCCATTTTTCAAGAAACTGGAGCCACCTTAATATGTCTAAATTAAAAAAAAAAACATATTGTTTTTTTAGGAGAAAAGTCCTAAAGACTCAGTTTCACCGGTAAGTGAGTGATTTTATTTTACTGAAGTTTTTGATCTGTGTATATGTACAGTAAGCTTCTCTCAGCTGGTGTTATAATATGAAGTCAAATTATGTTTACTTATACCGTAAGGGCACAGTATCGGTGGAATAGCAGGCTAGCCAGAATAAAAATAGTAAAGTGACAATTTAGTAGTCAAAGGATATTAAATTGCTGTATCAAGATGCATGGATTGGTTTGTGAATTGTTTTGTAGTAAGTTTCAAAATTAATTCTCTGTATTTTAATAAATATTAGGAGAAAGTCCAGAAAGAGCCAGATGTACAAATGGAACCAGAAGAATCCGATGTGAAAAAGGAATCAGCACCAAAATCTGACGTGAAGATTATTGGTAGGTTGATGGCAGACTAGTTCTTCGTCCTCTTCTCTCGAACGTATTTTGGTGACGTCACAGAATAGGGATCGAGCGAGAGGACTAGCGGAAAATGTTCATCTTTATCTATCATGAATCCTGCTGGAGCTCGGATTCTTTAATGTTTACGAACGCGGGCACTTAAACAAACTTCTTCTTGAGCCGACAGCAAACGAGTAGGTTTCTTTGTTTTACATTCCGTTAAAAGGCTGTTGCATACGAGGCTTTATAAAGTAGTGTTCGGCGTAGGAAGTGATTGTGTTGAAACACATTTATACAAATCGAAATATGCTATTTTAACGTTTCGGCAGTAGACCAACCTTGCTATATGATGTTATAAAGAATTGTGCAGACCGACGTGAGTGTTATCTGCCTGGTTTTCCGCCAAACGGCCGTTTGGTGCCTGTATAATTTGGGGCCAGATTTGGGGCCAAGCAAAACATTTTATGCCTCTCACAATTTCGGTCTGCCGCTCGACGTTAAAAAGAGAGGCCTGGGAACCAGGCTGGGTTGATGGGACTTTCACGGAGTTGGAAAAGGTCTGGGTTTGAATGTTCAAACTGTTACCTTTCTCGTATTTCTTAGTCTACGTCGCAGATGCTCGCGGGCGGAAAAGGGGGCGTTAGTATCAGGCTATGATGTAGGTTGGTATTTCTTCAAGCAGAGGAGTGTTTGGTTGAATGTTTCAATATCTGTACAGTTCTTGAGTTTAGCTCCAAGTTAAGCAGTCGTCACCAAAAGGGTAAGCTCGATTTCAAGTCGTATATCGGGTAATGGGATGATTAGGATTTCTGCATGAATTACCCCGTAAGTTAAAAATGGCGATCAATAGACTGCTGATGAGTGTGGCACGCGGTCGCATTTTAGAAACGTTAAAGATTGATTATTGTGCAAAAGGGTCTGCTGCATGTGCAGAGGATCTGATGCATTTACTGTTCTACAAAATGTACTGTTCAATATTCTGTTGCAGAAGAAAAAAATGAAGGAACTAGTGATATGATGCAGGTAGATAGCAAAAGGTTGGTAGGAGAACAAGGCAATCAGATGACCGTAATAGATGATGTCGATGATAATAGTGTTACTGGTAGCACTGAAAATACTAGACGGCATTCTCGATCAAGGTCAAGATCAAGGTCATCTTCAAGGTCTTCGTCCAAGTCAGGTACGTTATTTATTATTTATGTAATATCACGGCCACGTCTGTTTTCATTGTTCCCACACGGACATTTAACCTCTTAGTAACTAATCATACCTAATGTTTATTCAAAACTTCGCTTATGCATATGTCCCTCATATTCATTTATCAGGACATCTACCGTAGCACAATTGCAAACCTTCCCAAAAAATTGTACGTACCTTGATCTTTCTTTCACCTCTAACACAGATCGGATAACTAGTAATACTATGTCGTACTGGTCGCACCACATTTTCATCCAGCCTTTTGTTTACACGCGAGTCACAAATGACTTTATTTCTTACTCTCCTCGGTAACCGTAATATTACAAAGTGATAGCATGGCATTTCGGTTGATAAGTGATTAAATGTCCCTCAAGCCTCGGGACGTTTACTAAACCTCCCTCGTACATTTAATCACTAATCAACCTCAATGCCATGCTATTACTTATACAAACACATGGAAAATCCTAAGCACAGTAACACTTATTACCATTACCTACCTTTCCATGATATTTTACTCTAACCTAGCCTTATAAACCAGTTGCCAAGCTTATCTCGTTTCATCATGCAGTCCATGATTTACATTATCCAGCCCAACTTGTTACATCATCAAGTACATGTTGTTACACTATCCAACCCATGTTGTTACATTATCGTAGTCTGGCTGTGTTGTTACTTTATATAGCCAATTTAGCAACTTGTTATATTATATCCAGTTAATCTTATTACATCATCCAACTCAACTTGTTTTTATCTCATCTAGCTAATTTTGTTACCGTATATCATCAAGCTCAATTTGTTACATTATCCAGCCCACTTGGTTGCTTTATGCAGTCTAACTTATTACAATATCTACTATCTAGCTCATGATGATGTTGTTACAATATCTACAGTAGCTCATGTTAGGCGTAATAAGAAAATCAAAGCCTAGCAAAAAAAACACGAAGTAAAGGCATTTTCAATAATAATTTAATAAAAGATCTAATGTTTAGTTGCTACACGCAACAACATCAGAGAATTAGTGATAAATACCGTACTATTCGGTTAATATTGTTACATCATTCCACTCAACTTGTTTTACCTCGTTATATCATTCACGCTATTTTGTTGGATCATACATCGTATATATAAAAGTTTGTTGAGTTGACTTCAATGATGTTAGTTGAACAGATTTATTGTTTACAGGCGTAGTATTTCATTTTTTTAAATTTCGGAAACATGTGCTATGATATTCTCGCTTTTTATCAAGGTTCTGATATTGGTACAAAAAGTAGAGAGAAAAGTTCGTCAAGAAAGAGAAAACGCAAATCTATATCACCAATTGTTTATGACAAAGAATCATCTGATAGTGAAAGTGACTCTTCATCTGATGGTATGTATATACTCTTAGTACCGTACTTAATTTTGAAACGTTGTATGATAGAAACTTGAAACTTTTTTGACGAAAACTTACGACGGTCTTTGAAATATGTAAAACGACCAGCTTTATATTTAGATTTTGACGTCCCATGAAAACGATCTATAGTGTTATATTATTGCATGTTATAGTATAGTATTCCTGTTATAGCGTACATAAAAGTTGAAAAAAGATATTCTACGTCGGAGGATTTAGGTGTGATGCACTCCCCTTCCCACCTCCCCCCCAAAAAACCCCAACAAAACCAAATCAACAACGACAACAACAAACACGCTTTTCTCAAAAATACACTTATCAGAATAACTATTCAGATTAGTGTACATGAAGTAAACTTTCTTTGTGCTAGTATCTCTATGGTGTCTTGAAATACACATGATTGTATTTTTATTACCTCGCACTATCCATTTACCCTTTCAAACATGACATTCCAAGACGTCTCTTCTTTACGAGTAAATCGTCTGACGTTAGAAAGAGTAAAAAGTTGTTCCACAACAACAATTTGCATGAAAGGGTGAAAAAATTTTCTAGTGGGCATTCTCCCGGACCCGGACCCCCTTGAAAGCTCGTAACCTTTTGTCACTGAAAAACGTCCGCTTGAAACCAAAAAATCCTAGATAGAAAAAATCCTTGATAGTGAGAAATGGGAACCCATGTACACTAGGCAAGCCCAAACCATTGCCACTTCTACGGTCGTTTCGCTTGCTTTTTTCTGTAAACAACGTTTTATATATATATATATTATATATTTTTTTAATTTAGGAAGTAACACTCCTGTAAAAAGTAAAGTTGATAAAATTGAAAAGGAAAAGCCAAACATTGACCAGTACCTTGAGGATGCTCGATTCTTTATTATGAAAAGCAGTAATCATGAGAATGTTTCCTTGTCCAAAGCTAAGGTACATATGTTATTCGCTTCATAAAAAACAACTTTAGGAAAACTGTAACTTGTTTAAAATACTTGCATACATTAGTGGCCGCATATGCAAAGAAAAAAACTAAACGTTTAAATTATCTTAATGTCTAGCTTAACCCGTTGGTGAAGTTCTTTATTAATACACGTATCTATCATTCAACTCGTTCCCGGGTTAAAGGGCATATGACTCGAAAATTAAGTTTGTCTTATTGAAAAGAACTTTTAAAATGATAAAATAACATCTTTTGCAATTTTTGGTTTCCTTGCTTCGTTTTCGAGATATTCCAGCTTGTTTGATATGCAAATGACACAAAGATATGTAACCTTCTCTCGCACGCAAATGACACAAAGATATGTAACCTTCTCTCGGTAACTCATAATACTCATTATGTACGTGTGACGTAGAACGTTGTGTCATTTACATATCAAACAAACTGGAATATCTCAAAAACGAAGCAAGGAAACCAAAAACTGCAAAAGGTGTTATTTATCATTTTAAATGTTCTTTTCAATAAGACAAACTTAATTTTCGAGTCATATGCCCTTTATATACCGTAAAACAACCTCGGTCTAACATCTGGGTTCTAGTTGCTCAATGGTTAGATGATGTGCAAGTCCGAATCCAATCCGATTCGTTCGGATTCGGAGCAATAATATTTATTTCGGATCGGATCACATGCAATTACCAAATACTGTATGAAATAATTTAAAAAATCACGTTTATCTTCTGTTAATTTTCACATGCCTCGGTTTCCTTTGTTCTTTTCGGGGATATGTGTTTATTCACCTCGGGCTTCGCCCTCGGTGAATAAACACATATCCCCTTGTGGCCTCAAAATAACCTATATTTATTAACGGCAGTTGCAGCGTTGAGTCTTTATAAAGTCCTTAATTTAAGTGGAAACGAACAAAGTTTCTGAATTGTGGTTTATGAATGTTTCATATTGTTTGGACTTTGGATTACCATTATCAAAGATCAATTCTTTAACTACGTTTAACTAATTATATTTAGCTTGTATCAATTTTCATTTGATTAAAAGTTCGACATTGAGATTTGAGAACCAATGAACTCAGTCTTACTTGCACATTTTGTAATTTATGCTGATACTCTGCATCAACGTTCAACTTTGCTCTAAGAAACTAAGAAGACGAAATGATTGACGTGATTGGAAGCTATTTTATTGTACATTTTGTCGGATTATTTCGGATTGGATCGGAATGCTTTATCAAGTTCGGATCGGTTTTGGATCTCAGAATTTTGGATCGGATCGGATTCCAAGCAACCAATTGTCGGATTGTAACCGTCCAATCCGATCAGATGCACACCTCTAATTCGGACGGTTTCCGGTTCGAGTCCCGGGTCTGAGTATTAATAGGGACTTGTCCCAAATGTAATCTCAACACCGTCCTCGTTCTTTATACAACACCACTTAGGATATTTTCACGTCTTTAGGACGACGTCAACGGCCAAGCGATGATACTGGGGCGTTTTGGAAGGCATCAAACTAGCTTCAAATATCTATTGTAATAGTCAGTTAACCGTGATCAATTGTAAAATGTTGCTTTTTGATAACTTGTACAGCAGAACTAACAAAACCTTGCAAAAACAATGTCATATATGCTCCGAATGTGGAAGAATTATTGCGTAACTTGAAATTTGTTTGTTTGATATTTTTGCGACGCAGTTTGCGTAACTATTTAGCTACGTATAACGGCATTTTCTTTTGACAATTTTCATTGTACGGTACAGAAGCTGTATACAATAAGTCTTACAGTATGTCTGGCATGGTAAACAATACGGTAAGGCTGGAACAATGTAAATTATATAACTTGTGAATTTTTTGTTGTAGGGTGTTTGGTCTACACCATTTGCAAATGAAAAAAGAATAAACCTTTCATTGGAGGTAAGACGAAAATAGAAGTTTTTGGAAAATAGAAATACTTGAACGTCAAACTCGAAGCAAATTATTTGTTCAGCTTTATTTATACATTAAAACACTCAGAAATATGAATATGATGGTAAATATTATTTTTCGTTAATTTTTTGTTTTTCGAAAACATTCTGAAAACCTCCCTAAAAACGGTTGCTCTGTGAACAGGGGAATACCTTCACAGTCAACTGAGGTAAACAAAATCAAAAAGCGTCGAATATGTCGTTTATGAAGAGAAAAAGGTCGTTGTCGCCCACAATTTCTGGGTCATCACTTACCTATACTAAGAAGGCTTCTGATTGGTTTAGATAACCTACATAATCGACAATGTGATTGGTTACTTATAGCCAGTCAGAAAACTCGTTCATATTAGGTAGGTCTTTACTGCAATTTCTACATGCGGTTTTATTTATCCAAGTATCTCTGTTTACGTCACGGACTTCCTAGACCCAGACTCCTGGCTCCTACAGAGGTGAGGCACGATTATTTTGGAATACTTCAATAAAGAAACTTCCAAACCAGGGAATAATAATTTTCACTTCAGATTTTTTTCCATCCTATATTCGAATTCTGCGTGCTGCGATACATAAAACTAAAAATACATTTTGCATGTACATATGTTCTGGTAGTGTTAAAACTTAACACTAACCCTAACCCCAAACGTGCCTAAACGTTAAAGAGGAAATGAAAATTAAATTTTCTTCATCTTTAAGAACTCTTGAAACTGATAAATAATTGCTTTCACAGTTTTTCCTTATCTCACTTCGTTCTGAAGTTATTTAGATTTGTTTGATATGTAAATGAGATAAACTATGACGCAAAGTTATATGTACATATAATTCTAAATTATATGGAAAATCATATATCATCGACATTATTAAACGAAATGTTGAGATACATATAGTTGCAAAGTTTTAAATAATTTTCTTCAATAATCGCAAAGATGATTTTCCAATAAATTACAATGATCTGCACATAACTTTACGTCATAAGCCCTGTTTACACGGCCAAAATTTAAGCACGCTTAAGTTAAGCGTGCTTAAAATGCGCCACCTTGGTGCGTTTACACGGTCATTTAATAATCCCTTACTAAAACACGTACACCATTATTGAACATGGCGGACGAGCTATATTTTTGGTTTTGGAAGCTTCGTATGGGTAGCGTGCGTCAAAGAACAACGGACGACATCGGTACACGAGAAAGAGTAATAGCTAAAAGAAAGAAAGAAAGAAAGAAAGAAAGAAAGAAAGAAAGAAAGAAAGAAAGAAAGAAAGAAAGAAAGAAAGAAAGAAAGGAAGGAACGAACGAAGAATAGCGAGATGGAAGCTTCTACAGCAGGGCAAAAAAAAAAGGCATTTTATCGTATTAATAACACCGTATTAATAACAAGCATTTTTCAATCCCGTTGCGTTTACACGGCCAAGTTAAGCGCGATTAACTGATCGTGCTCAGTTTAATCCACCTCCTTGAGGTGGTGCAAACTAATCGCGAGTAATTTACGCCGATCTGTTTACACGGACATTTTAAGCCCGCTTAAAGTCAGATGTGGCTCAGATCCCGCTTAAATTTTGGCCGTGTAAACAGGGCTATAGTTTATCTCATTTACATATCAAACAATTCTAAATAACTCGAAAACAAAGTGAGATATAGAAAAACTGTAAAAGTCATTCTTCATCACTTTCAGGAGATCTTGAAGATGAAGTTAATTTTCATTTTATTTTATTTTTAACCCAAACGATTATGTGGACTTAACATGAAGTAGTGACGAGGAAACGTCTATTGTAACTGACGAACACAATTGGATTCTGTAAGGAGGTTTCTTTTGTTTCATCAGGTTTAATGTCATTATTTTCTCTTATGTAGAAATTCAGGAACGTTATACTGATCTTCTCTATCAAGGAAAGTGGAAAATTTCAAGGCTTTGCTAGAGTTATTGATAAAGCCGAGTATAATGGACGACCAGTACCATGGGTGTTACCACCAGGTTTAAGTGCCAAAGCACTTGGCGGTGTCTTCAAGCTGGAATGGTTAAACAGGTTGGTTTTTTGGCAAGTTTAACTACATACACTGTATCTCTCTAATTTACACTGTTATATATCAAGTGTCAAAGTCTATTTTTCTACAATCATGGCAAAAAGTGGACAGGACACCGGCGTGTTTTTGCAGTTTCTCTTTGGCTCGTCTTTTCATTCTACCATCTTTCGTTATCACTGATACCCCTCTCTTTTCAATGTTGAAAGTATATATTCAACCTGCACGGAATGTGTTAAGTAGGAAACCCTATGTTCAACCCGAAATCCGCTTATTTTCAACTTGAAAAAGCCCGGCCTTCCCCCCTGCCGCTTAACATTGATATGTGCATAAGAAATGTTAGCCTGGTCACCAATCAAAGAATATGGGCCAGGTAACCACTAAAGACTTCTGCTTTCCTATTGGTTGAAATTTCGCGCGTTTTTAGTGGCTATGAGTAAAACTGCAATCGTCATAAGTGGATTTAGCCCTGATGACGCGAGAATGAGATTAGTGGTTACCTGGCCCATATTTCGTTTGAAATTGGGCCAGGGTACCAAGCTAAAGAAATATGAGCTAGGTATTGTTATGGTTTGGTTCTCGTCACTATGAGAACTATAAGTTTGTTGTTTATAATACAGTAGGTCTATTGATGCTTTTGTAATATTTGTCATTGAAAACAATTATAGGAGGGAGCTGCCTTTCGCCAAGTGTACTCATCTAAGAAATCCATGGAATGAAAACAAGGACGTGAAAATATGTCGAGATGGCCAGGTAAACCCTTTCCCCCCTACTAATACATGTTTTAATCGTTTTAAGAGTTTACGCACTTACGAGAGGGCAAATTTAATTTGAGCACTAAAATTGGACGTTAACGTGACATCATAGATAATGGAAGGTGAACTGAAACCGGAAACGATGTTTGCACAACCCAACGGGTGGTCCCACATGGCTAAAATCAGACACTACTGAACTTAAGTGCATGATATTACACTATTGTTTAATTTCAGCAATACCTGATGTGGGACCACCCGTTAGCTACAATTAGCCCCTTATAAGTGTATAATTACCATAGCAAGTTGCGCAAACATCGTTTCCGGTTTCGTAAGTTTCCTATCCAGTTCCCCTTCCATTATCTATGATGGCATATGAACCAGGTTACATGTTGACTACCAGGAAAACCTACTTCAGTATTGTAACGTACTACTTTTTCTTGGTATTATACACTGCACCACTGCTTTGGAGTAAAATGACATTACCTTTTTTGTTTTGCAGGAAGTGGAACCTAATGTTGGGAGACTTTTGTGCAAGCTCTTTCCAGAAGACGAAAATGTTAAAATTGGAAGTAGTCGTCGTTCAAGTCGAGAGAAGGATCGGAAAAGAAATGATCAGGAGTCACCTAGGTTAGATTTAGCCTCATTCTGGATCATTTCAAGAAATTCTTGATCTTCAATTCCAGGAATCTGTATGGTGTTACGAAAGGGGTGTATCACGTAGTCGCATGGTGGATTTGTGTTTTAGAGGAGTATTCTTTGTAGCGGCTTATTTTTTTATTTTGATTGTTCTCAACTTTAGGGTGTTTCGTTTTTACGGCATGACATCACACGCGTTTCAAAGATTGAACTAAGGAATGTCATTCCTTGCGAATGTTCCCAAACAAAGTGGACACTCCTATTAAAGGTTCTATAGCGCGGTTCAATAGGTGCAACGTATTGAGACGGGATAATTCACTTATCGAAATCACTCGAGTGCAACCGTAGCACCAAAAGAGACAATTCAATCTTGAGTTTAATTTGCAGACTTTTAATATTACAGAGACAACATAATGCGGTTTTTGAGCTCTTGCGAAGGCTCTTCCGAGAGGGACTAGGGAATCTTTCAGTTTACAGGTTTTTGTGCAGATTATTTCAACACCTTAATGGCAGGTCGTTCGAGTTCCTCTCTGTTGGCAACGTTGATTAGTCAAGAAAGCGTTGTCATTATGCTTGAGTTATTGAAACGTCTGGATCGAAACCTGACAGACTGTTATTGTTCAAAACATTTGATGTGATGATTCAACTTGGAGTAAACAAATCTTCTTCGCTTTTGTGTTTTGGTTGACCAACTATGTTCAACCAACTTTGGCGTATCTTGTGAACCGACGTTTAACAGAGCAATGTTATTGGATCCGATCATCCTCCGTCACAACGTCTCAAGAATTCTTAGTCTATTTCTCAATCAGGGACTTACGCTTTCAACTACACTGACACTCTTATTCGTTGATAAACAAAATAATCTCCGACCTCTATATTTGACGATTTACGAAATGCGAACTTTTGATTAACCGCGCTGCTTGGTAGAAGTTTGTGTTCTACCTGATGCCGTTAAACAGGACCTAATTATGTACTTCCCAAGAAAATCCTTTTTGCACCTTCGAGGTTTAGAACCGTGAAAGTTATGAACTATAGCAGAGAACTATTATGAACTGATTGCGTTTGGTATCTCTTGGTCAAGATTCTTGCTAAGGCAATTTCCAAGGGAACCATCAGGGCTTGGTGAAGGCAACCAACCCGACTACTGGTAAACGTATATAGATGGATGACCTCGGGACAAAGTGGAGACTTGGAAACACATACACAAATCAAACAAACTCGCTTAGGCGGAAAGACTCATTTTTAACTGACTGGTTATATTTGTCATTAAATTTTGATATATTTTTATCTGATAAACTTAATATATTTTTTTTAAATTGTGTCATTTTAAAACACAGAAAGCTCGGATTTTAAACTGCATTTTATTTGAAACTATATTGCGGTATTTAGAAATTCTTTTAAAAATGCTAAAACAAACTTAAGTACTCACGGTGTAATCAATTCGAGTATTGCTTTGTGTGCATGCCAATAATTGCAAGAGACTTAGGCAAGTTGTGCAATACAACCTTTCCTAGGTTTTTCAATTTCGGTTCTTTTAGTCAGTTTAAAATTGGGTTTGGTTTTTGTTTGATTTGAGAGTGTTTTTTGACGGAGTATAGAAATCTTTTGTAATGGTCAATATGTAATATATTCCTTTATATGCAAGTAAATGAGCCTTTCAAGTGTCGTTATTCAAAAGCATAGAATTGCAGAAACGAGGCGAGAAAGCCTTATTGATGTGTACATAAAAAAATATATTGTTTACCATTACGAAAGAAGTCTATAATAACACTTGTGTTTATATTATTTAGATGATTACTTACTTTGTACTTGTAATTTCAGTAGGCGACGTTCTCACCGACACTCCTCACCATCGTCACATAAACGGAAGAGAAGACGACGAGATAAAGGTGTGATAAATCTTTGTAACATAGCTTTGATATAGCAACGTTTTTGATTGGCTGTCGTGCGTGCTCCATAACTCGATGGAGCACGGCAAAAAAGCGCGGGGAAAAATTTCAAAACAAAACTGAGTTTTAAATTTTAATTATCAATATACCGAGTCATTTAATTTTATTTAGAAATAAAGAACAACGACCCAGAAGACATAAACTGGGTCTGGGTAACCGTGTTTAAACTGTCCTTTTGGTTGGATTTTAGTGAACAAAAAAGACTTGGCTACGAAAGTAGAAAAACACAACAACCAAAACGATTCGCCGGCTTGTGAAAGGATTTAATGCTATGTTATAAACGAAATGGCTCATGGTTTAGTGTGCTCCATCGAGTTATGGATGCACTTGGGAAATTGGGAGAGCACTCGGAAATCTAGAGTTGTTTCGTGCTCTCCCAATTTCCCGCGTGCATCCATAACTCGATGGAGCACGCTAAACCATGAGCCATTTCTTAAATAACATTTTAAAGCCTGATTTACACATGTGAAACAAGCATAAGTACAGACCCTGGCACAAAGTAAACGCCATTCGAGGAAAAGAGACGCGCACACGCACAAATGTTTTAAATTCGGTTCATACTGGTTAAAAATAGAATGTGGACAACTGCCTCTTGCTTGCCTTACCTTTCGCCTATGCTTTCGTGCACCTATGGTTGTTTCACAAGTGTGAAAATATGGCTTTATTTCCCACAAGTCCGTAAACAGATGTTTGAACAAATAAGCATCATGGGCGTCGCCATCTTGGATTTGATGACGTATTGGTTGCACAAAGCGCAACCATTTTACGTCATCAAATCCAAGATGCCGACGCCCAAGAAAGTTATAAGTTCATGTCCAAAATAACTCGACTAGGCCTGACTCCAATACAACTCTAAAAGCTGGTTTCCACTCCAGAACATTTTCCGCAGGACAGGGACGGACAGGACGGTTTCCTTTGTGTTAAAGTCATTAGTTTCGACTGAAAGTTCACAAGACTAAGAAAACTTTCCTGCTTGTTCCTATCCTGAGGAAAATTTTCCAATCTTAATCAATCTTAACCCAGGAATTGGTGCATATTGCACATGGACTGTTAACCCTCACGAGGTCTATTTGTTCAAACGCGCGAGGATTTTTTAACACCAAATCACGCTTTCTGAATGGCTAAAAATCAGCGTGTAAATGAATATGGATCTTGTGGGTTAAACTTGAAGCAAAAGAACGGGATAAAATAACGTACCAAGCCTGGTCGGTCCGTACAGGGAAAGTTTGACTTCGGTCTTCACTAGCCTCTTTACAGCCTGAATATACACCTGTAATTAATTTAAAGATGTTGGATGCGAAACCAGGATTATTCATATTGCTGTTGATAACGTTCTCTGGTTTTAATATTAATTCGGGTTACGAGCTTTCGGCTACCAGTCTGCAGCCTTCGACGGGTAGACTGGTAGCCGAAAGCTCGTAACCCGAATTGATATTAAAACCAGAGAACGTTATCAACAGCAACCTGTGAAAACGCACACAATAGCTTGTCGACCCCCTGCTGAGCTTCTCATTTTGATTGTCCAAATCACAAGGCCTGTCTTATTCCAGTTACAATTGGTTCTCTAGGAATTTTCGTGAGATCAAATAAACAATTATGAATCATATGAGTATTAAACCACTCAGAATCTACTTCTCAGATCTGAGAAGCTCAGCGTGTGTGTGTGTTCGGGGGGGGGGGGGGTCGACAAGCTATCGTGCGAGTTTCCAGACTGAATTACGTAATTCAGGCTATACACAGGCTGGTCTTAACTTGTGAGTCAAGACTTTGGGCAAGAATTTTCTATGTATCAAGCCCCCGCTTGGTAAATCGCATAATTTAATGAACAGGAGAGACAGGTACTTCTACTCAGAAATTGCTTTCTTGAAAACTTATTCGAAAACGCTACTATCCATGTACACAACGTTTTATTGGAATTTAATTACCATTGCTCAAGAATCTCGGGCAAGAGGTCGTGGTCTAAGACAGACGATTCTCGACCTTTTCTAACCAAAGACTCGTAAAAACATTCTTTTTACGATATTCATTTTCTAAAAGCCGTACCATCTAGCTTAAGGGTAGGATCCCACCTTACAACGGACAAGATTTAGAATATAGATTTTAGAATATAGATTTCACTTGAGTAGGTTGGTATCTCGGTTAGACAGGCCAATAAGAGCGTGCTCAACGACGTGCATATTAATACATTTTATTATATAAATAGAGTGTTTTATTTATTTTTCCGCCAATAATAAAAGTGATAATCTCACATGTGCGATTATTTATGATAATCGCGCATTCGACGATTATCGCTGAATCAGCATTATAGTTTAATGCAGTTTTTGTAAGGCAATAGGACAATTTTTTTATATAATAAACAGAACAATTCATTGATGCTTGGAAATATTTATTTCTCGTGTTGAACAGATATCCTGGTCAACACTCGAAATAAATTTCATATTTCCGCATATCCATGTATTATTATTCTCTATGAAATTGAATTTCTCTTCAAATAATCCCACTTCTGATTCGTTATTTTTGCTTACCCTTCCGCAGCGTTTTAAGTTTTTTGCTTTGAGAAACAAGTTTTTTTTGTCAAGAAATTAATATTTTGTAGTACAAATGGTCTATACCTAGAAATTTGAGAGAGACCGTATTTAAAAGAAAAATTTGCGATAAAAGTTCTCTTAATTTATGAGAGTTTATTACCACATTATTCCTTTTAATTATTAATGAGTTTAAGAATCTTTTTAATCTTTGGCATATTGTGGTAGGAATTTTTTCTTCTGCTAAAGTTAGTTTACTATTAACAGGAAATGACGTCAACCCAGAAATACGCAAGAGTATGCGGAATGGTTCAACAGTGAAAGTTTGGGACTTGCGTAAATCTTCTCTAAACTGATCTGTTTTAAGTTCAAAGCAAACTCTTTGTATTCCACTGTTGAATACATCATTTTACGTGTCCCTGCGTTGACGTCATTTTACGTGAATAGGAAACCAACTTTGGCAGAAGAAGAATGCATCAAAATGAAACTTGATATTAAACAATTCCAATCATAAAGGGTAAAAAATGACTAATATATAAAAAGCCATGGGTATGTGCACTTTAACTTCTCGTCTTTTGCTTCCCACTGCGATCAACTTTCACGAAATAAGGAACTGACTTGCATGGCCTAGAACATTGGACGTGTTTCATGTCCTACGTTGCATGGTTTTACTAGTCACATTTGTTCTTATTTTAAATGTAACAAGGTAACTAAGTTACCAGTTGACATGAAGACGTCGTTTTCTATAAGTGATCTATAATTTACTTGTGCGTGCAAAATTTCAGGCCGGTTATCTTGAGCCAGGTCTGACGTTTTTGTCATTAAACGTCATTAGCCTAGGCTGAGATATTATTAAGGTCTCTAAATTGATATCACAACATAACTTGTAAATGATGTGTAGCGACACTGGCTTTCTAGACGTCTCCGTTTGACGTGAGTAAGGGGGCGATTACATGGACCGGGCTGGCCCGGTTAACCGGGCTAGCCCGGTTAACCGGGCTAGCCCGCTTTATATATAAAACACATGTTGTTTTAACATTTCGATTACATGGCAAGCGGGCTAGCCCGGTTTGCCGGGATCCCGCTTGTCGCAACCGGGCTAGCCCGGTTAACCGGGATGAAAATGTCCATGTAATCGTTTTCAGCCCGGCAAACCGGGCTGAAAAACTGTTGAACTCGCTTCGATACGCGTTCGTTTGCTTGACTGTGTGAATAAATAGTGCTGAAAGGAACTGAAATAGAACATCAACGTTGTTTGTGTGTTTTGTGATCAAAGCGAAGATTTAATAAATTAATTAGTCTTCGTGAAGACACTTTCCTGGGTTATCTAAGACTTTAACAATCTTTTTAGTAACGATGGGCTTACAAAATAAATAATAGACTAATTAGTGTAAAACTGAAGTAAAACTAACGTAGCTTTGCCCTTATTTACTTGATAATTGCGAATTTCGGCCTGAAATCATCCCGGCTTACCGGGCTAGCCCGCTCCATGTAATCGTTTTGTAAACTCATCCCGGTTAACCGGGCTAGCCCGGTTAACCGGGCCAGCCCGGTCCATGTAATCGCCCCCTTAAAATCGTTTGGCGTTAACAGAGTTGACAAAGTTTTTTCACAACAACAATGCGCATAAAAGGGTTCTATAAAAATGTTGCTTGTAACGGTCTGTACTAAAGTTTGCTTTTCTTTTTTAACAGAAGGGAGACATCGTTCAAGAGATCGCTACGATAGTTTAAGTAAAATTTTAGATCATAGGTGTGTAATATTTTCTTGACGTTTTTTTTTGTCAAAGATTCCATATCTTCTTAACCGAGTTAATTGCAACTTGGCAATGTAGTAAAGTTTCCAGTTTGCAAAACTTAAAGTGCTTATGAAATGAAAATTAAATTTGTCTTATTTGAAAGAACACTTAAAATGGTAGAGTAACATATTTTGCAGTTTTTCGTTTCCTTGCTTCGTTCTTGAGATATTTTAGTTTGTTTGATATTCAAATTAAACATTTTGACGTCACACGTGATCGAAAAAAGTTATATATCTTTGCCATTATCAAATATAATAATCACTTGAAGATCTACATGTTTAGTGTTGTGGGCGAGATACGTCCACATGCTTCATTCAAATTAATTTGGTTTGATAATAGAAAAGATATCTAACCTTCTCCAATAGCTCATTAGGGACCTTACGAAGTACGGCGGCAACTTCAACGACGACGTCTTCTAAACAAAAGAATTCTAGTTGTGGAACATAGAGAATGAATAATTTTTAGTCCCTAGAGTAATCTCAACAGCGTCCTCGTTCTTCTTTATACAACGCCACTTAGGGCATTTTCACGTCTTCAGGACGACGTCAACGGCCAAAAGATGAGAACTGTTGTTTAAGATTGACCTCAGTGTAGACACTACAATCTTTTTAGCAGTACTGCGGCGTTTTAAAAGTCGGTAAACAAGCTTCAAATATGAAATATAATAGTCAGTCAGCCGTGACTTTTTTTAATTATAAAGTTTATGTTGCTTTTTAACCGCCGTCGTCGTCCTGGCATCGTAAGGTCCCTATTATGCATCTACGACGTCAAAATGTTTAATTTGCATATCAAACAAACTAAAATATCTCAAGAACAAAGCAAGGAAACCAAAAACTGCAACAGATGTTACTCTATAATTTGAAAAAAATAATACGTATAATCATGGAAACCATACTTTTATCACGTTCTTTTATGCTCTGATGAAGTATCGAGTTTAGCGAGACGAAAGCTTAGCGAACTATTATTTACATGAGTTACATGGTATTGCCATTCGTAATAATCACAGACGTTTTATATTTATACTTACGATATTGATTACCTTGCGACCAAATGTTTAAAAGAACGTGATAAAAGTATGGTTTCCATGATTATACGTATTTTTTTAGTTAGAACGAGCAGGGGATAACTGCGCAGTTGGTCTTAGGGGATAACTCGGACTGGGGGATCGCTGAGACCGTGACACCGGTCTGCCACGTGAACCGCAGTAGCTCAATACCTTAATAGTTATAATTCTCTTTTGGGCGAGGTATTCGTTTGGGGAATTAAGATTTTATCTCAATATTTGCAGCTTAACTAACAACTTTACTCATTACTTTATTTCCATTTTCTTTTATTTATAGAAGTCGTTATGGAGTTAGGAAAGAAACCTTAATGCACGGGGTAAGTGTCTATTTAGAAATCCGTTTTTGTCATTTTGTTTTGTGTGGTTTTTTCCTTTACTTAATTGGTAAATTTCTTTAGAGTTACTCAGATTATGTTAGAGAATTTCACCGTTCAAGACAATCTTCATCAGCATTTGCACCTTATAGTCGGGTAAGTAACCTTCTGTATACGCTAATAACCTTTACATGGGCGAATGAGTACCCCCAGCGGTCCGGAAGTTTGACTTCGCCCAATCATAGGACCTGTCTTATGGAGTTAGCGTTCCAGTTTACTTAGAGTTCAGCGGCGCAGACACATGCATAGCTTATTTTGTGTCATCACTGTTTGTGTCCAAGTTACGTCGCTGTCGGCATTTTGTACAGCTTCTCGTCCTTAGTTTTCTGTTCTTGTTTTACAGTCGGTTGCAGGTGGACGTCCTCTAGATGTATCATATTATCCACCTGTTCCTCACAGCAGCTCCAGAAGTTATCAGAGACATGTAAGAATCTGTACATTTTTAGACCAGATTGTAACAAACTAAAGCCAGAGACGTGTGTACTAAAGTTCAGAGAGAGCTGATAAGACACGGCTTACACAAGACGCGCCTTACATAAGACGTGAACTGATCCATTCATTACGGCTTTTTGAACGAGTCGCGGCTTGTGTAAAACGCGAACATAAGTCTTTGTACCTTTTATACGCGTATTTCGCGTCTTATGTAAAGCGTGTCCTGTGTAAGCCGCGTCTTAAGGTGAGGTAATACGGGCAACATTTTTCTTCAACTTGCAACGCAACTTGTTGCATTGCAAGTTGAAAAGCGTTGTTGCACGTATTACTACTACCTACCTTAAACATTGTCACGCAATAATGATTTTGTTGCAAGTTGAGAAAATTGGTTGAAAAAAGTTGCTTCAACATGCTGATTCAACTTGCAACAAAATCATTGTTGCGTGACAATGTTTAACGTGGGTGGTAATACGTGCAACAACGCTATTCAACGCAACAATGTTGCAGCAATTTGTTGCTCGTATTACTTCACGTTGGTAATGCTTTTTTCTTGTTGGTGTGCCGTCACCTTCTGTATCGGCAACACCGAGTAAAATGTTTTGAAGTTCTAAATAATCTAAAGGATTTACTACGAATGCTAACCACGTCTAATGTTTTCATTGTAGGTCGACCCGTATGCTGCTGCCGCAGTTTATGCAGACCTCATGAGATCTGAACGATCCAGCTACCGTAAGAGAAGATAGAAAGCATCTGCTGTTCATGGCGGCTTTACTGTAAATTTCGTACTGTGTGCTTCAGAAGCATGCCCTTGTGGACATGACAACTGTATTTCGCAGACATTCGCGTTGTTACTCGTGAAGACATTGCATCACAATAAAATTGCGTAATGTCTTGACTTGTGAAAACCGTGAATGATTTAGTACTTTTTGGTAGTGGCAGTTTTAATCCTGCACTCCTTCGAAACGATTTTAAACCATAATACGAGGAAGAGACATAGGTGTATGATTCACGTATAGTATTTCTTGATTGATAGTGTTGAATTTATTCGTCGTATTATGTCGTGCTCCCTACTGGTGTCTATTTTATACTGTACAGTTCGATTACAAATGAATTTTTATGTTGCTCAATGTACGTTGTCAGGAGTTACGTATATACTGTATTTCAGCAAAGCAGTAGAAGTTTCAACTGATTTTCAGTAAAAGAACTCTATTACTGGTGTCATGATGTACTTTGTGATATTATACGTTTATACAGTACGGTACTCTATTATTGCGGTACTCTGACGAGTTAGGCTACGTTGCGCTTCTTTTAAAGGACGTTGGCAATAAAAATGAAGTTTGTCAAATTTGAAAGAACTCGTAAAATTGTAATAGAAGATCTTTTACAACTTTTTTGTATCTTCGTTTTAAGAATATTTCAGTTTGTTTGATATGTAAATTAGATGATCTCTGGCGATCACTTACACCTGTATGATTGCTCAACATAAAATGTTCAGTGTCACAAGGCGTTTTCAGTTTATGTGCACAGTCTCAAGTTATTTCGTTAAACAAACTTAGAGATATAACTGATTTTGCTAGGTGTGAAAATATTGTACCCTGCTCCTGACGTCAGAGACCATCTAATTTACATATCAAACAAACTGGGATATCTTGAAAACGAAGAAAGATACAAAAAAGTTGTAAACGATCTTCTATTACAATTTTACGAGTTCTTTCAAATTAGACAAACTTAATTTTTATTGCCAATGTCCTTTAAATTAAAACTGATTTAGGATTACCCACTCGAGTCAGAGCTGTGACAAGTATACAAAGGGATCGATTTTTCTATCAATGGGTCCCAACTGCCCTTGCGTAGATCGCGCGCTTAAAGTACTTTTGGCTGATCCCAACTTTAACCCTAATCCTACCTATGTCCTTAGATCAGTTTTAAATCAAATGGTTGTATTTCAGATTGTAACGAAATGTTAATCTGAAGCCAGTGAAATAATTTTTTCCACTATTTAAAATCCAAATAAGCATTTCATGGCTTTCCGTGATTGCCCATTTGAGACGGGGACTGTGGGGGACCGTTATGGTAGATCAGTGGTACACGTGTCCAGGAGGGTAAGTGGTCGAGGGGTACTTTTATAAATTTCAACATGGCGCGCGAACATTAAAAATACCGCCGCTACTGAAGGACGCATTTCACAGATCTAGAAATGGCAGATATTAAGCGTTTTAAAGTTGCGGAAATACACTTTCACAACCCCAAGGTAAGTTGAAGCAATTTCTTTTTGAATTGGATGGTAGAAACAATATTTTGATATAAAAATTCGAACATCATCATTTGCTTTTTGATTGTTGACCATCGCTACTTTGCACGGAACCTAGAATATAGATTAGATCGAAACGAAATTAAAGAGCTCTCTCCATTCACAGTTTATAATATCACCGGTATCAACATATTATGTACGCGTTATTGCTGTGTGTTTTTGTTTTTCATGTGGTGTAGTATTTTATTCAAATATTATTTTATTCAAATGTTATTTGTCTATCAAGACAACAAAATCAGGGCGCTATAAATCATCTCCAAAAACCTGTCCCGTGACGTCGCCATTTTCACCGTGAAAACTTGCGCATTTATAATCAAATCATTTAATTCCAAATGCTTTCAATTCTGTACATTTGAATCTAAAACTTATTAATAATTCATGAGGAAAACAGAAAATCCATGTTTAATGATGTCTGTATATGTGATGCAGATTCCTCTTGATTTACATAAACTTTAGCTTTGATTTTCTCGACTTAGAAACGTTTTTTTAGAAAAATTACTACGCCAATTAACTTACCAAATCTGTATACCCCGATACAGAATGGCCACTCATTCTGTAAATAGTACTTATAAATAGATCAATTTTCACCATCTGGAGGTGAACATGGTGACCTCATGGAACAGGTTTTTGGACAGACCATACACAAGGTGTCTGGTGGTGTTGGGACCCTAATTATTATAAACTTGGTAATTATGTGTCATGAGCCTACAAGACTCCCTTATTCCACTCATGGTGGGCCCAGGCATTTGTACAGTGGGCATACCCAGCCACAATATGTCATGTTGTACTTACCATGCACCTGCTTCATCTTGATGCTGCCCTTGTTATGTGTGCTAAATGACATTGCAAATTAATTGGATTGGAAAAGGGAAAGTCATTCAGTATACTTGCTATAATTGAGCCCAGCTGACCACAACCAGCAATGAGTGCTGGCTGCTGGGTGAAAATGTAGAGCTGATTAAATTTTTATAATGATCTACGGACAATGTACATTTTTGTAGAATTACTAAAGCTACATAACTATTTCTAAATCCTGTTATCCACAGTCAAATTATAAACTTTACAGTGATTAAGACCCTAGCTACTTAGCCTGAGAAAATCAGACCCCATCTCAGGTGCAGGCCCCTCCTACTAGCTACTTAGCAACAGCTGATTATGAAGAATTGCAGTAAGAATTGTGTGACATTACTGTAGCCAACCTTGTACCCAGGGCCATTTGTAGGGAACTGGGCCAAGATGGCAGGAACAAATGGCCCTGGTGGAGGCTAGGCTATCTCAGCCTCTGATTGATCAAGAGCTTATGGCATAAATCAGATGGTTTGATTTTGTATTTTTTTTTAAAAATTGAATTTTTGACCTTGTCGGTTGTTCCTGCACATGGCACGGGAAATTATATTTTAAACAATGCAATAATTAGGTGTAATTAGGTATAATTACTGTGTGAAGAACTGAGTTCTAGTTAATAAAATGCGCAATATACTGCGCATTTTGAGCTAGCCTCCACCAGAGCCATTTGTTCCCACCATTTTGTTTTATTCGCCATCTTGACCCAGTTCCCTACAAATGGCCTTGGGTACGAGGTTGCACTGTAGCTTGTTTACACTAAGCAAACTTTAGAGTAAGTTAAATCCATTGTATTTCACTGACCAGCTAATACAGTACAGTAAACCAAACCAAAAAGTATGGGTGGTCAAAATTAAACGAGGTTGAAACAGTTGCATATGTAACTTAATTTCTAATGGGCCAACAGAAATCGAGATGTAACATCTCAATTTCTGTTGGCCCATTAGAAATTAAGTTTAGGTCATTTTATGGGCTGGAAAACTTTGTTTTAAATTCTCAGAAATTCTCCAAAGTTGTAAATTTGCAACTCAGAAGTTGAATATCATCCAATTATTTCAACCAAACTCAACCAAAATTAAATGGGTTGGTTCTTGGTTTATGATCAATCTTCCCACAAACGTTCATAAAAACATATGCAGTATTTTGTGAAATATCCTGGCAACAGACAGACAAACAAATAAACAGATAAACAAATAAACAGACAAACAAACAGACAGAGGTGAAAATATAACCTCCTGGCAGATGTAAAAATAGTGTGACTTAATTTTCACATGGCTCGGTTTCCTTTGTTCTTTTTGGGGAATATATTCAATAGCCCCTGATAACAATGGCAAAATAATAGATTAATATTCCCTCTAATATTCCCCTCAATACTTCTTTTCTATTGTGACTCCTGTCAACCTCGCCCATGTGAAAATTAAGTACGTTACAGTGAATAAATCACATATGCCCTCATAATTTATTTTAATTTATATATATTTAACGTTGACAGGAACACAGGATTAATATAAGTATGACGATTGTGTACTTACTTGTATATATATATATGAAACAGGAAATGATTTAGTACTCCAACCAATATAATCAATATCACTGATATTGGAATAGTTTTGGCATAGTTTAGTTAACTGACTGGCAGTGCTGTAATTATAGCTATTATATACTTGACAGGCTTGATACATAAAACATCTTTAACATATTTTATACACATAAGGCTTGTTGACGTCCAAAAGACTTGTTTTCACTTGTGCTAATAGCATGAGTCAACTTAGTTACTGGACAAAGATTGCCTCTTCTATAAACTAAGATAAGTAGGGGCGTAGCCGCGTAGCGAGAGGTGGGAGGGAGTTGCGACACCTTTTCACCTCTGCGAAAACTGGTCGGACGTAAAGCAGAGATTCTGTAGGTCTGTAAATTGATCGTAAAATTGAGTAAGTTGGTCGGTTATGTGAGAAGGCAATAAAGGTAAAAAACCCTCTCACCCCTCCCCTAACCACACACATTCAGAATATTTGCGCTACACCACTGATGCCCTAATATATATTTATAAACCATCTGCCTCCCGGTATACAAGTAAATTTCAAAAACGTAAAGAATCAGATAAAACGCTTTTTAACCTCTCATGGTATCGGTGCATCACGGAAGATTGTTTTTCCATTTTAAAATGATGAAATGATGTCACGCTTAAATCAACTGTTGTTTCTAAAATATCAGATATATAGCATTATTGTTTTAACAGTAACATTTCTTGATTCTTATTGTTACAACGAAACTGTACAATTAAAAAAATGTTTAACTTTGAAAATGTTTATTATTTGTATCAAAACTGATATAAAAAATATTTCATAAAATTTTGAAATTGGATAAAGAAGTGCATATAACTGTCACAACCGAAATGTCTCATTTCCTATTTTTGTAAACTGCTACGCGAATTTTTAAAACTTGATGACCCCATTGCTCATAAATTACCAATTTGAGATGAGAGCAAGGATTAAGGTTAGATTAGCATAGATTTAAGCCCTAATCAAACGAGGACGCAAGTCATCGCAAGTTGGCAGTCACAAATTTCTGTGGCGGTCGTTCGAACACCCAAATTAACAAAATAAAGGTTTCATGAGTGTTTTAAATAAGTTTTAACTTTGTCACGGCACATAATATTTTCGGGAAATTATTCAGAGCGGCTGGCTGAGATAGCGTGACTGCCAACTTGCTTTCTCGTTTGATTCGGGCTTTAGATTTAATAACTTTATTGCCTATAGCAACTGGTGGTCAAACAGGGCGAAATGCCCGCCAATTGAACATGTAGGTCTTGATTTTGTGGGGGGAGGAAAGCCAGAGAACCCGGCGAGGCACAGGAGAGATCAACTACAGCTCTACTCACGTTATAAGTTCCAAGCTCGACAACGGGGTCATTCCCAAGCGGTCACCCATAACCCCGTCTAACCGGGCTTAACTTTTGGTGAGGTGCAGCCAAGTTGCAGCGCGCTAACAGCACACGCCACCCATGCTCCCCAGTACTTACCATGCGGAAAAGTTTGGTAATTTGGTAATTTTAACATTCGAGACATTTATATGTAAATTAGGCCAAGGCCAAGGTTTGGCCGGAAAGCGACAAGAGTTTCATACTTAGCGAGGAATTTCTCAGCTAGCATAGCCAAGAGTCCCTAGAATTCCTCTAAGTCATTATTATCTAAACCTGGGTGTGAGAGTGAAGGAAAGGGAGACTTTGGATTGAACACATGACACAGTTTGTAACCGGACTAATTTATAGAATCATATATATGCATTGCATGACTCGTAGCATTTAAATCACTCCCTGAGATATTTCGTAAGTCAAGTGCCTCTCTCCAGGTTTTTACACAAAATTGGATATATAGACTATGGATATATAGACTATACCCCCCCCCCCCCCCTCCCAACATGTTTGGCTCAGATTTGCTCACAAGAGTGATTGGAATTTTGGCGATACAAGCATCGTGAGGCTCTGGAGTATAACCCGATTTCAACCATTCTTTGATTATACGAGAAAACCATGCAGACAATTCGGATTTGAACTAGTTCGGTCAGGTAGCGTATAGTCGTCAGAAAAGCAGCCTCCCACCTCTGTCTCTAAGTAAGGTCGCAAATAAGCAGTCGTATAGTTACCATCCGAGAAGAATTCGTCAACTCCTCCTCGAGTCCAAAAGTCGTGGGTTTTCTCCGGATTCTTTCCACAGGAAAAGTTGACATGTGGGGTGGATTAGAACTTAAAAGCTAGAAATTAATGATTATAGAAAAAAGTGGTAAATAGTTAGTTGAGATAATCATTCATTATATATTAATTATTGTAATCGGCTGCTATGTATGAAAAGATCGAAAAACTGAGCGAGTTAAAAAATTTGCATTTTTTATTTTAAAAACTATAGTTGTAGGGGTTAATGTGTATTTATCGAGTTGGTCCAATATTTACTTGCATTGCACAATATTTGAGAAGTATTTTTTACTAAATATAATACGCGCTAAATTGGTTTGTATTTTCATCTCATATGTTCAGTGAAAACTGTTGCAGAATTGTACCCTCGTGACCGACTATTAAGTTACAATAATAAATTCAGTTAATTCATTCATTCATTCATTTCAGAAAATGCCGAACGCCGACGGAGATTTCAGTGAATTTGGTTCGTCTAGTATAAACTATACAATCCTACAAAATTAAAAACAATGGTGACGCTATATTTATATAGATTTATATAGTATACTGCGTAGAAATAGCATTTAGGGCATATTAACACGATCTTGCATGCACGGTTAGTAATTACGATTGTTGGTGTGGTTGCAAGGCACAGTGGACTGATCAATGTCTATGGAGAAACGAAGGCATTATTTGTCTCATGTATCTTGCCGTCTCAAATAAAAATAAAATGAGTGAATAGAAATTTTTTAGAGTTTCTGATTTTACAACTTGCCTGCAAAATTTTCCTGTACTCGATAAAAATATTTACGTAGTCGCCAAAGAATTTGGAAAATATGCATTAGTTTAACACGACTTGAACGATGTAGTCAGAGTATAGCCAGCCTTTAAAATGCAGGAAATCCTTTTCAGACGCTCAAGCCTCAAGAATTCTAACATTTCCAACTAGAAAACAGTGGCGGACACTAGGGGGGGGGCGGGGGGGGGGGCGATCGCCCCCCCCCCGCAATAATTTTAGCTGAAGCTTTCATTTTGAAAAGTGGAAGCACAAGAAAGTTTTCATTTCAAGAAGTGGAAGCACTACTTATTAGTTATTACAATAACAACAGCAGCAGCAAAATGGCGTGTTTTAATAAAAACAAGCGAAAGTATTCTAATCCCACAAAATAAGTGTTATGAAGTAAGTTTGGATAAAGAAATTTCGTACAAGTTACAACATGCTTGATGCTTCGCATTTTTCCATTGTCATTTGAATTTTGCTTCGCAAAATATTTTCTCTGAAATGTTGTTTTTTTATGCTTAGCAGGTGATTTATAACAAAATGCACCATTAAAATAGTGTTTTGAAAACCTAAAATTTTTTACAAAATGTGTTCTCAGAATGCTGCAAATGCCATTTCAGAGATCCAAATTTTAAAAATTTTCCGGGGGGGCATGCCTCCGCACCCCCCTAGAAGGCTCGTGCCTTCGGCACTCGCCCCCCGAATATTTCGTCAAGTGTCCGCCACTGCTAGAAAACATACTCTATGGGTCTCGCCGAACGTGGAAGCCTTTTTTACATGCCAACGTATACTTTGTCGAAACTTTCCATAAATAACTATACTGGATTAATGGACTTTCTAACTATACGTCTATAGTTTTTTCTTTATTGGCTCTAGATATTTTTTGCTTCCTGCACTGCGAGGTGAGGTCGTTAGCAGTTAGCCCTATAACTGTACCGCCTTTTTCCGAAGATGGCGCAGAGCGAGGTGTTGAACAGGTGAAGTTGTATCAATACATGATTAGCGTATGAGCTAGACGGTAAACTCGCTAGTGGACCAGGTTAGCGTACAAGCTAAGCGATACACTTGATTACTAGGATTAAAGATTTTGTTTCTTTTTTGTTTAAGTATCACTTCTTTAACTATACATCACTGGGCGCGATCTTTGGAAGTGGGCGGTTTGCTGGATGATAAAAGAGCAAATATAGCCGACAATATAAATTCAACATAGTTTGCTACCGGTCCACCACTGTACAGTAACTGCAAGAAAGGTTAAACTTTCTTGCATAATTTATTAACACGAGTTTTCATGTAAAACATTAAAACGATATATTTCCACTCATGACTCATTTGATATATATAAACCGTTACCTTGCTGCTAGAGGTTTCTATCAGCGGGCATAAACACCAAACTCCAACAATAGCCAATCAAATTGAAAGATTTGTGGGAAACTCGTAAATTTATAGTAATATAATCTAGAACACATTGTGCTAAATATGCGGTTTGTGACGTATAATAATAATAATAATAATAATAATAATAATAATAATAATAATAATAATAATAATAATAATAATAATAATAATAATAATAATAATAATAATAATAATAATAATAATAATAATAAAGGAGGTGGAGAACATGAAACTCCACGGGCAGTTTGAGAGAGATACAAAGGATATGAAAACAGACGAATCATGGAATTGGTTAAGTAAAGGTGATCTCAAACGCGAAACAGAAAGCCTGATAGTTGCTGCACAAGACCAAGCGCTAAATACAAACTCCATAAAGAAAAGTATATATGGGTTGAATGTCTCGGATAAATGTAGATTATGTGGCGAGAAAGTGGAGAGTGTGATGCATATTGTAAGTGCATGTAGCATGCTGACGCAGAAAGATTGCAAGAGGAGACACGACAAAGTATGCCTGAACCTTCATTGGACACTATGCAGAAAGTTCGGCTTAGAGGTCAGTGACAAATAGTACCAGCACAAATCGGACACTGGTAGAGAACGAGAGGGCAAAAATCCTATGGGACTTCAACATCCAAACGGATCGAGAGATCAAGCACATGCAGAAGACCAGACGTTGTCGTAGTGAACAAGGAGAAAAACGAGTGTATGATCACAGATGTGGCAAACCCCGGCGATCATAATCTGGAGCATAAGAAATTTGAGAAACTAAACAATTACTCTGAAGTCTGAACTGAAACTGGAAGTAACTAGAATGTGGAATAAAAAGACGGTAGTGGTACCAATTATAATAGGTGCATTAGGCTCAGTACCGAAGGATCTACAGTCCTATCTCAAGCGTCTAGATATTACACATGATTTAAACATCCTACAACATTCGGTGCTACTAGGCACAGCCAACATTCTCCGAAAGGTACTGTCGATGAGTTGAAGAACGTCAGAGGTACTCACTTGGCTTAAGTTGAATAAACCTGTCAGTGAGGATTAAACACCGGTATCTACATGAACAACAACAACAACAACAACAATAATAATAATAATAATTAGTGATTTATATTGCGCATTCTTCATGACGTGATGATCAAATGCGCATTACAGTGTACAACCGAATACATAAATAGTCCGAAAAAAATTAACACCTACATAGCTATACATATAATACGTATAGCTATGTAGGTGTTAATTTTTTACGGAGGGAGGAAAACCGGAGAACCCGGCGAAAAACCCTCGACAGGAGAGATCAACTAAACTCTACTCACACGAGTCTCGAGCTCGAGAATGAGGAGACGAGGTTATTCCCGAGAGGCAGCGCCCTAACAGCACACGCCTGTCGGTAATGCTATGTATAGCCAGGCTACTAAAAATAGAAGACATAAAGTACTTTTGTGAAGTGCCTGATCATCCCACTTCATTCATCCTAGCTGATTCCTAGAAGCGGTCGAGTAGAGTGTTTCTCTCTACTTGCCCAGTAAAACCTCTCTACCAGAGAGCACACCAGTCCCATGAACTTCTTTAACCAGATCAGTCAGGTTCGGACGCTGAACATGTAGCCTCATTTAAACACGAATGTGAGGTCAATTGGGTAAACTTATCAAATTGTATTTGATAAAATAAAATTGAATAAGGCCTAGTTACTACTGTTTGTTAAAATAGTTTAATTATTGTTTGAGCTTTCGTCGTATTACTACGACTTCATCAGAAACTGATGACAACTTTAATTTAACTTACCAAATTAATCAAAAGTTTATGTGAACCCGAGTTCTATCGATATTTTTTAATTAATACCTGAATTAAAACCTATATGCGGTCCTGTATCCGTGGGGTACTATATAATAGTAGAAAACTGTGTGGCCCAGTGGCCGGTGTTAACACACAGCAAAAATCAGCAAGCAAATTTAACAGTGGAAATTTTCAGCTACGGCATGCGCCACAGCCACAACTGAACTCCACCTGCACGATTCGAATTTTTAACATACCATAACTAAGATTAACTAAAATTGAGAAGCTGTTATTGACTATAAAAATATTTTCAGTAGTGACATTAAAATATCGTATCAATGTTCTAACTGACAAGTTTATCAGTTATTCACTGTTATGTGTTATCCTCGTAAACTAAAGTTGATCTAATATTCTAATCTAATCTAGTTGGCTAATGATTTTCCCGCCATTACGTTGTCAGTTTGGGAAACTCGTTTGTCACGCTGTAAATTTCAGTTATAAACGGAACTTCTTGTAAAATAATTCTGGTAAGAACTAAAATACGGAAACACTTTAAATATCTCTACGTGTCCTACCGGCTGCCGTCCTCTTGTGAAAAACGTCATTATATAAAATTGATGCTTTGTTGTGTGTGCGACACGTTTTGAATAAAAAACCCTATAAACACACCACCATATTTGGAAAGACAAGATATATGTTTGCATATGCAATTCTGGGCTCTTATATCCATACTTCGTCTATGAAGTCATCTATCATTAATATAATAAGGCCTGTTTTATTTAACGCCAACGGCGTATGTGTTTGTCGTGTGCCGAACCAATTTATACAGCGAACTTTCGTATATAATAATAGTGCCTCAAATTTTGAACAATAACCTAATTTTTATCCTAACCTAAATTAATCGTATAACCTTGACCGTAATCCTTGCCACTACTATATTACTACAACGTTTTACTTTAGGAATAACCGTATACCTGAATGTTTTCGTGATTTTAATACGATTTTTAAGAGTAACAGTTTGTGTGATGTCATTTCGGGGGCTCAATGGTTACTCACGCTAACAGCAGGGGCGCAACTAGAAAATTTCGAGGGCAGGGGTTGAACGCAAAAAAAGGGCAAAGTCGTTCAGTATTCTAAACCATTTGGGACTAGAAGCCAGTGGCGTGGGAAGCGGAGATTCTAGGGGCATGGCCCCCCGGAAATCTTTTGAATTTTGGGTCTCTGAAACGGCATTTCCTGCATTTTTAGGACGCTTTTCTCGTATTTTCGGGTGCGGAAATTTTTATTTTGGTCTCGCATTTATGCGGAGAATTGTATTGCGTGCTACAACACGATTAATTATCTGTTTATCTAATGTCTAACCTAGTATTAGAGGTCTCACAAAAAGGGCAGGGGTTAAAAAGGGCAGGGGTTGCAACCCCCCCCCCCCTAATTGCTTAACATGCATCTAAACCGGAAGTTGGCGATATTTATATTGCATCAAAAATCGGTTTATGTTAGTGTTGTGTTGGCAAGGAAGAACCGACCATCATCCACTTAAACAGCTTTTGAAATGTATGCATATTTTTTTAGATTAGGCTAGCTTCAAATCAACTTTGCCACAGTCGATGCACGATGTTTCATTAACCGTTTGCTTTTGAATGCAGGGTAAAACGTTACTCTAACCAATGAATTAGTTGTGAAAAGATAATAGCGTGCACTCGTTTATACTAATGTGTTTCCGCATCTGGCCGCATACACGGCCAATACCGTTGCCCTTGGCGTACTTACCCCGGTCCTCCCAGCATTTACGTAAATCAAACCCGCTGACCAAATATGGATAGGAATTAAGGAACAAGAAAACTGTAAAATTCTTAGAAGACTTAGATGTCTGAAAAAGAAATAGGAACTTCGCCATATTCAAATATATACTCAGATAAGTAAATGCACCTGAACGCATTGACATATATTGTGGCTGGCATTGACGAAATATTTCGGACGATTTTTCCTTCGACCGTATCCATGCAGCCTAATTTGAAGCCCAAATTAATAAGTACATCTATGATTTATTTATTTAAGCACAGTTTTTCACCTATATGGTTCATTCTCTTTTTAAATATTATATTTAATACAAGAGTAGATAGGGGCAAATCTGAATATTGTCTAACACGTTGAACAGAGACATATTTAATGCAAATGTCGGGTATAATTATATGACTAAATCTAAAGCATGCGGTTATACTTCTAGAACAACTTGCTAGCTGCATGCCTTGACCATCCTACTCGATTAGGACTAATAAGTCCTACAGGTTAACGCTGCACAGTTAAGCTGTAATTGTGGTTACTTGCATTGTGTGCCTGGATAATATATACATACTGTGGCGCGTCGGACGCCTTTCATGCACCAGTATACTTTGTACACCAGCTTAAATACGTTCAAATGCTCAATTCATCAATTGACTGAAAACATGCAAAAGGAAAGTGCGTACAGGGGGTGTATCTTTCTTGGCCAAGGTTAAAAAATCTTTCAGGTTGTACCAGTGGTACCTAAATTTCTCAAAGGTTGTTTTGTTGGGCGTCCTGTAAAGAAATATAGACAAGTTTTGATTGATAGCTTTCTTCAGCATATAAATATTAGCCTGCCTACGCAACTCACACTTCTAATAACATTTCCATGCATGCATGTTTTGCGGTATAGGATTGTGAAAATAATCCCTAGACTGTTGGGGTCAACATGGCTGTTTTGGTCATGTTGCTTTGGATGAAATAACAGTGATTACGAAACGATCACGTACACGAAGCTGTTTATTATCACTGACTCATTTGATAGCGACGATGACGTTGACTGCATATATCCAGCTGGTTAATCACCTGCTTTCCGAATATAATAATTGGACACTATATAGAACATGTATAGTTACTCGAGGTTACCTATGGCTACCACGTTTCATCCTACTCATCTTCACATGACGCATATGTGAAACACGCTGAGAACAACTATTCTCAAACTTTGGCAATAAGTAATTTTACTCTTTTTTTTTTTTCATTTCAACGGTATGTTAAGTATCAGAGCAAACAAAGAACTTGTTATCTTTTGTTTTTCATCCACTTAAAAATATCCTCCCTTTTTCATCAAAGACTTCAGGCATGCCCGAATGCTATTGAGGCATTTTAACGACTTCCTGTTGTGAACAACTAATCAACATTCCACGTTTGTAATAAATATCGTGACCAGAGACTTGAGCAACACAATCGCAATCGAACTCACGCAATCATAAAAAAAAGACGGACATATATATGAGACGAGCTCCTATTATGCTCCCATTATCAGAGGTTATGGAAAAACAGAAGATCAACTTTAAAAATCTGGCACGAATCGTTCAGTGTCGCTCAGAAGCAACGAAGAAAGTACGGAAAGACAGTCAACAAAGCTTTCGAGTGAATGTTGTGGTGTTGGGGTCGAGTAGCTGTGGCAAGACTGCCCTGATAAAACGTTTTCTCGGTAGACCTTTTCCGATGTCACACGAGCCGACTTTGGAAGATGTTTATGATGGACACTACACGTTGAAGTCTTTTCACACGACCGTGTTGCTGCGAATTCACGACACGGATGGTTCGTATAGGTTTCCAGCTATGCGGCACCTGGCGATTACTGAAGGACAGGCATTCGTTGTGATGTATGACTTAAACAGCCGAGAATCGTTTGAAAAGGCTAAAGAGACACTGAACGAAGTGATAAGAATTAAAGGGAACAGTCAGCTTGTGTATTTGGTTGGCAATAAATGCGATAAACCAACTGCAGAACAGGTTGTTTCAACAGAAGAAGCGAACAAAGTTAGCAAAGAAAAGAAATGTTGCTTTGCTGTCACCTCGGCCTTTTTAGGCATTAATACGGACAAAATATTTCGCGAGATCGCTTCTCAAATGGTCGAGAGAAGGCTACTAAAGTTATAGACGTCAATTGGTGACCATAACAGGAAAAGCCACAAATAACGTGCAAAGTCGCCATCAAGCGTGGGAACCGTGACTGGAACAACACGAAATGTCCATCCCTTGGCTTGTGTTGAACGATGTGGTATCCAGACCATATAACTACACTCTACAGTATATACCGAATGTCGAACACGTCACTTACAAAGTGTTACATAATTATGGCATTCATTTACAGTGCTGTCAACTCTGATAGCACTTTGGAAACTTTGTATGCAGTATTAATACAAACGTTTACAACGTATGCATTCTGAGGCTTGTCAGTTGTGGCGATGCCAATAATTTACCAATAATTGACAGTTAATGTACAATCTAGTACAATCTAGTGCAATTTCTGTGTACAAAACTTTGCCGATTATAATGTGAAAATAGAGGCATGGCAATTTATGTTAATCTAATGTCAATTAAATTATTTAATGCTATGTTTACATTGTAGTTATATATAAAGAATTATAAGAATAAATATCTTTATTACTAGTGAAGTGAAATGGTTTTAATTTGTCTTCTGACTTCTGCAAGTAATGGATAAAGCATGAGCAGCAATCTGTATCTGATTTACAAGGAGAGCTGCAAGCGAGCCGTAGTAAATCAAATACAGATCGGCTGCGATATCGTACTTATTATCAAATGGACGCATCTAAATAGCCATGTTTTCAAACTATTTTTCAAGTTGGAGTGATTTTAGCTAAGTAAATTGAGGAAAAAGTTTATGTAAATCATGCAGGACGAATCTGTATGCGATTTACAGATATTGATTAAATATTAATTTCTTTTGAATTTTCTTCATGAACTTTTAAACTGGTGCTGTCCAGTCCGTTCTGCGCATGATCCACATCTTTGTTTATCGGGACCCTCAAACCAATCTCGTTCCCAGAGCCAAATATGCCCGGCCGCGCGTATGGCTCTGGGTACGAGATTGCCCTCAAACATGACATTCGTAGATAATTACATGAAGTACTCAGCCCAATGTAAACCGTTAGAAGCGACATGGCAGAAAACCAAGCGATTCGGTGAAGATATCTCTTCGGATTTCTTCTATTTCTTCTGAAAATGTTTTGTTTTGGGTACAGGTAATGAAGAGGAAGCAAGAAAAGCTTACAATCTTCAATAAGGTATCAGTAAATATTTTTATAAACGAAGAAGTAAACATTAGTTTCGTACATGCGCAGAACGGACTGGACAGCACCTTTAATGAATTTGATAAGTAATAATGCAAATACAGTTATCAGGACAAAATCCCTTTATACAGAGGCTGGCTACTTGCACTTATTCCTTAATTGGTGGAGGACAAACTTTGTTGAACGTTGTTGAACGTCGGAACTTTGATCCATCGTTTTGACGTCATGTGAAAGAGGTTTATTTGTTAATTAATTTATTATCGAGTCGGTTTTCTTTGTTCTTCCGAGGTCTTTATATCGCATAAAGACCTTGAATAATAATTAGAAACGAAATGAAGAAAAAAACAAGGAAAATCTTTGTCCAAGGTGGAAAAAATAGACAAAACTTTGTTGGAAAACTTCCTCAATAATAAATTAAGTCATATAAATCCCTCGAACGTCGGGATGTATGCGATATAAAGCCCTCGGACGCTGCCCGTCCTCGGGTCTTTATATAGCATACATCCCTCGTTCTTGGGATTTATCAATTACTTATTTTCATCCCAGCATGCCGGGATCTCGGCTAGCCGAGTTACCCGCCTGTCTCATATAAACACTCTGCCGGGATAGCATTGAATTTCTATACATGGCGACTCGGTTTGCCGAGTAACTCGGCTAGCTGGGTAACTCGGCTCCATATAAACAGGCCCTTAGGACCTCCAGAGATGAGGAGTCCGAAGGGATGTGTTAGTTGTGTGGAGTACATAGTTAAACTGAACAGACCGAGTTTGCGAAATATTATTTATACCATTTAAGCCGTTTTACAATTCGAGCGTTTTTGGCGTAACGTAATAAGTTCTTTTAAAAGGGCGTTTAAATCCAAAGGAAATGTTTTTGCCTGCATGAGATAAGATTGTCTCTCTTCTCAAGACAACTGATGATAGTCAGCCAAATGGTTCGCTAATCTTAACAAACCCTGCTTACCACATGTCAAATGAATGGTTTTTAAATTTTACTCAAAACTAAATATGTTTTAATGTCACGGGGAGGGTTAACTCATCACCGCTATGCGATGGCCATGAAACATTTCAGCAAATGTATTTTAACATTTCTATGGGTTGCTTCTATCATTACTTGAGCGTTTTCAAATAAATGTTTTACGAATATCGTTTTCGCTGTAATTGTGCCGCCATACATAAGGGGCCGTTTACATGAATCTGGATTGAGTTTCAATCTGGATTGGAAAGCGAAGTCAATCCGTGTTTACATGGGAATTGGGTTTCTGAATTGAAATCCGCCTGAAATCTGAAATCCGTAAATATTTGAAAACACGCATGCATTGTTTGTTCTAGTCCTCTCTGTCACGTTTTTCATTCCGGAATGAAACTCGACCGCCTTTACATGATTCCGGAACGAAATCTCAATCCGGATTCAGGTAAACAGATAAAGGGGTTTGGTAATAGGATGCCGGTTCAATCCGGATTGAAACTCAATCCAGATTAATGTAAACAAGAGTCCGAAAAGGATGTGCTAATTGCGATTTGTGCATTTAACGGAACAAATTCTTCTTGTGCACCGCTAATTGAGCCATTTCGACAATTTCGGACACGTTGTTTGTCTCTTGTCGGGAGTTGATGAAAGCTGGCTAAATTATTTACTAAGAACAATCCTTACGCTTTCGAGGCATAACGTGAACTAAACTGTATAAATTACTCTGCAAAATGAAATTCTTATGAAATACAAATGCCCGGGGAGGGCCACATAGCGGCCCGCGCGTGGCCCGTTTTGGCCTGTTTCAGTAAAACAAGACCAGAGTCCCCTCCCACCCCTCAGCCCTTCGGTTTTCTCTAATTTCAGATTATTATATTAATTATTGCTGTAATCCTACCAAATGGCTCAATTAGCGGTGCACAAGAAGAATTTGTTCAGTTAAACAATGCACAAATCGCAATTAGCACATCGTTTTCGGACTCTTATGTATGGCGGCACAATCGTGAGCCACGCTGAAACTTTAAAGTTGGCGCTTTTTTTCGACAAAATAGACCAATCAGACACCTAACTCTTAATCGCTGGAATGTATAAAAGTTAGAGCTCGATTAGTGTTCATAATAAAACAGCAATGGAGGATCGCAGAAAAGCATTATCCAGGGAGAGAAGCAGAGTTTATAGGAAGAAAAACCTAAAAGCAAAAACGAATTTGAAGAAGGTATTGGATTACCTTTCAACAAATGCTAGAGAGCATTGGTTGGCGGTTCAACCCTTATTGAATAATACAGATGAGGAAACGTCTACTGAACAGACACAGCAAAAAAACACAGCAATCGACACAGCAAGGACCGCAGCAACAACCGACACAGCAAGGACCACAGCAACAACCGACACAGCCACCGCAACAACAAATACAGCAACCTACACTACCCCAACTACAACAACTACAGGAGAGTCGAGAACAACAGCTGGCACAGCAAGTAAATGACATTCTCGAGACATTAAACATGGAACTGTTCGTTTAATTAACTTATTTTATATTTCATTGAACATTAATTTTATATTTACATTTATTTACAATTATTTACAGAACCCATGCATGTGCTAAATTAGTAACCGTACGGAACAGTGTTGAAATTATCTATAATTACCCGTTTATTATACACTATTCTATAATATTTTTGTTGTTTTGTGATAACCTGCTTCGTGCGAGTGTCCCCAGGAGCCTATGTTACCCCATGATCAAATTGTGTATAAACCGCAAAAATGGAACTTTAAATGTGAGCGCGAGGGTCCCAGAAGATCGGTGGATTCGAATCCCACACCTGGCAATCATTTTTCTTCAAAACAAGACGCCTGCTCAGGCGTTCACTCGGTCTACTGATTTCTGAAAGCTTCGCATATGGCAATGCATAATTGCATAGATTTTCACAAATAGAATCTATGGTCTTATATGAACTGCTGCAGTGCAGGAAGCGCCGAAGGTTTGCTAATAATGTAGTGTAAATGTGAACAAGGCCGTTTTTCTGAAAATTAAACAACGGATCTAATATATTTAATTAGTCGACAAAACCTATAGTGTCGGATTCGGCAGATTCAAGCGATCATTTTGATATAGAGTTTATTTAAGTTCGGACAAACAGAAAATATTTAAACATGTTTTAAATATTACTTCGACACACGATATGTAGACATGCACTGAACATGTTCAACATATTGATATCTTACCGGTATTTGCCCTATTCGGTGCTTATTATTATACTTGCATTTTGTAGTTGTCGGACTGTTTTGAAATAGCTCGTTATTTTACGTACTAGGTCTACCACGATCGCCGGCGTGTGCAGTTGTAAACATTGTAAAGCCTTTGTAAGCATATAACTCGGTCACTTGCAAAGCTATTCAAACAAGTAAACAACTGAGAAACAGTGAAATGTCTTGCAAATATTCAAAAACATCGATAAAATGGCAATAAAAGCTTCGTTCAAAAGAGACAACCACTGATCTGGAGACATCTCGGCCGAACCTCGGTTTCGCAATTACTAGTATTAAACATGACTGTTCTCTGACGTTCACTCCTTCAGTTTAAAGCGGTTTCCAATTATTTTTAATACACCTTGATTCGCTGACAGTCCGACTGTGTAGTGTGCCAAGAAATGTCGTGGAAATATTCAAAAACATCGATAAAATGGCAAGAAAAGCTTCGTTCAAGAGACAACTTGCCATGAAAGTGAAATCTCGGTTTCGCAAAGCCTGCTGGGGCAATATCGCGACCCCCCAAAAAACTATTATTAGGGACCTTAAGGTGGCTCCATACAGTTTCTTGAAAAGTGGAAAATATAAGTTTGAGAGTCCAAAACACGTGTATAAACAATTCGGAAAAATAATAAAACTAAATGTTGTGCATAGTTAAACAGTCTGACAATGGCAAAAACTGTTACCAAATAAATAGCAACAGTTGGTGCTATGGCAACAATGACGTTTCAAAATGGCTGCCAATTACCCTTCAAACTAATTTAATTCGAAAAAAACTTTGGTGACCCCCAATTTTTTTTTCATTAAAACTTTCCTGGAAGTATGAGTAATCAATAGGCCGATTTAAAAAAAATTCTGTAGAACGAATTTTTTTAAAAATTAACAAACATGATTTTTCCGGAAAAAAAATTATTCCTTCTACAGAAGTTTTTTTTAAATCGGCCTATTGATTACTCATACTTCCAGGAAAGTTTTAATAAAAAAAAAATTGGGGGTCACCAAAGTTTTTTTCGAATTAAATTAGTTTGAAAGGTAATTGGCAGCCATTTTGAAACGTCATTGTTGCCATAGCAACAACTGTTGCTATTTATTTGGTAACAGTTTTTGATTGTCAGACTGTTTAACTATGCACAACATTTAGTTTTATTCTTTTCCCCGACTTGTTTATACACGTGTTTTTGGCTCTCAAACTTGTATTTTCCACTTTTCAAGAAACTGTGTGGAGCCACCTTAAGCAATCACAACGCGAACGTCACGACGACGACCCAAGTACAATGGTATTTTTCAACCAAAACAAAGCGTTGAATAATTTGCAGTCCCAAGAGTAATCCCAACACCGTCCTCGTTGCACATATCACGTCAACTGAAGCGTTTTCACGTTTTCAAGACAACGTTGTGGCAAGAACGGCAAAAGTTGTTAGTTTACTTAGGCGTTAATCTATCATACGTCTCGTTGTCGAAGCTATGGCTGCTTTTTAAGGGTCTTACAAAATACATAAAGCATACAATATACGATGTCCTGATTCCATGGTTTCTTTTAAATGCAGTAACTTAATTGCCGTCGTCGTCCTAGCTTGCTTAAGGTCCCTAATAATACCAATAACACGACCGAAACCTAGACTCGTCTACCACAGGTAGCCCGAGTAATAAGACAACAGGTATAGTGTTAATAAAAGATATATTATTAAATTTCCTATTTACAAGCACACAAAATTAAAAATATTGATTATCAGCACACAAAGTTAAAAACCCTAAATTATTTACAAACACACAAAGTTAAAATCCATTTGGTAAAGTGTTGAAATTATCTATAATTACACGTTTATTATACACCACCCTATAATCTTTATGCTGTCGTTTTGTGATAATTTGCTTCGTACCCGTGTCTCTAGTAATTTTAAAAGGTATATTTACTTTGCTGGATCTACTCCTACGACCATATCGCGCATAACATTAAAATTAAGTTTCTCTATTGCTCGGAAATCTAAAGCAATACCTCGTATCTTACAACATGTTTTACCATTGTTCAGTTCATACGAATAATTTTTTGGGCCGCCGGAGACAAAGGTCGTGATGTAATTACCATTGAGTTCATCCGTTAATTCGCTCAGGTACACCCCGGTCTCAGGTTCTATCTCTCCAGGTTTCCTCACGTAAATCACAGAGTCCGTGTCGTACTACTATTGCTCTTTGGTTGGTAAATACTTATGTAGGTTGGCAATCTTTCGCTTTCTTCCCGTTCCGCCCATAGGTAGTTGTTTTTTGTTTGACAATATGAAGATATTTTGAGGTTTTATCCTCTAAAATGCGACATTTTGCGAGCGATCAACATACACTTCTCGGTGAATTCAGCATGAAGTACTAAAGCACATTTGTAAAGTATGTAAGCGCGCATTTAGTTGTGAAATATTTCTAAAATGTTGCATTTAAGTGACTTAACAGTGGTATCACACCAGGCTTACCTCATTTAAACCAATACGTTGACGTTGATATATCCAAAGAAATTTTACAGTAAAATAGATAAATATGCCAAAATACGATTCAGAATAGCTGTCTAACCAACAAAGCACCTTTTCATCAAAATCATGAATATACTTGCAGCATAGACGTTCTTCAAATCACGTTTGAATCCAAGTAGATGACCAACCATCCATTAACGCTGGGATATCGTCCATCTCTGTCGATCAAACGAATCATCGTTCCAATCTCGCTTGAAGGATTCGCGTTGCTCGTCCGACCAACCATCTGCATTAACGCTGGGATGTCGTCCATTTCTGTCATAAACGAATCATCGTTCCAATCCCGCTTGAAGGATTCGCGTTGCTCGTCCGACCAACCATCCATTAACAGTATACAAAAAAGAGTCTCATACATGCTTAACTAATTATCGTCCAATATCCTTATTGTCGTTGTTTGATAAGATTCTTGAGAAACTAAACTATAGTAGGCTAATTAAAGTGCATATAAACCCAATTTATTTATCATCTGAATACCTTTCTACATAGAGCAAACAGTTGTGCAGTGAAATATTTTTTTGATTGGAGCTTAATATCTTCAATGTTTTTTGGCGATTCGCATTTCTATAGTATGGTAATGAGATGACGTCTATGTAGGCATTTGGCTTTCTTTCTCTTTTTGGCAAGATAAACTACCTGAGAATTTTTCTGGAAAACTCATACAATATGGAACATGTTGTTCAAACACACCATTAATCGAGAATTGGGTCATGTCATTCCTGCAAATAAATATTGTATAGATAATGATGACTACTTTGGCGTCATCTCATTACCACTTTGAAAACAAAAATCTCTATTAAAGCAATAAAGGTTGCTCCAATCTAAAAAATATTTCGTTGTTCAACTGTTTGCCAAAGGTAGAACGTATTTAGATGATAAAAAATTTGGAGTTATATGCACTTTAAATCATCTTGAAAAAAGGAACACCCTTTTTGATAATCAGTTTGGTTTCCACTCAAAGATCATAGTACAATTCAGACTATACTCCTGATTACAGACAAAATTCAAACAGCAATCGATAATGGAATATTTCTAAAAATTAGGCTAACTGTTGCCTAATTCGATTAGCTTCTTAGTTATTTTAGGCAACCAATACCATATCAATTTATATATACTTATGTTAAAAATTCTTGTAATTTTCTTTTCTATTTTTCTTATGGTATATATAACTCTTCGTCTTCTCGTAGCAACTGTAGATGCAGAGCGTTGAACTTGAGCATCTAATATTGCAATATTTCTAATCTGCATGACTGATGTTTTATAGTTTAGAATTAGTTTTTATAATATTTCTGTATGCGTGTATATTCTTGTCTAACCTGAGTTGTGTCTTACTTAATTAAACAACTTTAACGATACTTTTATATTTCAAAATATATTCGTGGTGGCAAGCTTCAATCCCCTTGAAATATTAAAAGAATTAGATAACATTATAAAATAGGTTGCGTCTTACGCACGCTGTGATTGGTCAATTACCGTGTTTATATCAGGCTATGTAAACACGGTTGTGATGTCACGGCACATTTTTTAGCCTTATTTCATAAAAGAAATAGAAAATGGATGCCCTGTGTTTATATATCCTGTGTTCAAATTCTGCCAACTCACTCTCGTGTTTGCATCAGGCTATATAAACACGGGCGGCCATTTTCTATTTCTTAATTATAAGTTTATTGAACCGATGTTTATTACTAATAAAGTAGGTTTATTGATGCTGGATAACCCTATAGACATTTGCTTAAATACCGTGTATCCATTAATCATTATATATACACGCATCAGATAGCCTCGACTTCATTCTTTTATGAATTGTATTTAAAAGAAGTGAACAAAAGGTCAGAAAAATGGCAAAAACTGAATAGAACTTAAGCGTACACTTAAGCGCAGTGGAGTACCCACAAACGATCTCTGTACTGTTTATTGTTCTTTTATTCGTCCAGTATTGGAATATGCGTGTCCAGTGTGGCATTCGTCCCTTACCCTGGAGCTAAGGAAACAGCTTGAGGACATTCAACGTAGAGCTGTGAAGATAATAATCCCGCATACGTCCTATGATAATGCCTTGGAACTAATTAATATCGATACCTTGAACGACAGAAGAGAATTGCTCACAAAATCTTTCTATAAGTTAATTTTGGATAAAGACAGTAAATTGAACGACTTGATACCTAACTTCTCCAAATGCCATTATTCCCTTAGGAATGCTAGAACAATCCCTATGCTTAAATGTCGAACGAATAGATTAAAAAATAGTTTTTTACCATATTGTATCCAAAAGTGGGATGTGCTGTGATGATAAGTTTTTAACATTTGTTCTCTAATTTTTATACCTTTTATATATCTTATTGTATCATTTGCTAGATTGGTGTTAATTTTGCAATGTAATTTTTAACTTGAGTTTTTCAAAATTGTTATACAATTTTGCCATTCAAGTTATTTTTAATAAAATTCAATTTTAAAAAAAAAACACTAACAGGAATCGAATTAACTATTATAACTAATGATATCCATCGTTAGTTAACAAAAAATAGTATTAGTTAAAACCAACTTAAGGTGGTGATCTAATTCTTCCTGAAGATGTTCTTCGTCACAAATTGTTCGCGCTCGATGAACGAGAGTTTTGCACACAGACGATTTGATACTTGGATGATGGAATGAAGTGTAGTTAAGGTATCTCAGTGCATGTGTGTTGGTTTTCGATACACAGTATGACTTAAAGTCCCATCTGGTTTAATGGAAAGCAAAACGTCCAAGAATGGGATAGATTTGTCTTGATTTTGTAATTCCATAGTGAATTTGATTGAAGGGTGTATGCTGTTAAGATGGTCAAGAAAATTAGACAAAGCATTCAAACCGTGTGACCAGGTACTTAACGTATCATCAACATAACGTTTCCACATACCTGGTTTTAACGGGGCAGTTGCAAGAGCCTTCTAGCTTCTCAAATTCCTCCATGTATAAGTTAGCCGTGATTGGAGACAATGCAGGGAACCCATTGCTGCTCCAGTCGTTTGTTCGAAAAATCTGTTGCGACATTGAAAACAAGTTGAATTTAGGCACAGTGTTAACAGTTCATAGACCTGATGCAGACCCGTCTGTGTGCAAAACTCTCGTTCATCGAACGCTAACAATTTGTGACGACGAACATCTTCAGGAAGAATTAGATCACCTTAAGTTGGTTTTAACTAACAACGGTTTTCCTGAGAAGATGATTCAAGCTTATATGACACCTTCGGTACATCCGGAGCTGAATACTCAGCCCCAGCAAGAACCACCTTCAGTTTCTCTTCCGAACATCGGACCAGCATCCCACAAGATTGAGAGGATTCTAAATCGTGCTGGTATGAAGGTATTTCACAGTAGTCAACACAAATTGTTCAAGGTAAGCCTGGAGTGTATCGCATTCCATGTGAGCGTGGCTTGGTTTACATCGGGGAAACGGGAAGAAATCTCTCAACTCGCCTGAAGGAGCACAAGACATGTTGCATTAAAGCCCAACAGGATAAATCTGCTGTTGCCAAACACGCTTGGAAGTATGACCATTGTGTTAAGTGGGAAGAGTCGTCACTCTTAGCCAGCGACAAGCAATACTTCACGCGAAGAACAAGGGAGTCTATTGAGATATTCGGAGAACATTCTTGATTTTGTTTTCTAATTAATAAAATTAACGTGATACGCCATTGTATTCATTCGTGATTTAATTGATCTTCGTTTTTAATTGATCTTTAATTGGTGATTCGTGATTTAGTTTATAAATGACGTGAGCCAACAACTTGTTGTCAAAAAGCTGGAATTTAAATTAAAAGGCTTTGTCCACACGTACCTAACCATTTTCGGTTTTCCCTTCGTTTTCAAACTGAAATTCGTCTTCACGCAAGTATGGGAAAACGGCGTTTCCCCAAAGTATTTCCCAAAGTATTTATACTTTGTTAACCGTCCGCAAAAAGTTCTGTTGTTGATTACTGTTTAATCGGATACGCGTGGACTGAGGCTATAAAGTATAAATCACCAATTTCATTTCCGAAAGTCGAGAAATCCTTTTCTATTGGGGAATTGACCATACCGAAAAAGATGGCGACGTGTATATTTAACCACAAACCTTTGCGTGCAGTGAATGTGTTTCTTGCAGAATGCCAGAATTATTGGAAGAAATAGGTCTTTAAACAGATCAACTTTGGTAGGAATGATGTTCTTGCTTACTTAATCCATCTTAAAGTGTCACTGAGACGAAAAATCGACCACAAAGTTTTGCGAAAATTTAACTTCGACGAACTTTATTGAGATATAAATACCCCGTGTACAAAATTTAAGCCGATATAAACAAATAGGTTTAAAGTTATAAACGTTTGAAATGCTGAAAATTGTGTCCGCCATTAAAATTTTCTTCACTGTGAATATTGATACCTGAGAAGTGTTGTGACGTCATAGTCTTAACCCAAACTTGCGTGACTAAGGAAGAAACAACGAGAGCGCATATAATTTGACAACAAAAATGTCGAATTCATCATCATTTAGTTGTTCTTCTGGCTATGGATCGAAACGGAATCATCCGTTATATGTTTGGAGTATATGATAGCCCATTTTGACGAATCTGGTTTCGGAATTTGCCAGGACGATGACTGTATTGCTTCGGCTGACGAGATTGATAATCGCGCAATACGAACAAGATATTGCCGAAGAAAAGTACAATACTAATTTTATGTATATTTTATGTATTTTATGTTTTTTGTACAGTACTAATTTTAAGCCAAAAATTAACAAACATGATTTTTCCGAAGAAAAAAATTATTCGTTCTACAGAATATTTTTAAAATTGGCCTATTGATTACTCATACTTCAAGAAAAGTTTTAATGAAAAAAAAATTAGGGGACACCAAAGTTTTTTTCGAATTAATTTAGTTTGAAGGGTAATTGGCAGCCATTTTGAAACGTCATTGTTGCCATAGCAACAACTGTTGCTATTTATTTGGTGACAGTTTTTTATTGTCAGACTTTTTAACTATGCATAACATTTACTTTTATTCTTTTTCCGAATTAATTATGCATGTGTTTTGGACTCTCAAACTTGTGTTTTCCATTTTTCAAGAAACTGTACGGAGCCACCTTAATTAATCCAAACTCTCTTCGCAATTTGGTCAATTGGACTCTTATGCAAGGATATTCCTGCTTTAATATCAGATTGATTGCTGCAATCTTGTACAACAAAGCGTAATGATGGCGGAATAATTTAATTTTAATGAGCAATTCTTCCAAGCCACGCTTGTTTACTATCACACAAGGTGTTTTGTTGGGTTGAGACTCTGACGTCACAGACATCCTAGACCCAGTCTCAAATAAACACGTCCATTTTAATGGCGGCCGCGAATTTGCGTATTTCTTTCGTCAGTATCTGCTTTACTTTTCCGAATATCAGCATGAAACTTCGTTTGGTAAGTCTTCGATACATGCACTTTAGGCTCATAGAGAAAAAAGTAGGGGTAAAAATTTCGTCTCAGTGACACTTTAACATGATAAACAATGTTTAGTTGTTATTTGAGCTGATTTGAGGTCGCAAAGCATTGTGGTTAAATGTACCGGGCACGTTCCCAACATGCATAATAGGGCCATTTATACGGGAGAAAATAAATCGCGACTTAAATAAGACGCGACTTATATAAGACGCGAACACACTCCTATAAACGGTCAATTTCTAGTAAGACGCGACTTATTTTTGGACTATAGCTTTCAACTAGTCGCGACTTTAATATACTTTGTCCACGAACAAATTGACCATTTATATGAGTGTGTTCGTGGCTTAAAAAGGACGTGTCTTAATTACGCCCCGTTCACACTATACCGGATAGGTTTTCGTGCCGGCACAAAAAATATCCGGTATAGTGTGAACAGACTCGATCGGCAAGTTAACTGTGGCACGATATTGTGCCGAAGTAGCCCCGTTCACACTATATCGGCTAGCTTTTGTTCCGGCAGGAAACCTGACGATACAACCAATCACCACGCTCTATTCTATTTAATTTACTTCCGAAACGATTTCGAACTCCGTTCACACTGGAGCTGGAAGTCTGGAACGGCACAAAAAGCTATCCGATACAAGATGTACCTCTTTCGAGATCGGAGCGGCGCAGCAGTGCTTCGGCGTTTTGTGTGTGAACAGAAGGCCTATCTGGTATGGTTTTCGTGCCGGCACAAAAGCTATCCGGTATAGTGTGAACGGGGCCTTATAAGTCGCGACTTATTAAATGGCCCTATGCTCTTTTGGCAACGCCACACCTATTTGTTTTTAGACCAACCGTTGGATAAGAAGGAAATAATTAATGAAAATTGTATTGTAATGAGGATTTAGCAATGTAAATAATTAAACAAAACTTATCTGAATCTTAATAACTCATATATATAAACCTTTGCCATGAACGATCTCTGTCGGGAATAGCTTTATCCACAACACAAAATCACTGATAGTTTTTTATCTTTTTATTCACGATTCTCACACAACTCTCAGAAACTTGAACCATGCTAGGCCGTTGTGTGAGCCCGCGTGCTTGAACCCAGTAATTTTCCGATCACGCGAAGTTCACGTGTTCACGACGTGACCGGAAATAAGTCAACAAAAAAAAAAAAATTAAGGTCTGCTGGACAATTCTCGACAATCTCCACTTTCAAAATATTTGGCTGTACATGTAGTTCGTGTGTGCGAATTTATACCCAGGCGAGATTGTGTACTTGCATGCCAACCATTTTGCGTAATCTGATTAGTATTCTTTCTAATAACTATTGTAAGAAAATGCCGTGCTTTATTTCGAGGGGAAATCAAAATGTACATTTTTACAGCAATCAAATGAAATTTATAGAAAATTATACATTTGGATCATATTTTAATTTAAATAGTTGAAATAGTGTCTACTTTCACGCCGTTTTACTTTCACTTTCACTCCTGTTGGTTTTAAGTGTTGAGAACATTTTAAAAGATGAGTAATTCTGGTTCTACTAGTAACTGTAAGTGTATTGTGTTTGCAATGACGATTATGTTTCTAAGCATAGTGGCTGTCGTTGTGCTTGTAGGGTTAGGCTATAATCACATCAAGAGCGAGCTTGAAGAACTCAAGAAGAATGACAAGATCAAAGTCGCCAACAACATGGAACTGGAGATGAAACTAGAAGCTCAAACTGGAGATGTATCTGTCCTGAATTCAACAACGGAGAATCTTAAACAGCATTACTTGGACTTGTTGTCAAATATGGATGTCTTAAACAGATCGATTGATTATGGTTCTACCGCGAGTGTTCAACAAATACGTGCCGAGCTAAATTCCGTAAAGGACACGCAAATTGACATCCTAAAGAAACTAGACACGTTATCGCATCTGAATGATACAGAAGATCACTTGAAACTGAGAGAAGAGATGAGCTCTCTGTCTTCCATCATGACTAATTTGAGCCAGAACGTGACAGGTTTGGAAAAGAAAATTGAAACTAATATTGGTGATACAAGGAGGGGTGGACAAAATGTCGCCAAGTGGCAAGAGATGTCTAAGAATAATTTATCCATGGTAGTAAAACGAGTTTCATATCTTGAGCAGAAAGACAATCAGAACATGAATGGTACGACCAATAAAAGCAATAAAGCAATCTCTTTGGAAAATATAACTTTTTATATCATTATTTCTACTGTTATTTTGTCCCTTATTTAATTACAGTCAAACCGGGTGTTCTCTTGCTGGCTACATTGCAATACTCATTCCCACGCAACATTGCAATTTTGATTGACAAGTTGCCATGAGCAATTTGCAAATTTATATCCGAAATTCAAAATTTCTTTACTTATTAAACTACCATTTGCATGGCTGAAAGCCTGAAAATACATTAAATACTATCTACCTCTACCAACAGTAATATTTTAAACATAAATTTGTATATTTACTCAAAAGAAAGACGAACCTTTAAAGGAATCTTCACGAGACGTTTGCAAGTTGCTCAGCCAAATCGACAATCAAGATTGCAATGTTGCGGTGCAATATTGCAAAGTAGCATGCAAGACAATTAAGTTGTAATTCATGGTGCACTTTTATTGATTTCTACTCTTAACTGATAAACTATTATTGTTTTATACCTCCAGTTGTATGTATTGCAATATATTGTTCTTGAGTTGACTCTCAGAAGTCGGATCAGTCACTGATCTCTAGAAGAAGACTGGATCAAGTAATCATTCATTGTTTGCTAAAGCCTGCAGGTTTCCATATAATTGCCACGATCGCTCAAAAATGAACTTAGCGATCGTAGCGATCATATGGAAACCACTGACGCAACGATCGCTACGATCGCAGGCCGAGATAGAAAATGTTCTATCTCAGCGATCGTTGCGATTTATATGGAAACGGTGATTTTGCAATCTCAGCGATCTTGGCGATCAGTATGCATCCCAGCGGACCATTAAAACAATGGCCGCGGTCAACCATGACCGCCTTAGCGATCATATAGAAACAGCGACATGATTAGCCGCGCATATGCGGCTCGGTTCCCTCGCCCAAACTCCAAAGTTTCAATCAAATTCCTTAAAAACCAGCCCCGCAAACCGTACTTTTGTGCTAAATTTTTCAACAGAACATTTGACTCTAGAAAAGTAGTATAGCAAGCGAAAATTCGCATGTTGCAAGATCTAAGGAAGGGCTATGCTACAGCAAAAAATTAGAAAATTTAAATAAAAAGAAAGTATTTTTATCATTCGATCAATTTTAAAAAATTGTTTTTTTCCTGGAATTCCGAAAATATATTTCCCAGAATTCCTTTGGTCACAAGATGTGTAATATCCGGCTTCTTATGTCTACAAAGTTTTGAGGGAAAATATTGAGGCCGAAAGAAACGAATTTAGGAATAAATATTTATTTGAGTTTTTCGCCTCTAGAGGCCTGGGAATACTAGTATATTGATTTTAGGGCGCCATTGGACGTGCATTTCAGCACAAGGAGCTTGGCGAACTTTAATTGAAACCGCCAACCAATAATGAAGGCGACAAATCCCATATTTGATGCTATTTTAAAGTAGTATATCTTCATTTTTAGAACTTTTCCTTCAGATATGTTACTCTTCGAGATATCCCGTCGACAAATAATTACGAACATTTTGAATAGATCAAAAAATGTGAGCGTGGCAAGCCTTAAAATGTTGAAAAAAATCTTTCAAAAAATGTTTTCATTATTTGCATTAATTTATATCGTTGGAATGACGTCATCGTGCTGAGCCTGAATTTTCAGGTTTCATGACGTAATACTCAATTGTGGTCGTGGCAGATGAAAAACCGTATTTTTTTTTATTTTTATTTTTTCACGCCGAATAACATATCGTTGGAAAGCCCTTAATTGTCGAGCTCTGCCCGAATTTGCAGGTTTGATGACGCCACCAAAAATTGATGGGACGGGACATGGCACCCAAAAAACTGAAAAAATCAAAACAATTATAAAAAAAATATTTTTTAAATTAATGATTATAACAATAGTTGTTTAAAATGTTGAGCTACATCCAGTGCGTTAAGTTTGAAATTGATCGGATGGATTGTTAAGGCTGTACATAGTTACAGCTGTGGGGAAAAAATGTAGAAAAAATATACTTTTTTTTATCCTTGACCTCCTGAGAACGTTTTAAGAAATATACTTTTCGGGGAAAAAAAAATTTTTTTTGGCAGTGAATTTTTAAGCCAAAAAAAATCCAAGATGGCTGCCATTGTGGAATTTGGCCAATAACATTAAAACCATGCAAACCTAGAAACAATATAGCTCAAAACAATCCTCTTTAAAATGCGCTTCTTTTACGAAGAATTCCTGGAATCAGCCAATCGTAGAAGTACATGTAATTTGAAAATTCTTTTTTCACAAAATTAAGTTTTTATTAATAACTCAATGGCTATTCACAGTACAAGCGATAGGTCTTATTTGAAAGCTCTTCCTGCGGGGATTCTTTCTTGGGAGGCATTGGCCACATTCCAAAATGGCGGCCATCTTGGATTTTTTGTTTTAGTAACAACTTTCTTTCTTTGACAGCTACGAAGTCGTGCTTATTTTTTCAAGACGCATGTGAAACATAGTGTCAGTCTCTTTTGTACGAACTTTCCAAAATAGTGTTTCGAAGTTTTAGTTGGTAGTGATTTCAAGAGTGTTTAGAGAGGGATTAGCGTGATTAGATAAAGTAAGTTCTCTTTAACCATTCTTTTTTGTCATAAGAAATGCGCAAATAAGAATTTTACGCAAAAGCGAAAAAATACGCCAAATATGCTAAATATAATTTTGTTTACAAATATTTATACAGAAATTTCACAAGTAAAAATGGAAATATAGCAGTTACAGTTGCACAATTATCATATCAATAATCATATCAAATTGTTCCTCTCGTCATAACGGACATTTTAGTCGATATTCTAGCTCTGGAGCTGCTTTAGAACTAGATGTTATGAGTAAATCTGTGATTGGCGGCCATCTTGGAATTTTTTGGCCGTCAGTGGATTTCTTGTTTTCATAATATATAACTTTAGTTCTTTAACAGTTGCGAAGCCATGCTTCATGTCAAATATCCGCCTTCGTGAGTGGAACATTTTTATATAAGTATAGCTTTTTAGCTGCAGTATTTCTAAAATTATTATTACATTTTTTAGCAATACTTTATAAATTTAATTATTGAATATTGATAGTAGTAGTACAGAACCTACATCTACACATGCAACATTGCAATGTTGATTGAGTTGCCATGAGCAATTTGCAAATTTATTTCCGAAATTCAAAATTTCTTTACTTATTAAACTACCATTTGCATGGCTGAAAGGAAGCTGTCGCCGAGGAAGACCTCCCAAAGAAGGTAAGTAATGTTGATGTTAATGTGCATTAATTTGGTACACTTTTATTTTATAAATAGTTTTTAGAAATTGTTGATCTTTTTTAGGAAAGACCACCACCACCTCCACCATCACCTCCACCACCATCTCCACCAGCACCTCCACCAGCACCTCTACCACCACTAGCTTCAACGCAATTGACGCCAAACCAAGGACTTCTTCAGGAATCTAATTAGTCCCCCCGTAGCACCGAAGGTGGTAGAGCGGCAGGGACGGATACAGGGGGGGGGGGAGGGTTAGTGACTGGGGTGGAAATCACAACAGTCCCTCGTGTTGTAAAACGTGCATAAATTATATTGTATAACAATGCTTATTGATACAGGCCGTAACTATGGCCTCTCCTTTGCAATAAGATTGGACATCATGATACGCTAATATCTTGTAAATTTGAAACCCCAATTTTAAAACAGTAAGAATCACGAGCCGGCTCTTGGGTAGGAGCGGGAGGTGAGATAGAGCCTGCACGCATGCATAGCAGTGATGCATAGCTATCAAATTCTCCCCTTCTAGCGGGTTGTCAAAAGCGACCAATCACAAACCAGACACACAATGTAAACAAAGAAAACGGTTTTACTTTAATATGCTAATGAAATATTATTTGGAACAGTGGTTCGCACATTTTGGACAGTATAACAAGTTTTATAAAACGCAGAATCTTGAACTCTACATCAAATGAAAGCTCATTTAACATATAACAACATACGTACACTATATATATTTCAACGATGCGTAGTTCTGAAATTACTTTATAGCCGCCGTGCCACTTCGGTACGAATTAACTTTGCCTGGCCATAGGAACTTCAGTCATATAAATAATAATTAAGTTGGAATACAAAAAAATATTCTGTGGTATCCCGCGAGCCTTATAACAACAAATCATTTGATAGGCATGCAAGATTTAATAATGCTATCGGTTTGCTATTCACAACTGTTGAATTTGGTAAATCCGTAAATGCCATCAGCCCTGGCCGGTACACTGATTAAGCTGTGTGTATTGCAGGCGAATGGTGTTTCGAACCTTATCGTTTGTCTTATAGAAATAATATTTTCTCAATCGTAGGAAGTTGTCCTTTGATTTAGAACTGACAACCGTGGTAAAGCGAAAAGGTGGTGAAATTTTTGGAACGAATCTGAAATGCTGACATTTCGAGCAAAGCTCTTCACCAGAGTATTTACTTTGATGAAGGACTCCCCTCGAAACGTCAGTATTTCGTTCATGAAACGATTCGGGTCTATCGATCTGGGTCTATCCTAATATTAAATATGATTTTAATACGGTTCGTACAACCCTTGATAAATGATCAAAGATATTAAAAATATTTACCTGATGGAAATATCTTTCAGACACAAATGCACTTAATATTTTACAAATTACCAGCAGTCTATTATAATATATGGTTGTACGTCAACTATCAGCATCTCGTCCAATCAGTAAGCTGCGTCCCAATTTGGAACGCTACTACTAAAAAAACAATACTACTAAAAAAACAATACTACTAAAAAAACAATACTACTAAAAAAACAATACTACTAAAAAAACAATACTACTAAAAAAACAATACTACTAAAAAAACAATACTACCGCCCGCAGGCTATACGCGTGCAGGCTCTCCTTCTCCTCCTCTCCCCAATCCCCCAAAGGAGAGCCGGCTCGCAGGCTAAGTTTTCTTCCGCGCCACCATCTGGAGGCCCTGGACGGTGGGCACAGGACCAAAGATACGTTTCTCAACACCCAACCACTCCCGACGGGTAGGTCGGCTCCTTTTTGAAGTGGAAGAACCCCCACAACATATTAATTTATTGTGGGATGAGGAGTAGGTCGCCACGATACGGAGCCGTATCTTTGAGGGAAACGAATTTTTGGCTGAGCCACTGCAGGTTAGCTCCTTAAAGGCGTATGTGTGGTCCCTGCGCCTTTTCTATACCTTTTTAATAACCCGACAACGCAGTGTGCGAGAAATCATTAATTTTACAAGGGACGACGTAGTACCACATCGAGTGGCAGTAGCCGACGATTATTTACAGACGGCGAGACAAAAATAATAAAGAAGGCTACGAGGAATATCTCAATGAACAGCAAGAAGAAGGAGATACTGGAAGCGCTGTCGGAAAGTGAAGAATGGCGGAGTAATGGACTGGTGAGTGGAGGGAAATACAACGACCAACAGCTGCGTGATAAGTTAGGGCCATCCGCATAACCGCTTATAACAAAAAGCCTTTTTAATTTGTAAAAATAGTACTGAAGGAACCTGCTGCGTAGGCAGTGTTGAAATAAAGATCGAAATATATAAAGATCGAAATATATAAAAGTTTGAGTACTTTATATATTTCGATCTGTATTTCAACGCAGCATGTCTCCTTTTCACAGATGGTCTAAAACGACTTTATTTAACCGTTTTTGACTCTAACTCAAAAGTTTCAAAAGTGACCAAAATCGGTCACACTACTTTTTTATTGTTCAAATTTTCATCAAATTGTTCCTTATAATGCGGAGAACAATTTAAGAGGAAAGCCAGGTTTATACCTGCTATAGAACAAAAGTTATAAGCAAGAACTTCATTCTCACCAAAGTTGATCTTTTTAAAGACCTACTACGGTTCCAGTTTGAGCGTGGACACGCGTAATTTGACGACACATGTTTCACGTGGGAAACTAACATGTTGCTAAGCGGGAACTGCGAAGTTACTAAGGCCAAACGGCATGCATTGTTTCTTCGCCCAAACGTCGCGTTGTGGGGTTTGTCTGCGTAATGGCCGATCGGAAAAGCACTGTGGAGTTCTTAGCTTCATTTGACGAAGATTTAATTGTGTATAAAGATGAGTTAAAGCATTTGGTGCTCGTTTCAAATTGAAACAATACCGTTTGGCCTTAGTAACGTTACAGTTTCCGCTTAGCAACATGTTAGTTTCCTGCGTGAAACGTGTGTCGTCAAATTACGTGTATCCAAGCTCAAACCGGAACAGTATCTTCCGATAATTGTGCAAGAAACAATATATACTGTGCGCAAAGGATTGTGGTTAAATGTATAATTCACCATCTTTTTCGGTACGGTCAATTGTACATTTGCACCCCAGGAAAATTTTTGAATTTTGGGTCTCTGAAACGGTATTTCCTGCATTTTTAGGACGCTTTTCTCAAATTAAGACATGGCCTTAATAATTTATCTGTCCCACAAGCGGGATGTTAAACTTGAACAGTGGTCGTATGAGAGGCGGGACATTTTCCCGGAGGGTTGTGACTAGGTTTAGGGTCCGGGGGTTTGTGATTAGGTTTAGGGCATCCCGGGGGGTTGTTGCTCGGGGTTGGGGTATGGGGATGACTTTTCATTTAAAATTAAGGATTATCCTTAATTCTAGGCGAGTTGACAATTAAGGATAATCCTTAATTTTGGAGTGAGGTCGACCTGTTCTTTAATTAGTTGACGTTATGATTACCATCAATATAGCCACTTACTGATTCACTTAATAGACCATTAAGCCCTAATCAAACGAGAACGCAAGTCATCGCAAGTTGGCAGTCAGAATTTCTGTGGCGGTCGTCGAACTCTCCAAATTAACAAAATAAAGGTTTCATGAGTGTTTTAAACAAGCTTTAACTTTGTCATGGTACATGATATTTTCGGGAAACTATTCAGAGGGGCTGGCTGAGATAGCGTGACTGCCAACTTGCGATGACTTGCGTTCTCTTAGACCAGTTCTGATCAATGGCCGACGATTTAAAATCCTTTTATGTGCATATAAATTGGCCCCTCTGACCTAGTTTTAAAGTAAAGATTCTTTTGAATTTCGCACCTGAAAACGAGTTCAGAGGAGCTAATTTATATGCACATAAAAGAATATTAATTCCACGGCCATTTATGAATATATGCAGATCTGCAACCTGGTCTCTTCCTCAAATTGACTGTATATACTAATTGTAATCAAGCTCTCAAATTGAGTGTGGGAGTCAATTTTAACGTCAACTATGTCCCACATGCGGGATGTTAAACTAAAAAGCGTATAAGGAAAAGCCCAGTAAGGGCGTTGTGGTCCGAGTCTGAGGCGGGGTTTTTTCCCCTGAGGGTTGTGGTTACTGGTTAGATTTAGGGTTTCCGGGGGGATGTGGGTTGGGGTTGGGGTGGGGGTTAGGAATTAGTTCTTTAATTCGTTGAAATTGACTCCCACACTCAATTTCACAGCTTGATCACAAGTAGCCTGCGTAGCAGGCGTTCTGTTCTTGGGGAAAGGGTTGAGAGAGGCAGCGGAAAGAGGCTTGAACAGAACACCTGCTACGCAGGCTAGATCACAAGAGAATGGGCTGAGATCTCAGTAGCCTGGTACCCTGGCCCAATTTCAAAAGAAATATGGGCCAGGTAACCACTAATCTCATTCTCGCGTCATCAGGGCTAAATCCACTTATGACGATTGCAGTTTCACTCACAGCCAATAAAAACGCGCGAAAATTCAACCAATAGGAAAGCAGAAGTCTTTAGTGGTTACCAGGCTAAGATCTCAGATGATGTGCTCGGATATACTCGGAAGACCCCGGTAATCCGATGTGTCACGATTAGTCTCCGATATTTTCCCATGTTGCTCTTGACCCAACCTCGTACCCAGGGCCATTTGTAGGGAACTGGGCCAAGATGGCGGGAACAAATGGCCCTGGTGGAGGCTAGGCTATCTCAGCCTCTGATTGGTCAAGAGCTTATGGCGTAAATCAGACGGTTTGATTTTGTATTTTTTAAAAAAAAATTATTTTGACCTTGTCGGTTGTTCCTGCCCACGGCACGGGAAATTATATTTCAAACCATGCAATAATTAGCTGTAATTAGGTATAATTACTGTGTAAAGGACTGAGTTCTTGTTATCAAAATGCGCAATATACTGCGCATTTTGAGCTAGCCTCCACCAGGGCCATTTGTTCCCGCCATTTTGTTTTTGGCCGCCATCTTGGCCCAGCCCCTACAAATGGCCCTGGGGACGAGGTTGCTCTTGACCATGTTTTGGTTTTCAGAAAATGGAGAATGGAGCAGTTTGTATTGGAATGGAAGAGGAATTGGCCTCTGGTTTGTGAGTATGGGCATGGTATAATACCATTTCATCTTTTATCGCTACAATGTTTCCTTCTGGTGGTTATTTCCGCAGTGCCAACTGTCCTTTCTTCGCTCATGGCCTTTGTCATCGACCATATTGCCACTTTCGCCATGCCAAACCAGGTAATTAATGTTAGGTACTTTCAAAAGGAAAAAAAAAACAATATAAGCTTAAATTTAAAATTTTAAGATCAATAAATAAGATCAGTAAATTTTCCATAAATATACCTAAGTATTGGAATACCTCTTTCAATGATATGATGTTGACTTGAAATATGTTAAAAATAAAAATAATATTAATATAATTTTTTTACATTATATAAAAATTAAAAAAATATAATATAAAATCATATGTTGTTGATCATATAAAACTTACATGCATTCCAAATTAAGTATTTTTTTAAATTTTTATGAAAATTAATCATAAAGATTTCTTTAAATCACACTAATTAAATCTTCACAATGATTGGCTTATTTTTAGCTAAAAGTGTTTCCATAAAATTGCACCAAACAACAAAATTCTTTTTTTCTGAACATTGTGATGTTTCAAACAGTACCTGAGATCCAGACTGGAATCTATAATTTGCAGATTAAAGAGCCCAAAACTCCAAAAGATATAAGTTGGACTCACTGTGGATGACAGTTTACAGTTTTTGCACAAATGCAGGTGACTTTGTGAGAAATGGCACTACAAATATTCCAGTCTGGCCTGAGATATATTACATGGCAGATTTTAATGCCCCTGACATCATTTATGTGACAAATTTAATGCCCTGCTGCCTCTGAGAACAATTGGTACAACTGAGCACTTTGTAAATTATTTAAAGCATTATATCTTCAAAGGAAAAAAGTGCACTTGCTAGGTAGCCCACACTTTAAAACAACAATCGAAATATAGTAGAAACAGAGAATATGGGAGTCAAACGTTTCGAGTGAAGGCCCTTCGTCAGAGTGAAGGCCCTTCATCAGGGCCTTCGCTCGAAATGTTAAACTCCTACATTCTCTGTTTTGGCAGTATATCTAACCTTACTATATTTTGATTGTCATTTCAACACTGCCTATACAGCATGCTACTTTTATTTCACACTTTAAAGCCCTTTCCCTACTGTGGTGGCCTTTTAGTATTTTACTCTGGCTAATGCCAGACAATTTTACTCATCAAAAGAAGAACTCTAGTAGGGAAAGGATTAAAAACTATCTTGTTAAGTTGACATTTTGAAATTTTGTCACTCCCAAGATCTCAGCAAAATGTGCCCAACTCTGCATTCCAGAATATCAGTGTCAATTAACAAAGTGTTTTAGATAGAGCAAAGTGAAAATGTGGTAAACTGACAAGATGTTTAGTAACAGAAAACTGATGTTTTGAGTGGAGCCCTTGATTACTACGTAACCACATTTTCACTTTGCAGTGTCAATTATCAGACAGTAGGGCCTTTTTAGTTTTATAGTTTATACAAGGGCAAAATAAGCCTAGGCTTAAATAGGCCACAGCTTGAATAAATCATGAACAGCTTGTATAAATGGTCATGTAATCAATAAGCCATGACTAAAATAAGCCCAGGGTTGAAGCTAGTCCAAAATGAGCTGCGGCTTATTCAAAAGGGGAGCACGGGTGGCGTGTGCTGTAAGCCTCTCACCAAAAAGTTAAGCCCGGGTTAACTGTGTCATTGGCCGTGGTCTGAACTGGTCCTAGTGAGTGTCTTATTTGCCAGGTAATTAATTTTGATAGTGAGCACAATAAAAAAAATGTATATACGCATGTAATTATACAGTTATAATAGTCCGCATTAATGTGCCAAAATTACATTAGCCTATCAAGAATTATTGAAAATCTCCTATACCATAATGTTTTGTTAGTCAAAAACTTCTTAATCTAAATATGTTACTATGGTAACTACTAAATACACTTTCAGGGGTAATTTAGTTTACAGATTTTACATGTACATTTAAAGTGCCTATAAAACGAAATTTTACTTCAGTTTTTTAAGATTGTATTTGGAAGAACACCTAAGATAATGAAAAATGGCTTTTACATGCTTTTCAAATCTTATCCCATTCTTGAGTTATTGGCTATGCAATTTGAGCAATGACGTCACACGTTGTACAATATGTGGGAGAAAACGGAAAATCAGTCATATCTTTGGATTGGTTTGACTAAACTGAATCAAACGTTGGAAATTTGCCTTGGGCATGGGGAGTTGGGGTATGATCTGATTACATCTGCCATGTGTGGTTTCGTGTAGTTAATATTTCAAGTGTGATTGGTTTTTCATTACAGAATATAAGCCAACCCCGACAACTACGCAACGCATTGTAACGGGTAAGTTTCTTATTAGTGCATTCGAGTTAGAAAACACGTTTTGTCTGACAGCTTTAACACTTTGAGGCCTGGACCTCTCCCTGTGCTGAATAAAATCGTCTGGCGTTAGCCAGAATAAAATACTAAAGACTCGTCGTCAGGCTTCAAAGTGTTAAAGAGATATGTTTTAACACTTTGAGGCCTGGATCTCTCCCTGTGCTGAATAAAATCGTCTGGCGCGTTAGCCAGCATAAAATACTAAAAACTCGTCGTCAGGCTTCAAAGTGTTAAAGAGATAGGTTTTAACACTTTGAGGCCTGGACCTCTCCCTGTGCTGAATAAAATCGTCCAGATGGCGTTAGCCAGAATAAAATACTAAAGACTTGTCTTAGGCTTCAAAGTGCTAAGCAACCTGCAAAATGTTTTTATTGCAATACATGCAGCTGTGTAAAATAATACAAAAACGTCGCTGAAGAACACATTAAGACGGGAAACCGATGGCTAATAAGAGAAAAGCCCGCTAGCCAATGAGAACGCTTATACGATATTTTTCACTAGCAGAAAACATATAGGATACCTTAGAGAAATATTATATATGGCCAATGAGAGCCTCAGGAATTTGATACAAGGTTAATTTTTTCTCGTTAATTAAATGCACGCAAATCGCAGTACAGCACTTTTATAACAAAGTTAACTACATTTAACAACCCTGGTTTCTAACAATATTTTTTTATTATAATTTTTTATAAGAACCAGCAAAAAGTAAGAAATCTGAGAATGTCGAATCTACCAAATCTACCAAAAAAGAATGTCCTGTTCAAAAGGAAAATGTTCCTTCCACCACTCCTATATTCAAAAGAACAGCTTTGGAAGAAAAACTTATTGCAATTTCTAGTAATATGGAAGAGATTTTCTCGGATTCAGATAGTGATTGTGCTGAGACTCCTCAGAATGATTTAATGAAAGATGATAAAACAAAGAACGAATCGTTGAAATATGTTGCGAACAAGCCCTCTGCTAGTGTAGTCGAGTCTGTCACGGAGGACGTCAGACCAGTGACTGACTCTCTTCTCAACGAGACTGTAGATAATAGTGGTTCTAAAAATGATAATGATAACAAAACTGAGGAGAAACCAGTCGAGGACCTTCCTTGTGAGAAACCATCTTGTTTAGAATCTGACAACATAACTAAAGCAGGCGAGGTAGAATCTGACAACATAACTAAAGCAGGCGAGGTAGAATCTGACAAAGTAACTAAAGCAGACGAGGTAGGATCTGACAACATAACTAAAGCAGACGAGGTAGGATCTGACAACATAACTAAAGCAGATGAGGCAACGGACGATACTTCGTCAACGAAGACTGTCAGAGGGGAGGATAATTTAAATCTCTTGATTGAAGACCTTCAAAAGTACGGAAAAGGAGTTGACGTCAAAATTAAAACAAAAAAGGACAGTATTAAAGATGAAATTGAAAAAGAGAATACGGAAGAGATAAGTAAACCTGAACCTCCACAGTTAACGGATGTCAACTTTTTCAGTTCGCTCGTTGTGAAAAGAAGCTCGAGTAAAAAGAAGAAGAATATGAAGGCAAAGGATACATCTTGCAGTCAGGCAGAAACCAAAGATAATGCAAAAACCAAAGAAGAAAAAAACGGTAATAGGATATCAAAAGAAAAGAAGAAGAAGAAAAGAACAAAGGATTCGAGTGAAACTAAGGAGTCGGGTATTAAAGAGAAAAGCAAAATTCAGCGGTATAGAGAACTAAAGAAACTGGTAAAGGATTCTGGGAAAAGTTCGTCGAGTGCAACTGATTCTACGAAAACCTCTAGTCTCGTTAACAACAACAGTGAGCGAGAAAAAACAAAAGAAGTTTCTACTGTATTGGTAGGCAGTGATAGTGATAGGATGAGAGAAGACATTGAGGATGATAGCGAGGAAAATGAATTGCTGAGGATATTTAATGATTATGATCCTGGCGATGAGGAGGACTTTATGGATATAAGTGATACTTGTCACACCAAGGTCAAACCTGAAGAGAGTGAACTAAGGACTAACTTGTATTCTACAACTAAAATAGGAGGTGTAAAGAGACCATCCACCGAAAACGTTGTGGGATTCAAGAAACAACGCGTTGCACATTTACCAAATCACGTAAGTCTGGATTTACTGTATTCTTTGGTTTCAATCACGTGACTTTTTCCTTGAGATTTCATTTCCGATTTCCAGATGGTGGTCAGGCAAAATCAAATTAGATCGATTTGTACAACCACAACGGAAGCGCACGACATTTTCTAACAAGAACGTAAACTCTAGAGTATCAAGATCATATAAATATTTTATTAAGTAATAATCGGCCTTTCCTTTTGCTATTGACCATCTGGATAGATATAGCGGAAGTGACGTCACGTGAAAGTAAAGAATACATCTTGGTACAGAATATTTTCTTAAATAGACACCCACGCTCTAATAAGTGCCCGCTATTTCAAGCAAATTTATAGAAATACTGTTTTTAGACAATTAAACGCCTCTTCGAATAAATTCAAACACTGAGTGAAGATGCGGCTGAAAACAAAATGTTTCGTTTCCCGCTCTTTTTTCTACCCAGGCGTGACACATAAGTACGGCAGCAGTGTTTATCGTTAGGGAGTGTGGGATAGCTGTGGGAGTGTCTCAAAAGAAACGACAACAGATGTATTTTGTTAAACGCTTTAGCCACTTCTGTTCAGATTTCTTTCTTCTTGCAAGGTTTATATAAATTTTGGACCAGTGTAGAGTCAACTAAATGTCGAGTCACGAATCAAGTCGAGTCAAGACCGACGTTTATCTCATTCAAATACGTTTTTAATACAAGAGTTGTTAAAACATTTATTTTAATTTTCTTTGTGCTTATCTCAGCTGAGTCAGCTCTCCACAATTTTACCTTAAATATTCCATGGCGTCCTTTTCACCACATACCACCTCTTCATTGATCGTCTTCATCTTATCTCATGATTATTTCATCCTATCTCATATATTTAAGAACGTCTGTTACATATTACACCAAGCTCGCAAACGTACCAGTGGTTAGAGCGTCTTACCAGACACTATCCACTAGCAGATACTGACCCCCCAGACACTATCCACTAGCAGATACTGACCCCCCAGACACTATCCACTAGCAGATACTGTCTCCCTGGACACTATCCACTAGCAGATACTGTCTCCCCAGACACTATGTTCTAGCGGATACTGTCTCCTGGACACTATCCATGAGGATAGTGTCCGAGGGGACACTATCCGCTGTGACAGCGGTCCAATTCGTTTATCGTGTCGGCGAATATTCATGGCTCTCGGTCATTAGAAGGTTTCAGGTTTGAACCCTGTCTGGGGTCTCAGAAATATTTTCTGAGTAATTGAGCTTGACGAACGTCCACCGAACGTCTGTTACTATCTCATATTACCCTACATATCTTTACCCGTATACTATTCCTTTTCCATTAGTCTTCTACCCTTTCCACTATTTTTTATGCTCTCATTTGCTTGTTCGGTTTAAACGGTTTAAGTGAAAAGAGAAAGGTAAAATGACAATGTGTATACATGAAGTAAATCGTTATTGTTCTTCTTCTACAGTTGGTCCAACGTCAGGCTGCGCCAACAAGGAATACGTCAAATACGTTTAGGCGTTTACCACGTCCACTGCAGGGAACATTGGCTCCTTCTGTTTCTCAAGCAGTTAAACGACCAATTCAGGTATTGATGAACTTCAACACAACTGTAGCATTTCCATACTTGAGGGTGTTGTTCATCATTACTCAAATCCGATCTGGTTGATTGATCGGAAGTAATATATCTAACACAAGTTAGTGTTCTTTCTCCGATTTCTAAATACAGCCTAGCCTGAGGAGATCAGACTCCGTTTCAGGCGCGGGCTCAAACCCGCTGTAAAATAGGGGGGGAACAACCCTATTTCACAGCGGGCTTGAGCCTGCTGGTTTGAGCCCACACCTGAAACGGTGTCTGATCTTCTCAGGCTAAATACAGCCAAGCAGTTTGAAAATACGAGGCAAAGTTAATTTTTTTAACCAGCATTGCTGTATTTGTACATCTGAAGACGAACGCTGACGAGTGCTGAACATATCGCTTCTCAAACGAAGAGAAATCGACGTAAAAGTTTGCTAAATTTGGCCGTAATCTTCCTCCAATTTCTAAATACTGATTACATTTTTTTTTAAACAAGTTTATTTGGATCATTTATACTTAACAATAGAACATTAATACTGTAGTATTACATAACAAGATGACGAAAGATAGTATAAAAATATAATAATAAGATCCAAAGGGGAAAGGTGCGAACGGGACTCTAAGGTCCATGGATCCGCCCAAGCAAGGCAGTGAAGGCACGCCTGGCCAAGATCCTCAATGTCAAACTTGGAACTCCTTTTTTTAAAACTTATTTTTGTGACTGTATAGGGTGACAGAGATCTGGTGACTTCGACTCATGTGAAACAGAGAGTGACACATTTTGCTAAGTCAACTGGAATAATGTTTACTCGGCCAAGAATAAGACTAGAATATGGTGCTAAAGTACCTCAAAATATAAGACAGAAATATCTGGATAAACTTGTGGATGAATATTTGTGTGTGTACGTAGATCAACAAGAAGCATTTGACAAGGTGAGATGTCATCGATCGAATGAGAACAGGTGAGGTGAAGTGAAGTGAAGTGAAGTGAAGTGAAGTGAAGTGAAGTGAAAAGTGAAATGAAGTGAGGTGAAAAGTGAAATGAAGTGAAGCGAAGCAAAATGAAGTGAAGTGAAGGCTCCAAAGAAATTCGTACATGCAGGCTCAGTGAGGCGAGGTGAGATTCTGTTCAGCGTGGAGTGATGTGATGTTACTTGTATGTGATGTAATGTGAAGTGAACTGGTGAAGTGAAGTGAGATATGTAACCTATGAGATACATGAAGAAATTCGTACAGGCTCCATTCATTTTTTTTGTTTTTATACAGGCTGAAAAAGAAGAGAAAGCTGTATATAATAAAAGTCCACGACGTCAAGTGTATATTAATCTATGTGTAAATATTATAAAGAAACTGCGCGATGGCAGTCAACATTCAAATGAGACTGAGGAATGTAACGGAGGGAAACGCAATCCGTTGGCTGCTAAATCTTCTTTACCAAGTCCACAGAAAAGACTGAAAATAGACACATCGGTGACTTATCTATCCGATAATGCCCCACAGCCAGAAATTATTGTCAACGTAAAACCACAGATGAAACGTAATACCAGTATTGAAATAACTGGTAAGATTATAATACGAGCTCAGGAGAGTGTATTAGCTTGGAAATTATTTCTAACAATTACATTACGAGTTCGAATTTTCTACGCTGTGATTATCTGACTAGCAGCCAGCCAAATAATCATATTCACGTTGAAATCCTAATCCCAACCCTAATTTTAAACTTAAAAATATAAGGAGAAATTAATGAAGAAAATAAAATGAAAGTATTTTAAAAATACAACACGAAGCATAGCCATGGTTTTTGCGTGAAAACTGGTGTAAAACAAATCTTCCACTCACCATGGCCTCCATGTTTAGCATGTTACATGATCGCGCGGGTCCTGGTACTCAATTTCCTACTCGCTGTCTTTAACGACGAATAGATATGGTGTAATGTAGCCAATCAGATTGCATTTGCAATAAATTGTATTACTAGTAAGTTTTTACTAAATTTATATATTATTTTGTTACAATCAAATTAGCCATGGTAGAATGGTACACTGTGATCGGTCATCTTGAATTGACTTTCCACTGCGATATAGCATTTCAGTTGCTTATGGCAGTGGCGCAACTACAGAGCATGAACTGGGAAGGGTGGATATACCCCACGGGCCCCGACAGAATTAATAGACCATTTGCATGATGACGTACGATGGCGTTGGGTGAACACAACTACCAGAATGCTTTGTTTTGCAGTCTTCTAGTGCTAATAGATAGAGGATACTAGAAATGCATTCTGGTATAGTTGTAGTCACACACACCATCGTACATCATTGTGCAAATGGTCTCTTAGTGGGGTCTGAGTATTCTGTGACATTATTATTATTATTATTATGTCACGACGGCATGATTTTGCTCGAATAACGTTTCAAACCATTTTCAGACCTCTGTCTCCAACATCATTAATTTATAGCAAAGTCAAACTGTAATATTAAGGCAAAAGTTAGATCAAACATTAAAGGTACCGACACTGAGTTGGACTTCTGGTTGATCTTTATTCTGTGGCTTGGATAACCGCTTCACAGTTATTGAGTATAGCTACGGCCCTGTCTGGAAAAAGCCCCGGCCTGAAGTAATCTACCTGGCCTGAAGTAATCTACCTGGCCTGAAGTGTTTAAGTTGACAGAGTGCTGAGCTATTTTTTGCTGAATGGCTTTTCAGTCCATTCTTTTACTCGAAAATATCATTTGTATTTCCCCACATACTATTGGTTCCTTTGTGCTTCAATCTATTTTGTTTATTTTTTAGAGGATTTTTTTTACACACGTATGGAAAGATACGTGTTGAGCGAAGAAGAACTGGTTGCTAATGGTTTTCCTAGATCTTCCAATATTCCTGGCCGAGCTGTGATAAATGATTCTTACTCAAAGGTGAAAAGAAACTTAAGTGACCGTAAGTAAAATCAAATACATGCTTGCATTTGTGTACACATGTCTGCTATATAAAAATCTTTAAACAAATTATAGTTCTTAAAAGCGATTCTTTTGAGGAAAAAGTTCTTTCTTTATTTTATACATAGAAAGAACTTTTAAAATGCCTATGAAACGAAAATTAAGTCTGTCTTATTTGAAAGAACACTTAAAATTATAGAGTAACATCTTTTGCAGTTTTTCGTTTCCTTTCTTCGTTCTTGAGATATTTCAGTTTGTTTGATATGCAAATTAAACATTTTGACGTCACATGTGCATAATGAGTTATCGAAACAAGTTATATATCTTTGCTATTATCAAATATAATCACTTGAAGTCTTGAATCTACATGTTTAGTGTTCTGGGCGAAGCACACTTGCATTCATGCTTTCTTCGAATTAATTTGATTTGATAATGGCAAAGATAAATAGACTTTTTCGATAATTTATTATGCACATGTGACGTCAAAATGTTTAATTTGCTTATGAAACAAACTGAAATATCTCAAGAACGAAGCAAGGAAACGAAAAACTGCAAAAGATGTTACTTTATAATTTGAAGTGTTCTTTCAAATAAGACAGACTTAATTTTCGCTTCATATGCACTTTAATTGATATAATGTAGACATAGAACAATGGGATTTTACAAGGGTCAGTAATTATTAATTAGTATCAATTGATAACTATATGTTAATAATAATAATATTATAATTAATTATGTAGCTACACGCCATATTTGTTGTCGCTGTGGCAAACCATTCGTCATTTTGGAGTCTGGAAAATATCGAAACAAAGAAGAGTGTGTTTTTCATCATGGTCGACTTCTCCGAAGAAGAAGTAAGGACCATAAATAAGTGAATAAATATAAATATTAATAAAAGTCGCCTTTTTTTCTTTTTTTTACACGCGCCTCACACTTCAGTCGCACTTGAGTGGGCTCAAATCTAATGCAAATAAGAGCAAGCTTTTGTTTCAGTTTATTTGCATTTGATTGGAATCGAGTGGAATACGACGTTATAAAGTAGGGCCAAGCATGCGATAATTTTCAAATTTGTGGGTTTTTTTATTGTAATTTAATAAGAAGCGTGTCTTTAAGACCCCGTGTACACGATGCCGGTACAATTTGAAAACGGAAGAAAATCATGCCGGTATGCAAATACAGGCCAAAAAGTCTTGCGTTTACACGGTGCTGGTATAATATAATGACGGTTAGCATGTGACTATTCTCTTCCAATGAGAATTGAGAAGACTTTGTGAATACTGCTGATCCGAATACTGTGGTCGTATATATCGTGATTACCGTCATAAAACTGTTATGGCACGGGCGTTTACACGATACCGGTAGTGTTCCGTTTTCATTTCATGCCGTCAAGGAACCCGTCTTCATTTTGTGCCGTTTTCATGTCATTTTTGTGCCGCTATCTTGTAAACGCAAGGCCTAAACGGCATGATTTTGTTCCGTTTCCAAATTGTACCGGCATCGTGTAAACGGGGTCTAAGAGTCAACCATGTGTTAACTAGACAATAAAGTATGGTCGCACGAAGGTATTCTTACTGATAAACTCACTGATAAACAATCGGAACTGAGGCTCAAGAAGATAAACAAGCACAATTTTTATTGGATCGTTTAACTGTTGAAAAATATCTCGCATGTAAAATTTGTAAAAAAATTTATTGTAATATTTCACATGTAGAAATATCGTATTTTTTACATGTCTTAAAATACGATTTTTCTTGCATGCACGCATATTGTGCTGAATAAAGTCAGAAAAGGTTAAAAAGTAAAATTAAAAAGGTTGAAAAGTACCATGTGTTAAATGACTCATATTTTCACCATCTTTATTTGGTCATTTTTGGCCCGGAAGCTGTAGTGAATCTAGTTATATGCTGTTATTTATAAAATAACAAGTGTCGTCGCACGCTGTCGCTCTGATTGCACCAGCGGCCATTTTCTCTCAGAGTACAGAGATTCGTTTTACGTCATTTTCATTTCATATTCTACAACGCATGCTCTGTTTAGTTAAATCTCAAGTTTTGATTGCGCCATTATTCGTCAGTAGAGTCTCGTCAGTTTCTTGGCTTCCTCGGCTTTTATTTTGTAGAACAAATAAAAAAATGCTTATGTGTTATGATACAAACATGGCACTTCCCGGAATGACGTCATTCATGTTTTTATTACAGTACAGGGACACGTTTAAAATCTCCGTTAAGGTTTTTAGGGTCATTTCGGTAAAGCGCTCTCAATTCGTCAGAATTTATGCCACAAAAATAAAATAGATATTGTGAGAAAGCTATTAATTTGTAGAATACAATGTATTTGATTTTGCGATAAACACAAACCGTTAATAGTTGTGAATATTTAAATTAAAACCAGAGGGCTTCACTCGAGGAAACTCAAGTAAAAAGCATTTTATTTTGTTCAAAATCTTTTTTTGCAGTTTAATTCCGAGATAAATTTCCAGTATAACGGTGTCAGCGTTTTTAGATATGTCGAGTTTTGCTGATTTGATTGATGGCCAAAGTTGAAAATGCTGTTTTTCGTCCAACATTCGGACCAGGGCCGGACTAAGACTGTGGGGGGCCAGGGGCCACATTTTTCTGGGGGCCCTTTTCCAATTCCAATCGGTCTAACAAATTACAATATAATAAAATAAAGACACTGAATCACTGGTGTTCACCAAAGAACCCTTTATATATTACGGCTCAGAAATACGTTTTACAAAACACTGAGATACGTCGTGCAAAAAATAACTTTGAACAAACAGAAACGTTAGTAACTTAGTATTAATTGGGTTGTTAAATAAAATACTCCAAAAAGTGGGGGGCCCCAAATTTGGGGGGCCTGGGGCCCAGGCCCCGGTGGCCCCGCCCTTAATCCGCCGCTGATTCGGACAAAATAAGTCATAAAATCGAAACCAAGGCCGCAATAAATATAAAAAACAAACGCTGACACCGTTCTGCTGGAAATTCATCTCGGAATCGAACTGCAAAAAACAATTTTGAACAAAATGAAACGCTTTGTTCTTAAGTCGCCCCGAGTGAAGCCATTTGGTTTTACTTGAAAATTTGCAACTATTATGGGTTCGTGTTTATCGCAAAATCAAATACAACATTGTATTCTACAAATTAATAGCTTTCTAACGATAGCTATTTTATTTTTATAGCATAAATTCTGACGAAATGAGAGCGCAGGTTGTATAAACTGAAGTCTAGAAGAGAATTCGTACTTATAAAGTGATTAAATGCCATTCTTGAATATGTTAGACATAATACAATTGTCAAATGCAAATTAATGCGTGGTTTGGTGTACATTTATTTTAGCTGCTGGAGAGATCACCACATCGTACACGTGTTGTCAAGGCGAATCAGGATGTATAGGATGTGCTGTGGCGAAGGTTTGTGGCATTCATGTGTAAATATGGTGTCTGCATGCTGGATAAAGGGGATACAGCCTTGGTAGAAAGAAATTGATTGATGTACGTTTTATCAACTCTGATTTCCAGAGGTTTTCTCTCTTTATAAGTTACGTGGTGAAGCGGGGGGAAAAGAAAACCTCTGGTAGGAAGCGGTATGCAAAGGATCGCAGGCGCTGGGTACGAGATTGAGCGGTATGATGATTGGTCAAACCGCTTGAATAGCGTTCTAGCTAGTTCAGAATTTCTTCACCATCCCTGATTGGATAATCCTCATGCAAATAGAGTGATATATATATATGATTGGTTGAACATATATTTGATTAACCTATAAGATTTACTGCCAAATATGACCTTCAGAATTTTCGTAGAACACTGAAATGGTAGTATGGATAGTTTTCACTCAACGTGATCGGTGGCCCCGTTGGGGTGGTGAAACAATACGAAATGTTTGAATAAGAATATAGTTAAATTCCCATAGGATAAAGATTGTGCACCAATATGGCCGCCATTTCATTGTTTCTGTGCACCAATATGGCCGCCGTGACGTCAGATGAAAACCAAGAATAGTTTGCCCTTATGTACGTTCTTGTTTGGAGTATACCAGACAAATACTTCTTGACTTTCTTAGGCACACGTAAGAGAGATTGACTGGACTGAAGAAAGTGGTTTCATGGAAACGATAGCGAATCCTTTGGGTTCAAGCAAGAAAATCTACGCACTGGATTGTGAAATGGTTAGTTTAATTTCTGCAAGTTTCCTTTTGTCACGATGCCAAGAATCCAATGCTCGCCTTGCACCCATAAACATGGAAGCACTGCATGCACGTTCACGTGTTCTATTATTTTGTCTGGGTTTTGTTTAGTGTTACACCACCAAGGGCCTGGAGCTCACCCGAGTTACTGTAGTGGATTACCAATCCCAACAAGTTTACGACACTCTCGTGAAACCGGACAACGTCATTATTGATTATAACACAAGGTATGCTGTTATGAGCTTATGTACACATGTACACTTAAAGGCCATATGACTCGAAAATTAAGTTTGTCTTATTGAAAAGAACATTTAAAATGTTAAAATAACATCTTTTGCAGTTTTTGGTTTCCTTGCTTCGTTTTTGAGATATTCCAGTTTGTTTGATATGCAAATGACACAACTTTCTAGGTCACATGTGCATAATGAGTATTATGAGTTACCGAGAAAAGGTTACATATCTTTGCTATTGTGAAACGAAATCACTTGGAATTCTACAAGTTTGGTGGTGTGGATAGAAACACGCACATGCTTCCTTTTTGTTAAGCCCATGTTTTCATAATATCAAAGATATGTAACCTTTTCTGATAACTCATTATGCACATGTGACGTAAAAAGTTGTGTCATTTGCTATCAAACAAGCTGGAATATCTCAAAAACGAAGCAAGGAAACCAAAAACTGCAAAAGATGTTATTTTATCATTTTAAATGTTCTTTTCAATAAGACAAACTTAATTTTCGAGTCATATGCCCTTTAAAGGGAAATGTGCGTTTGTGGGTAACATATGATAAAAGTGTTGAGGCTAATATAAAGGGGATATTACACGGTGGCGAGAAGATATGGATTTTATGTTCAAGTGGCAAGGACAATATTGCTCTTGCTCTTGCCACGAGAATATAAAATCCATATCTTTGAGCGACCATGTAATGTTCTATTTATTATACGGACAATGAAATTATGCGTGGAAGTGATGTTAATAAACTGGGTTTAATGCAAAAACTACAACCGCTTGACCTAAAGCTTTTAGAAAATACAAATGAAAAATTCAACAGCTTCTTCGAATACGTCATTTTACGTGAAAAACTGAATTAAGAGAAGTTATCGACTCAAATTTACTTGATTCGAAACTTACGGCAAAAGGCGTAAATTTTGACTTGTCGATATGTCACTCGCGAGCGTTACATATGAGAAATACGCCACTCGGTTCCCGGATGTACTGAAATATGGATTATACGAGTGTTTTACTTGCTAGTAAAATACTCTTCTCCATATAATTTAATAAATGATATTATTTTGGATACTTCTAATCGAATTGCGTCACCCCTTTGTGATAAATGTAGCTGGTGCGTAAAATAATTTGAGACACTTTGCTACTCACACGAACCAGCCCTGGGAGCTCTCACCTTACCGATAACAGCACGTGCCACCTGTGCCTCTCAATCATTTTAAAGAAACTATATCACGCATAATACAGATTGCAAACCATTTTTGCATTTCGTGCTTCAGTAAACACCCTGTAAATACCTGTACTTGGACAATACAGTTTCTTATTGGCGCGTGCTGTTGCAACTAGGGATGCATGCATGATGCATTGGATACAAATTTTAAGATTTTGTCTGGAACCATAATTTAGCGGAGATAAAAAAAGGTCGGCGAGCTATGAAACACAGCAAAAAAAGCACTTTTGGGCTTTAATAATAACCTTGAACGTTTAGTCCAATACCAAACTTTTTGATATTTTACCGTGAAGACCTCACTCTCGGTTATTTAGCAGTTGATTTTACCATTTCTTTGTTGGTGTTTAGATTCAGTGGCATAACGGAAGAGAACATGATTGGAGTTAAGACTACACTACGTGATGTTCAAGCTGTGTTGCTTAGCATGATACATAAAGATACTATGTTATTAGGTCATAGCTTGGAAAGTGATTTAAAAGCTTTAAAAGTAAGTTTTACTCCTCAATAATACATATAATCTCACCCCTAGGATTTCTAGCGCGAGAGACCGCGCTTTCTCAACGAAAGCCTTGGGAAGGGGAAGGGGGGGGGGGGGGGGGGAGAGCGCGGGCGGGGCGGGAGGGAGCTAGTTTGAGGCGCGCAAAACTCCAAAAGATAATCCTCTGATAATATAGGTTATTGTAAGATAATTTTTCCTACGTGTGACTAGGCATGAATCAGTTGATGTTGATCACATGCGAAATAAGTAACTCATTATTTATCAGGATGAGAAAATGAAGCTCGCGAAATGTAGATTTGGTCTCTTGCTAATGGCACCAATCAGACTATCGTGTAGGTGGGTCAATACGAAGATGGAAAATTTGGGACATAATTGTGTGTATTTGGTTGTAAAAACCGAGAGGAATGAAGAATGAGAACAAACTCCGTAGCGACATTTCACATATGCGGTTATCTTGGGGAGTAGGGATAGGGTCAAAGTTGACCCAGATTTTTCATGTTATTATTCTGTATAACTATGCTTTTACTGTCTACTATCTTGCCAATTTGAATAACTTTTTTTATAATTTCAGTTTATTCACAGTACCATAGTGGACACCTCGGTTGTGTTTCCCCACCGACTTGGTGCGCCTTACAAAAGAGCACTGAGGACTTTAATGGGCGAATTTGTGAGAAAGATTATTCAAGACAGCGGTAATTATTCACCCAAATATTCATGCTATGAATTTAAGGTTTTTTTAAAGACATCGGCAAGAGATTTACTAGGTTTCAGTCTTGAGATATAGAGACGAAATAGGACGAATACCGGTCTCGTATTCATCCGGTACCGTGTAAACGTTGCCTAAAGCTAAATGCTGTTACCCAATGCGATTTTTCTTGCAACTTGCAACCAATAGTCTGAATGTTGCAGGTTGCAAAAGAAATCGCACTCCCCGTAGCAACTTGCGATTTTGTTATTTTTGCCGTGTTGCAAGTTGCAAGAAAAGTTGGATGGGTTCTACTTTTTGTTGCAACTTGCAACAAAGTTCGCAAGTTGCTGAACGTGTAACATGTACACCCTCTTTGCAACTTGCGAGTTGTTTTTTTCCATGGGTAAATTTGTTGCAAGTTGCAAGAAAAATCGCATTGTGTAACTGCACCTTAAGTGACTAATTTATTGGACAATTAGTTTATTGATAAAAACTGCAGTGATAACTTCAAACGTTTTTCAAATATAAGAAGATTTTCAATTTTTTTTATATGTAGATTCTTATTATAGGATTTACAATATAGTATGTGCATTACCTAATTATTAAGCTTCTACCAACTTGATGAATAATTAGAAAATAAATAATTGTGAAATTGAATATAGTTTACAAATGGATTAATATTTCATATCTTTGCAGAAGAAGGACATGACAGTTTAGAAGATGCTGTATCATGTGTAGAACTAATGCTGTGGAGAATAAAAGAAGACATGAAGATCAAAGAACGAAAGAAAAAAGAATAAAATATAAACAAACAATCTACGGTTTAAAACTGAATGAATGGACAACGAATGTTTGCAGAAACCTGAATGGGGGTAGCTATGATTCACTATCAATGTAATATACTTGGTATTAAATTCTCTATCCGTTCTTTTCAGTTTTAACTTTGAGTTTTAAGAATTAAATTAGGGACCTTAAGATCTACGACGCGGTCTTCAAAAGAATAGAAGATAATTTAATGAATCGGAAAAAAAGAGAATTACTTGCAGTTCCAAGGAGTATTTTCAACACCGTCCTCATTCTGTAAACAACGCCGCTTTAAACAATGTTCACGTTTTGAGTGAATCAAAGTTAATCGAACATAAAAATGGTTTGGAAACCAGGCAGACTTAAAGCGGTTAACAATCGAACGATGATTCATGTTGAGAGGTACCTGAAGGTGCATAAATCCTTTGATTTGGCTGTATGTACTGTTTAATAAACGAGCAGGAGTGTTTTATCAGATATAAAGACACGAGGCGAAGCCGAGTGTTTTTATATCTGATAAAACACGAACTGCGAGTTTATTGAACGGCTTCAAAAACGAACCACTTGGTAAGTTAAATGGCGTAGTAAGTTTGAAAAATAACCTTGTCTAAGCCGAGAAAATCAAAGCTAAAGTTTATGTAAATCAGGAGGTATCTTTATCACATATAAAGACACTGATTAAACTTTAATTAAATTGAATTTTCCTCATGAATTATTAATGAGTTTTTGAACAATATTTAAAGAGTATACGGTTGAGCGATTGAACCCAAATGTTGCTATTGGATGATTGCTTCATTATACAGAAAACACAATATGAACATGCAGTAACCGTGAAAGTGCACAAATTTCCATAAACCTGAACAAAAACATAAAATATAATGACTTTTGTCGCGCTTCCAAACGATGTTTATTTTCTATTATAACGATATGTCAACACGCCGAAAGCTGCTTCTTGACGTTAAATTCAGCGCAAAACCTAAAGGCTACACAGCTACAATTGTTTTAGGCGAACTCGAGCGTTTTGAAATTAGTCATAAAACAAGCTTGAAACATCAAATGGTAGTTAAGGCCATGTCACACGAGGCAATTTTCCTTGCAACTTGCAACGCAATGGCGTTGTATTATTGCAAGTTGCAAGAAAGATTTCCTCGTGTGAAACCCCATGTTTGCAACTAGTCTCGCAGCGAAAAATTGCGTTGCGAGTCGCAGACAAAGTAGAAGCAGCTTATACTTTTCGCCACGCTACGAGACAAGTTGCAGCGTGTGACACCCCCACTGCAACTTGTTTCGCAATTTTTTGAGAAGGAACCAATCACAATACGACAGAATCAGGGAAAATCAGGGGGGGTTAGAGTTGTTGCGTAATTCAAGATGGCGGCTTTGTTCACATTGGAAAATTGCCTCGTGTGACATGGCCTTTAATATACCATGCCTTCTTTTAAATGCTTCCGTCACATTGCATTTCAACGTGTTGAAGGCCGCGTGGTCGAACTTACCATGTCGTATACTGTATATCTTAAGGCCCCTATAATAACGTCTAGACTGATATATGATAATTACTGTATCGGTGTAGCGCGGTGCTGACCCTTTCATGGAGTATGGTACTAGTATACGCCCGCAATCGGGGCATCGAAATAAATTTTAGTATAAATGCTTGATAGACAGGAAAACTCGGAAGAAATTGCGGGAGATCAGACATCAATTACTTTAATTTACGTTCTCGCAAAGTGGGCGAAGGACTTTTGCGGCTTTCTGTCGGCCGTAGTTTCTGGCGCCTTCTTCGGTTAACGCGTTTCGGAAGTGATCCGAACGGACCCGCTGAGGAAGGCCTAGCAAAATTCGTAAACACTTTCATTTTACAGCTTGGTTGTTTATTGAGGAAGAGTGACTCTCTTTCCTTGTGACCCAAGATCTTTGGTAAAATCTTCGCAGACATCCTTATGCTTTTATACCGTCACTCAGACCCCGTTTACACTAGAGCAAAAGTATCCGGATTCACATTGTTTTTTATTCCCATGAGGATGAAAAACAATGTGAATCTGGATACTTTTGCTCTAGTGTAAACGGGGTCTCAGTGTTGTTTACTGTACAGTGTGTATCAAAAAAATTCGAACCCTTAGAAAATCGAATTAGCATTCTTTTCAAACAACCTATTGTAGTAGTTTGAAAGCCCTAAAAGCGCTGCGTTATAAATTAATCAGCACATAAGTTAAACGAAGCGAAAAAGCTTTTAAATACTTTCACCATGCATACACTTCAAGTTATCTTAATTTCCCAGGTGTATAAGACCGTGTGTTTTACGCATCTGTGGGTTCAGCGAAGTGCTTAGGGCTTTCAAACTACTACAATAGGTTGTTTGAAAAGAATGCTAATTCATTTTCTAAGGGTTCGAATTTTTTTGATACACACTGTAGATGTACTAGATCCCAGGAACACTATGATTGATCAAACCGCTCAGTCTAACCAATCAAAACCCTGTTTGAGGATTATCCAATCAGAGATGGTGAACACGTTCTGTTCAACTAGAATTCTATTGGAGCGGTTTGATCAATCATAATTACCGCTGCAACCAGAGGCGTCTCCACCACTTAAGCCTGGTTTCCATATAGCCGTAAGAGCCGGCGGCATGGCTGCGGCAAGGGGCGATGGTCCAATCATAAACAGTGTTGAATTAGCCAGCAATAACAAGCTGTATGCGATTGCCCCTTGCCGCAGCCATGCCGCCGGCTCTTACGGCTATATGGAAACCAGGCTTTAATAACGATAGAAAACTTCTGGAACCAGGGTACTAATCTCTCCTCCACAGAGGCTTCTATTAATTATTCTGGTTAGTCGCGACGATTTTTTACGCAACATAATTGCCGCAACAAAGTTTCGTTAAAAATTGTCCACAAAACGCGTGTTATTATTACACACATAATTTGGTTGCGTTAATCGTCGCTAAAAATGTCCTGTGTAACATCACCTTTCACCGTGAGCCGCAGTCCCTGGGGGATTTATGTATTACTTTCACTGATCTCGAAATAAAACTGGATAGTGCAACCTATTGTCCACTGGTTCATGAAATGAAGCCAGCGAAACAAAAGAAATCCGTAATTACTAAGGGACCAAACATGCTGAAAAATGTCTTTATGTCTTCTTAAAACGTCTTCTGTACCAAAAAAGACTATTGAACTATATTTTCTTTCAAAGATTCAGCATCTCATTCAACAAAATGTTTATATCGGTGCCAGAATACGCTAGAAAGACCATCACTTGGTCCCTTAGTAATGGTGACTTCCGGCTTCATTTTGTAAACAATAGATGCTTAATCCAGTTTTATTTCGAGATCAGTGATTACTTTAAGCCTGGTTTCCATATAGCCGTAAGAGCCGGCGGCATGTCTGCGGCAAGGGGTAATGGTCCAATCGCATACAGCTTTTTATTGCTGGCTAATTCAACACTGTTTATGATTGGACCATCGCCCCTTGCCGCAGCCATGCCGCCGGCTCTTACGGCTATATGGAAACCAGGCTTTATATCTGGCGTAAAGCCGACGTTGGAGGTATTTATCTGACTACGCACGCGATCGAAGAGGTTTGTTCAGAAATCCCGAAGGGATGGGGTTTAAAGAAAAGAATATAGTGTATTTGCATATTTGAGAAACAAACGTGTGTAAGGCCTAGGTCAAACGTCGCTCTTCTCATGCGCCGAACCTAATGATAATAAGCTAAATCCTTTGTTTATGCTGATTTGCATTATGTTCGGCGCATGAGAAGAGCGACGTTTGACCTAGGCCTAATTAGCTTCGCTTCCATCTTGTCCTTTGGATGGGGAAGAAAGCGATGACGGTATTTTGACAACAGAAGACCGTTATTCGCAGGACGTTGCTAGTTTGAACCATTTACAATTGTCAAACTTGCTCCGCAAACCTTAACTGCGAATAAACTGAAGAGCAAGGCAAGCGAAGTTCAAGAGAATTCTGCACAACGTGCTTTCCCGTGTTCACTGGTTCAATGCATGGAGTATCTTTTTTGTATTTTCAGTCTTCAAGGTTAAGCATTCGTATACAATGTTACATATACAGGTGTGATAGTGTAAAATGATTCTGTCGAATTGTCATATCGTTGAAGACTTATAAATTCAAGATCTACAATAATCAGTATGTTAGTTTTGTCATGCATATTCGATTCGTTTTTGCATTTTTAGGGTCTTTTTATGGAGCCGAGTTACCCGGTTTGCCGGGATAAACTTTCCGTTCCGTTTATATGAAAGCGAGTTACTTGGAATGTTTTAATATTTGAGATGATTATCGTCAACGAAAGTGACATAAAGCAACAAGTACAGGGCCGTCGAGAGCCGGGATGGGCCCTGGGTCAAACGTTGGAGCCGGGCCCCCCACCGAAAACCATCAATATATCGAGTATTCTTACATCAGAAGCGTCAGTCAAGCTAAAATATTTACAATGGCCATACTCATACCGCCTTTATAAACACATTAAAAGCATGCAAAACAGATGGAGTTTCTGGGGTTTAATTAACTGTTTTGATGCTAAATTTAATAATAAATTTCTTGGACTAAAATGTTATAAAATGTTACGGGCCCCTATTTGCCCCGGAGTAATTACCCTGCTTACCCCCCCCCCTTCTCGACGCTACTGAACAAATATAGAAAATTCACCCGGGTATGCCGCGTTGATACTAGCGGAAAATACGGATATTCTACCCGAGGAAAAGTGTTTATATGGGAAAATGTTTATCCCGCTTTCCCGAGATCCCAGCTGCCAGTGCCGAGTTCTCGCCCGCCTGTCTGTCTCATATAAACACTGCGGTGGGAAAAACAGTGCAAAACATGTGCCGAGTATAAACTCGCCTCCTATAAACAGGCCCTTTTAGACCCCGTTTACACTAGAGCAAAAGTATCTGGAGTCACATTGTTTTTCATCCTCATAGGAATAAAAAACAATGCGACTCCGGATACTTTTGCTCTAATATGTAAACGGGGCCTTAGTCAGTGATTAATTGTATATTAATTATATACAATTTGTATAACTTGTATATTGTACAGCATATATACATGTACATATAATTTAAGATTTATTTTTGCTATTAATCAGTTGGCCAGTTAGTAGTTTCTTGAAAATCTCCCCACCAAATATACCATGATACGTGTCCTCAATAATAGCGTTAACACAGTCTTTAAAATAGTGCCTTAGTGGCGAACATCGATGTCTTAATGACAAAAATAGAGCAAACTCTGGTTGTACAAAATATACGCCATTACAATTGTCAAAATCTGGAAAAGCATCTGTAGTGTCCAAGGTTGTGGTGTCCAGTATAATTCTTCCTAGAAATCAACAAAAAAAATGTTAACTCGTGCATTGCTGCTTATAGATAGATAGATAGATAGTTTATTAAGTTTCAAAATTTGCAGCCTGCTAAGGCTGAATTAGATAAAAACTTTACATCAATTAGATCTATGAATTACTTAAAAATATATAAATATAAAAAAATGAAAGTACTATATGCAATTACTATAGATAAAACTGTTCTTTAGTCCGCCTGTCGATTTATAGTCTTACAGACTGGAACATGGAATTTCCGAGCGCTTCGCAAGTTCTTGCTACAATGGTTTTCCTTGGGTAAAAGTTTGTGCATGTTCATTATTGTTACTTATTTTCTCAAATAGTTTGGTAGTTATGATTCTCCTGCGATCAGATAGGCTATCTAAATTACAAGCTATCAGAGCATCGTTATAGGCGACAAAAGGAAAGATAATCCTCATGGCGCGCTTCTTTAAACATTAATCCAGCTCATCGGAAAGATACAACGGCAGGGCGTTATGGAAAACTGAACAAGCATATTCCATAATCGGTCGGATGCAGGTGGTGTAAAAGGTTAGGAGTTCTTTTGCTGCAATATTCGCTCTTTTTATAGCCGAGAGTTCCCCCTCAGGTGACACCAGAAAGTAGAATGCAGTTCAACTTCACGTGATTAGAATTTGCTTAATAAGTTTAATGATTACATTTAAACGCATTGCATTGTCAGTGGTTGATTCCAGCATCGTTTGACCAACATGCAATGCATGTGAAAATTTTTGAGATTTTGACCAACTGCACAAATTAGGTGCTGCCTTGCTCACTCACTTCAGGTTCACACTGCAGCAGCAATTAGAAAAGTCGTTTTCTGGGAAGACAATAAATAAAGCACCTTCGCGTTGTGTTGTATTTGTATAGAAATTAAAGCTGCAGTATAGTCTTTGTACTAATTAATTCATTAATAATTCATGAGGAAAACACAAAGAAAAATCATAACCGTATCGTGGTTTTATATATGATAAAACATTCTCCTGATTTACATAAACTTTAGCTTTGATTTTCTCGCCTTAGACAACGTTATTTTTCAAAATTACTACGCCAACGAACTTACCAAATGGTGATCGTTTTTTTTTAAAGCCATTCAAAACACTCCTGCTCATGTTTTAAATATTACATAAAATTAAAGACATAAATCCATTTTTTATGTTTGGCCAACTCTTAAAAAGATGACCACCACAACATACAACAATATGGAATGGTGTTACTGTACCTGGCAAGCATTCTGGATTCATAAATTTTAACCATATTGCAAAAAAAGGAAGGGTGTTAAATAAAGCCACAAGACCAAACAAAACAGCTTGTATTAGTAACACCAGCAATCGAAGACATGTGAAGACAATGTAATAGAGAAAGATGGTAGGAAACAGAAACAGCAAAATTGTGAACAGCAATGTACCAATAAACAATCTATCCACATCAGACTCCATTGAGTCAACTCGACTGCGAAGAATGTTCCACTTTTTCCCTAAAAATAAAAGTTTGACTTCAGTGACTATTTTGTTCACAAGGAAGTTGAACGATAAATGAAATTCACAATTAAATTACTAACATGTCTATTTATTTATTTATTTATTTATTTAATATTAATTTATTTATTTATTACACTTTCACCCAATTGGTAGAACAGAGAGAGCTAGGCTCCAATTTAAGTATTCCTTAAAAATGTTTAAAAAAAATTACAGCACAGTACATAAATATATAAATAATTATATACATGTATAACAAGCACGTGTGATTTTCTTCACGGAATGTCGGAAAGTGCTCAATACCATGAAGGTAGAGAGAATATAGTATAGTTTAAGTGGGCTTACCTCAAAATGTTGAGTGTCGCAACTGTCAGTTTCACGCGGGGCAATCTTCAGGCCTGAAGATCACCCCGTGTGAAACTGACAGTTGCGACACTCAACATTTTGAGGTAAGCCCACTTAAACTATATATATACACACTGCTGGTCAAAAAGAACTGCTCAAGTTCAATTTGCTTAGCCATTTACAGTTAGAACTGTGTACCGGTAATTACTTTTAGCAATGAACTTTGCTTAATCATTTACCTAAAAAATAAATTGCAATAAATTGGAAGGCTTGTGCCACAATTTGTGATGGTGTTATAGCCAGTTTAACAACACTGAGGCTTACATGGGTCTCAAACCAAGAAAGAGGCCATGCCTAACTGTTAGAAAGAAGGCTTGTTTGGAGTTTGCACAGGCCCACAAGGATTGGACAGCTGAACAGTTTTTCAGAATGATTTTCATGATGAGTCCCAGTTTCTTCTGCACAGGAGTGATGGCAGGGTCTATGACAGATGGATGGCAGGGGAGGAATTTAATGAAAAATGTGTCGAGCCAACTGTGAAACATTGGAGGTGGCAGGATCATGTGTGGGGTTGCATTAGTGCAAGAGGTTTTGGCTTTCTTACCAAGGTATAGAGGGAAGGCTGAATAGGGTTACATATCCTTATTCTTGAAAATGTACTCATCCCAACCACTTCGCATGCTGGCAATCCCTGGTGAATGGATATTTCAGCAGGACAATGAACATGCCACACATCCAAGCCAGTTAGAGAATGGTTTAATAAAGAGAAAATTATCGTTATGGATTGACCTGGACACTCTCCTGATCTCAATCCAATTGAAAATCTTTGTAATCAGATTAAGACAATAGTCCAAGCGCAAATTAAATCCCGCAAATCTTAAAGAACTATGGACTGCTGTAAATACAGCTTGGGAGGGATTCCCATTAGCTAGACTAACTACTTTAATAGACAGCATCACCAGCAGGTGTGCAGCTGTATTACTAAGTATTAAAACTTTATTTGCTGCAGTTTTTTTGTCTTGTTTTTGCTTTTCTATTATAATACATAATTTCTATATTTCCATTACGATTGAGCAGTTCTTTTTGACCGGCAGTGTATATATTATATATATATATATATATATATATTTAAGAAATAGAAAATGGCCGCCCGTGTTTATATAGCCTGATGCAAACATGAGAGTGAGTTGGGAGACTTCAAAAGTTTATGTGATACATAATTTTTTGATTGATGTTTTATATTATACATAAGTACTTTCGAATTCTCCCAACTCACTCGAGTGTTTGCATCAGGTTATATAAACACAGGGCATCCATTTTCTATTTCTTTTATGAAATAAGGCTAAAAATGTGCTGTGACATCACAACCATGTTTACATAGCCTGATATAAACACGGTAATTGACCAATCACAGCGTGCGTAAGATGCAACCTATTTTATAAATATATATATAAGATATGGAGATAAATATACGAGTTAACAGAAAAGAAGATACGGTTATATTTAGGTCAGTCGCAGCAAGGGTTCGAATTAGAGAGTATGTTATCTAAAGCACATTAACATTTAAACAAATAGATTTCCAGGTGCAAAAGTTTATATCTACATTGTAAGCACTAATTAGAGTATTAGCATAGTGATTAGAAAGTTGTTTTTTAAACTGGTTGACTGAATTAGAGTTTCTTACTATGCAAGGTAGATTATTCCAAAGCTTAGGTATGCAGTTAAAGTAACTGGTTTGAAAGAGTTAATTCGTACAGCACTTAGGAACTGATACATCTAAATCTGGTGATTCTAACAGGATTTTTAGGTTGTACAAAACTATTAATAGGAATACTGTGGTGGCCAGTACAACATTTAAAATAAAAAACAAGATCGTTCAGTCCATGCCAGTATGATATAGTGGGAGTAGGTTAAGTTTTCTTAGCATACATGCTATAGACATACAGTACATACAGTGAAACCTGAGTTTTGTGCCACCCCAGGTGCCACGTAAAAGTGGTCGTTAAGGACAGGTGGTCGTTCCGACAGGTAGTGATGTGATGTCATAGCAGCCATTTTGGCAGTGCCACGACTCGTACTGTCGTTCACTTCAGTTTTTGCGCTGTGTTTTTGTTACGTTTCAGATTCAATTTTCCCGCTGGTTTGGTCTTGTTAAAAGCTCTTGGCTTTATTTACGATCTTCCAGTAGTATTTTTTAGATGTGAACACTCAGTTTTGTAACTTTCCTTTCCAAGTTAAAAAGCCATTGTAAAATATACAAACTTGTCATGGTAAACGATCGTCAAGATCAACTTGTCTAAAGTTAACAAATATTACTCATGGTTTTGGATTGTTCAGTCATTGTATTAACTCTCAAACATCAACTAAAAAGTATTTGGCTTTGGCAGGAGAAATTCACACAGATTTTCATCAAATAATGCTCAAAAGAGAAGCAAAACAAGACTAAAATGCGGTAACACAGTAATTGAGTAACACTTCCGGTTTCTTGTTTTCACATGTGGTCGCATTCGCGTTGTATTTCTTTAACGTATTTCGGCAGTTTTACGTTGAGTTGGTCACTCATAACAGGTAAATATCTTGTTTGGGACACTAAAAAGTGGTCGCTGGTCGCGTAAGGCAGGTGGTCACTCATTGCAGGTATATTTCAACTACAAATCGTCCGTGCCAGAAAAAGTGGTCGTATATGACAGGTGGTCGTAAAACATGGGGGTTGCAAACAGTAACTTACCTGTAAAAAGTCTTAAAAGTGAAGCAAGAGCGTGAATTTCCAAGTTGTAAAGTCTTGCTGCATAAATATAGAAGCAATAAATGTGCAGAGTCAGAAGTGAAAATACATCACACAAAACTGACAACAGAAAAGTGATGCCCAGACATCCAGATAATGTGCAAATCAAAATTATTGTTGGAAGATATGCTTCGATAAAATAAAGGTAACTTGTCCATAAATGAACATGATAGATGTAAAAGTTCCCAAGAAACTGGTCAAGAGGTTTATTTAGCTTCAGTCCCGCAGGTACACCCATCAACCAATTGAGCAAGCTCTTTAGGTGCTCAGCAACTGTGTATTTCTGACCAATAATCCATGTTGATATTGATAAAAAATCCTGATTTGAGAAGACAAGATAAACTACAATCAATCCAAGCAAAACATCAATGAAGATTGATAATGTCTGGTTACCAACACTAATTGAACTCTCATTCAATTTGGCTTTTTCAGAGTTTTCTTTCCAAACAACAATATCAGAAATCTGATTTAGTCGATATAAAAGCTGCTTTGCCACAAAAAAGAAATTGCCAGTATAAGCCAAAAAATATTGCACATGCAATGCAAAGCTAAGGCCAGTAATCCATTTTATAAACCACAGGGTAGAAAGCACTAACAGAGACAATAGTTCCAAGGCTGAATTAGTCCTTGTCTTGTCAATCTCGTTGTGGACAGATTCCTTTGTTAAACCGTTTGACAAGTTAAACTTTTGCTGTAGTTCTGACATTACTTCTTTTTTGGTCTGTTTATTGTCCGAGTTGTTCCAACACGGTAGACTGACGACAGAGAGCTTTACATTTCTTCTTAAATAAACGACCATAACCTCATTGCAATGTGCATCGACAGACTGCTTGCCGGTTGATTTGGAAGCAGTTCTTTGACTTGGTGTTTTATGTCTTGGGATAAGAACCAAACTTTTCCTACATGATCCGTGGTTAGGTAAAGCCACGCCAATAAACGACGATGAACCAAACATATGCTTCAAACTCTGAACTAACTCGCCATCGTAAATCTCGCTAACTTCAATGGCAAGTGCAAGTAACTTCAAACCATCACTACTTGCTGTCATTCCATTACATACATTTCTCCAGGATGTTGGAGAATATCTCAAGTCGTTTTTCCCAGTCATAGAAACTACAGTACTAACATAAAGTGTTTTATCTCCATTGCTGGCAAGCATATCCTGACCAAGAAGAAAACTATTGGAAGAAATATCGACGTTCAGAACCACAATAAGACGCACATTTGCCGACATATTGCAAATATTATTATATGATCAAAAATATTCTCATGCCCAATCTTCCATCAAGAGGGGCGTGGTCACCGGCGAAAGATCTGTGCGGTTGCTACTTCATGTATGCCCTAAAATCAGCACACACAATCCTAAATTGGACAATTTTAAGCACTGCCATATACAATCATGAATCTAATATCAACTTAATTTTGTAAATATAATCTTTCAATGTTCGATAATAATTCAAAATAAAATTTATATTTAATTATAAATTCGTAGTCCGCTAGAGTAGAATATGTAAAATAGGAACATTATTTTCATAATTCAAAAGTACCAAACTGCAAAACATTGCGCACGTACTATGTCACAGTTACGACAAACAATACTATATATGTTAAGTTTATATGTTTCTTGACAACCACTCGAGTTGTCACTGAGGAAAAGCCGATTGGTGGTCACACAGCATGTGTTGTTAATTATTGGTTGCCACGTTCGATCGTGACTGACTAAAGTAATAGGGTGTTCTAAACCAGCTAATCAAAAACTTTTCGGTAAATCCGAAGGCTTTACTTGACTATTGTAATTTTATCGATCGCAGTGTACAAAGAGAGTCTGTGGGAGCGCGCACGTAATACTGGACAAATACGTATAAGATTGATTATCTCCAACAATATGGTACAGTACACGATCCGCAAACGCAGATCCCAAGATAACATGCAAGAAATGTGTATGGTTCGAAGATGTCTCCTTAACACTTTGAGGCCTGGACCTCTCCCTGTGCTGAATAAAATCGTCTGGCGTTAACCAGAATAAAATACTGAAGACTCGTCTTCAGGCTTCAAAGTGTTAAGCTCTAGTTAAACCATCGCCATTGCCGACTACTCTGGAGGGGGGGGGGGGGGGGGAGGGTGATAATAAATTGTTTGCGAATGCTGATAAGATCAAATAAATTGCTTTCAAACATTATAAATAAGTCAAAACATTTAATAACTAATACAAAAATAAAACGTTATTCCCCCAACTCAGAAATTCCTGAGCAATTTCGAAAAAGCTAATTATAATAATATAATTTATTCGATATATCTTGAAGAACATAATGCAAAGTACATAAAATCATAAATATTCGCTAATGATCTTACAAATTCAGTAATCTTGCGTCCGAATCCTGGAGATGGGAGAGGGAAGATCGCACCACGCACCTTCAAATCATAATTAAAAGAAATCAAGACTATATTTTTAAAGGTAATTTTGACAAGTTAAGCAAAACATTCGACTTTGTGACAATTCAGAAAAACATATTTGTTTCTTAGAATTTTAATTTGACAAACGACCACCTTAGCTCGCTTTCCTCCAACAGATTTTGTTTTGGGGTTATTCCTCCACATATAATATATTGGATTCATTGCAAGTTAATTGTTGAAGCAAATATTGTGACCTTCATCAAGCTCGTACAAAACGGTATAAAAGCATTGCAAAAAATAGACCCTTTTCATGCAACGTAAGCCTAATTCGAAGATCAACATAAAGCTCCATAAAGCAGTGGATGAAATAAATTTATCAGAAATCGTTTAATTGGAATTGAAGCAATGTCGCTCCAACAGGAAATATGCGAAAAAGAAATATTCGGCCCGTCTGCACTGAAACTGAATGATACAGGAGTTAATTTACAACTCAAATAATGTCGTCATATTGATTTTGACTGTACAATGTACATGTGTACATATTTAACTGCGAAAGATTAGCCAGATTTTCATGTTAAACTAAACTCTATAAGCTAAGTCTCTGACGTATTAAGAAATAAAATGATTCAACATTCGATTGTTTAATTTGGTTTCTACACTTCCACTCGAAGCTTGATACTCTCTTTGCTGGACTGCATGGATAATTATTGATTCAACAATAGTTATCCTTCACCCCTGACCTTCCTTGGCTGTAGTACCTCCTGTAAAACGAGTAGGGGTTGTAAGACTTGTAACACAAGGTATCAATGTACATTCTTTTCCCTATGAGTTACTGTATAAACTTGCTAACTATTGCATGACAAGAGAATACTTCAGATGTTCAAACACATCAAGAGATCATAATTAGCGAGTAACAGCCTTGCTAATGACCATTACGGAATGACACGCCTATAAATTGTTGATAAGGCAGCGCATCGGTTCCTTCCCTGACATCCCTGATCTGTTGCCATCTGCCGTCTATGTATACGATTCACTTGTGATCACCTAAACAATCAGAATCCTCTCAAGAAATATTCTAAGGTTTCTGCCGGATGAGCGACGAGCTAATTAAGTTAACCGGGCCAGCCTGGTCCATGTAATCACCCGCATGGTCTTTAGTGAAATAGCATAATCACCTAGCAACGACGATCAGTAATAAATACCTTAACGTCATTCTATCTTGACATACTGATGCTAACAATCAGCAGATCGAGGAATTAGGAATTCAATCTGTTAATAATAATAAACTACGTAAGGCCAGATTTTGATTTGGCGAGTCTTTTGGTGAGTATGGGTACAGTTGTTTCTAAATCAAAGAAGAAGAACAAAATTCGTCAAAACGCTATACTTGTCGGTGCTTTACAAGTCAGTGCTCAACGAAAAAGCGAGTCTCGTTTTTCACAGGATGTCCCAGCAGAACAACTTGGAAACAACGAGGAAGAAACAAAGCCAATATCGCTGATGGATTCCTACGAAGTGAACGATACTCTTCTGTTTAACACACGGACAGATGGAGCAACTAGAGACTTCGTACCATACTTTAAAGCATGGCTTACAAGGGTATGTGTATGTATATTTAAATATTCTCGTAACGTAACACTTGTCATAGTAATCCGCAAATATAATAATTTAATAACATGCACATTAGTATAAAGCATAACCACATATACGAGACGTCACACAAAGGCTACTTTAATTGTTACCTCCCGTACATGAAATAATGCAGCCTATAGGCTACAATTATTACAATATCGAATACATGCACTATATATAGCTGACAGCAGATATGAGTCGATATGAATGTCAAGACCAGTGTAGAAATGACCAATCACTCCCGGGCATTTATCCCTAGTTACGTACCATAAACGTCACCCATATGGATGAGAAAATTATAAAATGCCGTGTCACCCAGCAGAATTATAGCATCTAAATTTTAGTCTGCAAGTTAAACTTGAAATAAATCTGAAAAAGAAAATTTCATATTTTACTCGACCCCTTCAGACGTTTCCGCGTCCAGGGGTTCTCCCATTGACGAGTAAAATCGTCTGACGTTAGCCAGAGTAAAATACATATTAAGATATAGAAATGGCCTATACACGGCCATAAAGGAGTTAACCCTTATAAAAATTCCACATGTCATGTTCCAAAATCACATGTGAACCACATGTGATCACATGTGGTTCACATGTGATCACATGTGGTTCATATGTGATTTTGGAACATGACATGTGGAATTCTTATAAGGGAAATATTTATTTATCTTTTGTTTCGAGTAGGTGGAAGCAGAAGAACTTTGTTCAATTTGCAAAAAGTTTACTGGTAAAAAGGTTTTTCCTTGTCGAGTTTGTACTCGAGTGTTTCATGAAGGATGTTTACAAAAAACCAGGAAATTAAATGACAAAGACTCGAAGGAAGATTTTTCCAGAGCTGGAACTGATATCGGATGGAGTTGTCATTATTGTGTAAGTTAAAAATAAGACGGACAATTAAAGAAAGACAGTTAGCCGCGCAAAAACTGAATCGGTTTTCCCGCCTGCCTCCTTGAAATATTTATGGTACACTACAATATAAAGCCAGCGGTAAAGACCCCTGTTAAATGTCTGATCACAAAACATGATAAAAAGTTCTATAAAAGATGGGTATATATGGAAACGAACCCTAGTAAGGGAACTGGATTTCATCTTGCATTTGCATAAACATTTTCTAGCCTTTTAGGCCGTCTCTGCATGCGTACGGATATTCAGGGCCGTCGAGAGCCAGAACGGGCCCCGGGTCATAATTTGCGCGAGGGCCCCCTCCGATATTTTTAACAAGGTTTTACTGGGCCCCAGCGCTAAGTTTTTGATAATTATTATAATATATGATATATCTTCACAGACTGAATTTTTAGTGGGCCCCTTCTGGGCCCCGGCCCCGGAGTAATTACCCCGTCTACCCCCCCCCCTCTCGACGGTACTGCGTACATTGACAGAATAATGAAAAACATGTAAGTAACGGGGGCTACTGAGAAGAGCTGGGCGAAAAATTTCAAAAAGCGCTCCAATTTCGCTCCTTTACGTATTTTGCACCCTGAAATTGTGCTTGCATAATACGAGGCAGTTGTAAATATGTGAGTGAAAGTTTGGGAGACGTTTTTTAATGTTTTTCTTAATATATCTTCAAACCGGCGATTTTTACTGCGATTTGACCACGAGTTTTGCCGGACTTACTTAACTATATAACTTGTACTACAACTGAACTAACAAAATTTCATGCGGTAACTATTGCCATATTTTCATTATTTTTGCATTGCCTGTGTTGAAGTAGCTCTGTATCTCTGCGTATGATCGACGCAATTCTCGTGCACGACGTAATAAACGACGACTTAAAACAAGCGACCTACAACGAATTCGCAATTATGGTTTGCTCTTCCTCATTTTTTTTTCTTTCCCTTATTTCTTTTAAACAGGAAAACATTACGCTGTTGTTGTCCGATGATGAAATGCAAAGTTTAATCGAGTACTTTGACCAGTTTGATATAAACCAAGGTAATTTAATCAATTCCTAAATATTTCCAATGTTTTATTTGTGTTTGAATGTATATTCATGTGCAAGCTATAGCGTTACAAGTTATGAATTGTAATTTGGAAACAATCTTTTGTGCAACTGAGACAACCAACATTAAAATTGGTTATTTTAACCAGTTACTAAGCCAGGGGCGTAGGAACCGGGGAGGAAACGGGGCATGTGCTCCTCAAACTTTGTCATGAAGTGCTCTTTTTGCAACAGAAAAGTGCCCTCTTTATGGTAAAACATGTGTTTCAAGTGTCCTTTTGAAGTCCTACTCCCTGAACAAAGTGCTCTTTTGAAGCTGTGCCCCTCCAACATCAACTTACTTCCTACACCACTGTACTAAGCTTTTACAGTGCAATCTTTTTTTTTAAAAAAACAAACAAACAAACATACTCTCGCGAGTTTTTCCTCGTAGTTGTATTTGTAATTTGAATTGTTTGCAATATTATTAATCAAAAGGAAATTATACTTGGTCTCAGAGACAAGTGGACAACTGATTAATGCATACACTTGCATAGCACCGCGCCAAATTTTTCATTCTTTAAGCTATAATTATAGAACAGCTATAGTGTTATTTCGTATACGTATAATTTATTTCAATTATAGATACTCAAATTGAAAAAGGCGAGTACGTCAAAATAAGAAAATTATCGTTTGAAAGACAAAATCCTGGAGTAGTCATGTCAATGGATGGAGAGAAAGATATTGAGCGTCAGGTTAGTACCATTTCTATGATACTTAACGACCGAGTGGGACGGTTGCACCATTGTGAGCATCGCATCTGTTCAATCATGCTCCCCCAGAAATTGCATTTTGAGGGCAGTTTTATATCATAAATAGCAACAAATCTAATTTACAGTCTATAGGAAAAGATGGAAAAGATTATTATTTAAGCATTTAAATTTTAATTGTTTGAAACAAAAAGGGGGTATAATTATATAGGCACCCCCCCCTGGTCAAACAGTGGGGCACTGCAGCATTGACGTCCATGGATAACGGTATCGGTGACTGTCTGTGAAAGTATATAATCACATAAGACTCGTCTCCACAACGATCAACCTTACCCTTGATGAAAATACTAGATTGGAGTACTAGTAGTATAACCGGAGTTCTAGTGACACAATGGTTAGTGTCAGGCCAGCAAGTTTGCTGATTCGAGTCCTGTCTAGAAATCAGAGTCTTATTACAGTCAAAAGGGAAATACCTTCCCACTTTCGCTTCTGTAGTTTGTTGTGTGTTACTGTATTTCTGTAGCCGCTACTGAAGCGTGAGGAAAGTCTAGCGATAAAAGTCACCAATTCTTGATGTATATTCGTCTCTTGGTATCGATTTGGGATAAACATCTATCGTATTATCATTAAATGCCATTTAAAGCTAAATTATACTATTTATGTACAGTTTTCAACAAAAAATTTTCTCAGGCTTCGGTAGCGGCTACAGAAATACAGTAATACGCAATGAACTACAGAAGAAGAAGTGGGAAGGTGTCTCCATTTTGACTGTAACATCTATAACAATTGCTTGTACAGCAAAGCCTAACAAAATTTATTTTTTTTAGTTTAAAGTGATGGATAGAAATAATACAGGTACGATCGACTGGTGGGAATTTGTTAATTATGAAGCAGTCAAAGTTTTAGGACGGAGAGATAAGGTAACGTACATTTTTGCGTTTACAGGTTTCGTTTCCCAACCGTGTAGCGCTATATGTCAGCAGCAACACGAACGTTTTTAGCACTGACTATATGTTTCGTCAATTCACATGTACAGTCGCCCAAGCGCGTCTGCGCGTGATATGACAAGCGCGTGATATATGACCAGTAAACTTGTTCTCAGATGGACCTACGTGTAACACGCAGTTAAAGGCCTGTAGACGTATGTACGCTGTGCGTACCTATTTTTCAAAATTCTTAACAGCGTTGAGTCATATTGATATAGAGAGACATTTCCTTCATAATCATGCAATGTCACTCCCATGATAAAGAATTTAAAATTGGTCTTTTAAGAATGTAACATCGGTTTATATCATGACCGAAACATTAATTGGCATGCAATAAACAGCTAGTGAGATAAGTGGTTATCAGACTTTTTGCATTTAAAAGATTTCGATAATCACACTCTTTGGATGGTACGTTATCGCATGCACTATGCCTACTTATTACACCTACATTTCATTGTTCTAACAAACATGTTAAATCCTTTATTCAACTGATTAGTATGCATAGTGTTATAAACACTGTGATAAGTCGTTATCATACTCTGTCTCTATTAGATGAAAAAGAGTGTGATAACTACTTATCGCACTGTTTATAAAAATTTAACGCTTCTGTTAATGAATGAATTGGTACCGAAAAAGATGGCGGCGGTACATTTAACCACAATGCTTTGCGACCTCAAGTCAACTCAAATAACAACTAAACATTGTTTATCGTGCTAAGATGGTTAAGTAAGCAAGAACTTTATTCCTACCAAAGTTGATCGTTTTAAAGACCTATCTTCCGATAATTGTACAGGAAATAATATTTGCTATTACTATTTAATATTTACTATTCGGTACGGTCAATTGTGGGTGTGTCTAAAATAAACCGAATTAAAAAACTTTTATTTTATTTCTCACAAGGCTTCTTTAGCTAAGATGTTGAGTAAACGAGAAATAGAACAAGCCAGGGATATGTTTCATTCATATGACCGAGATGAAGATGGTTATATAACCGGATATGAAGCAATGAAGGCTTTTGGCCGATGGTTTGGTCAGTTGAAAATCCCTAGCGGAAGTTCTGATACAAATTGGTGAGTTTCGTAGCTGCATATTAGCAAGGTTAAGCTTGTTACCATAATTCGAAAATGCATATACACTAAATGATAGCAAAGCACTGAATATTTTGTGTAGTTGTCTCATAGCTTTTTTTCTCGGTCTGCACAAATCAAAGTAAAATAGCTTTTTTCAGTTTGTTATACATACTCATTGAAGCTATTTATGATAAGCCCAACTTAGGCTTATCATAAATAGCTTCATTGCGACACAAACTTTATAAACTACATGCCCTACAATGCATGATGTATATCTAGCTATAGCTACTTCGTCAGTTCTTGGTAATAACATACATGCATGCATATTTGAATTACTTCTTCCCACAAGGTGCTTTTCAAAAGCAATTTACATATTCTAAGTTTAACATGGCCGAGTCGAAGGCATATTAAAAGTGCTCCAGGCAGCCGCCATACGACACATATCGGACCACGGATTACAGCTAGGTGTTGGTTTTCACGGAGGGAGGAAAACCAGAGAACCCGGTGGAAAACACTCGAAGCACAGTAGAGACCAACTAACCTCTACTCACATGAGTCTCAAGCAGTCGGACAACGGGGTTATTCCAAGACGGTCACCAATCAAATTTCAGAAAGTTTTTCCGATCACATCTCGAGTAATTCCGAGCAGTCTGACGCAGTAGATACATGTACGCCCAAGTGTGCCTATCTTTTTATTAACGGTCATAATGAAAAAGTGGTATGACATAGATTGTATGAGCATTTTATGCATGCGTATAAATATAACGTACACTCTTTTTTTTAAGGAATACAAACTCGAGTTACTTGCAGCATCAAGAGGTGAACGAACACATTGATACACACATGAGAATCTTAATGGATGCTGATACAGATAAAAATAGGTTAGTGGTATATTATTCAGGGGTGCAACTAAGGGGGGGGGGGGTCGGGGGGGTCGCGACCCCTGCCCTTTTTAACCCCTGCCCTTTTGTACCTCTAATACTAGGTTAGACATTAGATAAACAGATAATTAATCGTGTTGTAGCACGCAATACAATTCTCCGCAATAAAAATTTCCGCAACCGAAAATACGAGAAAAACGTCCTAAAAATGTAGGAAATGCCGTTTCCGAGACCCAAATTGAAACTGCTTCCCACGCCACTGGCTTCTAGTCCCAAATTGTTTAGAATACTGAACGACTTTGCCCTTTTTTTGCGTTCAACCCCTGCCCTCGAAATTTTCTAGTTGCGCCCCTGTTATTGATGGAAAAGGAGAGTGGAATAGATGTAAATGTATATTATCTGGTACTAGAGGGGCTGTTTACGTGAAGAGCGAAGAGCGTGACCTTTTCCAGGACGGGACGTTAACTCGTCATCATTCCATTTCCCAGGGTGCCCCTGAAATCATCTGTCGTTAGCCAGAAATAAAACACTAGAGACCAATTTGGGTCGATAGGAAGGAGTTAAGTAGAGTTGCATCTCAACTATAGTTTCTCTTTATTTCTAAGTTTATAGGAAAAAAGTATTTTTTGACCGTCTCGCCTAACCGAGACTTTTTTTTTCATGTAACTTTTCATGGAAATGCTCTACCCCCTAATAATAGAACGACGTGCATGACGGGTACCGTTTCCAGTTTTTATTCTTATTAATTTGATCATAACTTTATTCTATATAAATGAGTGATGGCTAGTGCTGGAAGGTGGAAAATTCTATCCATCTCTTTGTTATTCTGTGATTTCGTATAACATTCTAGGAATTTCAAGCTGTGTTATGAAACGTAAAGAAGGGTGACTAATGTTTTAGATATATGTATAGTGAAAAGTGAAAAGGTGATCTGAGAATAGGTCTGATCATCTCAGGCTAGCACGTAAGCAGAAGAAACAACAAATAAAAAGGACCCAAACGTATCATATTATAACGTATCAGTCATTTTTGAATCATACTGAGGGTATACATGCCGTATTTTAATTGCTTATGTTTAACGCAGGTTGATCTCATGGCAAGAATATCTACGAGACCAAGCATTATATCTGCTAGCTGCTCGTCCCAATCATTACATCCCTACAAGCTGGCAAAAAAAGAAACCGTAGAAATGGATTAGCCTAATCGAATTGGCGATCTTGAAATGCAATTGTGAAAAATCTCTGTCAAGCTGTGTATATATACGAGTATATAGTAGCACTGGATCTTTGACAAACTAATTCTGAGAAGATCGGTTCACTATAAGCTATAGTTCACTTCTCAAGCAGCTTTTGGATAAACGATTTCTCTGTTATTAAGCTGCTGATTAATATGCAAAGAGACCTATTCATTTTGATTCACGGAAAAAATATCTAGATATTTTCGGTTGGACTCGAAAGTCAGAACAAATTTATGATATATATAGTTTCTCCGTGGCACATGACACAACGGATATATTTTTAGTTTTCCTAGTAGCGCCTGTAACTAGTCGCTGCTAAATAAAGTCAAATGGGCAGAGCCAGCCACCTGGCAGTCGTTTTCTTACACTAAAAAGATCAGTTAGACAATGTTCACGTGCACGGCCGGGCATGTCGTTTCCAAGCGTTTTTAACTAAAACATCGTGCGTTTTCACAGCGTGTTTATAAGTAAACGGTTGAAAACGACGTTAATTGATGAAAACGTTTTAATTTTCACTGCTGAAAACTATATCTGAAAATTCTTTTCACTATTGAAACAACGTTTATATTTACTATAGTGAACTGGAAATTTCATCTTAAAAGGTTAGCCAGTGTTTTTTAGAAAATAATTTGTGGAGATATTGTATTTTTAAGATTTTTTTGTAGCTGGGCTAATTCATTTTGACTAATTGTAAGGGGCTCTTAACATGAAGCCAGTTATCTCGGGTGGCATGGTTCATAGTTAGTACACTTCCACGAGTAAACCGTTCACATTATAGACCTAGATAACCCGGGGGATAGGAATAACTCAATCTGAGCGATACGGTAGTTCTACGTCTGAGGTATATACCCAGATTTCATGCATGCATGTAAATGCTTCCACCCGAGTTATCTTGGGGAAACGTAGGATACATTTTGTATATATGTATGCGTACATCTCAACGTAGCTCAATTGTCCTATATTGGCTATACATATAGAGGATATTACATGGCCATGCGGAGATACGAATTTTATTTTCGAGTGTTGTCAATATCTTTCACGAGTGAGCGAAGCGAACGAGTGAGAGATATAAACAACACGAGAAAATAAAATTCGTATCTCCGCACGGTCATATAATGTTCTGTTTATTATATTGATATCGATAAACTATAAAAAATATACGTAAAATGGAGCAAAGGTTATATAACACTTCTATTTGCAAAATACTCAACAAATTACAACATATATAAGCCATAAGTTTTGAAAGCATTTTTCACAAGAATTTCCGTAGTTTGTAGAACAAAGCGTAGCACAGGTAAATAATTTAGAATGAATACAATTTTGTTTACGCTACAGTAAAGAGTTACGAAGCGGATTTTTAGTGCTGACGCCATCGATATCTTCACATGTGAAGATATCATTTATATCTTCACATGTGGAGATATCACTTTTTCGCAACAAAAGAAAACCTGGTAATACTACATACGTCCACCGCGTAAACCAAAGAGTAGTGTATGTTGGGGCACTGCAACAGCGACAATTTTTCCCCGCTGGAGTTAGAGTTCCAGTTATGAATTGAGTTCACTGATTGACATTGATACTTTGATAGCGACAAACAACTTCATCTGTTTTGTGACTTCTAATCTTACAAAAAAGACAAACCGAAAAAGCAAGACCAACAAGTTGAATTCCAATGATCCACACAACAAAAGTTCCAAAGAAATAAAGATTTTTTACAATGTAATCTCGTACATGTTCAAAACATCCATTGGTGTTAATCTCAAACACAACTGCATTTATAGTTGTATTTATTCTTCTCTGGTGAAAAACGTCTAAAAGACTGTCTTTTTTAAGACAGCTGCTCGGAACATTGCCCCGGTGACGTTTACCCCAGGTAGAATTGTACCAGTCTTGATAGCCAATACAGCCACAGCAATGAAACGTTTTTTGAAAGCTGTCAATAGAGTTTGTTATAGCTTCAAAATGTGGTTGCTCGTAAACGTCCATTGTAAATTTGATGTCATTTATAATGCGCTGTTCTACCTTTTCTCTATATAGACTAGTAACAGCTATGGCTCCAACTTCAAAGCACAACATAATGACAACAACTCCAAGATAGGTACCAAGCATGATGTCGTTTTCTGTGTGAGCTCCGCAGCATGCTAACAAAACAACAATGACTGTAATGCAACCAATGCTTAGACATAGTTCAGCTGCAGCACTGTAGCTTGCATGATCTTCACCGAACGTCGAGAAATCCCCTGGTTGCGTATTTATATCAGCACTTCGGCCTCGTAGTGAAATTCCAACACCTATTAAAGTCCAACCAAATAGCCAGAAAAACGTATTGAAGATTATCACAAATATTTTAGCACATCTGAAACCCGCTCTTTCCATAACCGTGGTTCGTCCAAATCTGTCTTGATTTGACGAACTGTAGTACTTGATCCGTTGTTCAGCCATACACAATTGCCTGAAGCTTACCGTGTTCTTTATATCAAAAAATATGTAGACAAGAATGGTATACAGTGTTATTTCTAAATCTTTTTAAATCCTTTGCCTTCAAGCATTATCTCCCCGTGATTATATTGATAAATATTTATACGGTCGCTTTTAAAAATTGGTAATGTTAAAAAATACGCAAAATATCTTCAATCAGTTCAGAGTTCCTGCGTAGTTACTGTAACCCAAACGTCCTCCAAAATATCATGAAAGTCTAAAAAATCAAATGCAACTATATTTTTTTAAATACATATTTGAATTTAAACGAAACAAAACCACGTTATTCTCTTTGATTTAGGAGAACTTAATAGTTGACCAAAAACTGCAGAACTTCAAGGAATTTCATGTATCACAGCACCGATATTAGTCCATGGACACACGGCAAAATCCTGATTCTTGATTTTTAAATTTATTGCTTCCAAAGATGACTATGGTATCAATACAATGAAGAGATTATATAAGAGCAATGAAACTCATGACATAAAAGTTCATCATTCCTGGTACCTGCCAATTTCAACAAAGTCTTTGACACTGTTTGCTTGTGGTGTATTTTGTGAAATGAAATTGATCTTTATCTACAGTCTACATAGAAAAGTAGTTTTCACTCAGTAGATAAAATATATAAGACTACGTTTACACGAGTCCTGGCAGGATGAGATGAATCTGTCAGCAAATTTCAGTACGATTCCGAATTCGAGACCGATCAACCGTGCGCGATCAAAAGTGATCAAAAGCGCCAACCCGTTCTGCGGATATGCGCATATATACAAATCAAATGTTTACAACTTCACTTACAAGCTTTTCTCAATTTTTTCTGCCACGGCTTGCTCAGGACTGTTTACCGACTAAACAATGTACTTCATATATATAATTTCATACGTTAAAGGGCAACTATACGTTTCCAGGTTATTCTATTTTCCGTTTAAAGTCGGGAAAGTTCAATCTAAAACTGAAGAAATAATTGAAACCAGTCACTCGGTTCCACTTTTATGAACTGTCTAAGTTTGAGTTTTTGCTCCTTTTGCTGAACTCATGTGAACGACGACCGCGTCGAAATAAAGACTGGTACTAGTACCTTGTGATGTCATACCGGTAACGAACAACAAGATTATTGGTGGGTTTTACCGGTATGACGTCAAAGATAATGGAGTACCCATTCTCCTAGAAACGCGGTCATGCTTCATGGGGAACCTAAGAAGGCTTCGCTGATAAATTATTTTCTTTACCTCGAAATTCATGTTTTTCTTTACTTTTGCTAAGTTAGATGATAACCCTTTCAGAAGAAAATATAACTTCAAAAGGTTTAGTTGACCTTTAAAAGCTTACGGTACTAGTACTAGTACAGTAGTGGCATTGTTTGGAAGGAGGAATCATTAGATCAAAATCAGTCAAACCAAGAAGAACAAAAAACATTAGTCATTTGCAACACACTAACTTTTCACCAAAATATTTGAAAGTTCGTTCGGACATTTGCAGGTTCCAATTCGTTACGTAGTATCGCAGACTCAACTTGAACTACGTATTTGATTGGTTGCTTGATTCCTAGCAGCCAATCAAATGCGTAGTTTAAAACGAACTGCGAAGTGCGAATTACTTCCCAATGAACTTGCGAACTTTGGAACGAATTTCCAAACATTTTGGTGAAAAGTTAGACTGAAAGCCAACCGCCGATCTAATGAGAATGACATGAGATCGGCGGCTGGCTTTCAGTCTAGTGAAAAGTATGTTGCAAATGACTGTGAAACAATATATGAACCTGTTCCTAGCTATATGCGCTAAGCTAAGCGATCCCAGGCATTGCGGTGCCTTGAAAGTTAGCTGCGCCTGCCTTGAAAGTTAGCTTGCGGGCGCAGCTAACTTTCAAACCGCTTTATATTCTCTGTGTGATTTCGTTTGTTCGTTAGGAATCAATAGTATATTTTTGACGGGATTTTAATTTTTAACGCGATGTTTTGAACGCGCCACAGGGCACCGCTTTGTAGCACTGTGTCTAGTGTAATATTGTTTTCTGATATATTTGTTTGCTACTTTGCTTTGGGCTTTCCCCCCTTTTTTAGCTTTTTTGGCTCTTCATAACACCTTTCACTTTGATTTGAACTTGTTAAAAAAGACTACTTTTATTGCAATTTTAAATTTATTTAGGTAGGTACTTTGCATGGTTCTTTAAATAAGTCTTAGTTTGCACCTTATATTATATTTTTTTAGATATAAATATATATTAGCCTTGTGCTAGCCTGAAAGATAAGGCGTCTCAGGCGTCAGACGAAAAGACTGGTAACTATGATATGTATTGGTAAAATTGCAATCTCGTTCCTAGCCTGGTACCCTGGCCCAATCAAAGAATATGGGCCAGGTAACCACTAAAGACTTCTGCTTTCCTATTGGTTGAAATTTCGCGCGTTTTTAGTGGCTATGAGTAAAACTGCAATCGTCATAAGTGGATTTAGCCCTGATGACGCGAGAATGAGATTAGTGGTTACCTGGCCCTTATTTCTTTTGAAATTGGGTCAGGGAACCAGGCTATCTCGTTCCCAGAGCCCACGTTCCCCACCCAACGGATTATCCCAGAGTTTCCCGCCCGCTGGGTATGGGGAACGTGGGCTCTGGGAACGAGATTGGTAAAATTGTAAACATTATGGAATGATGGCTATATTTTTTCTTTTGGTATATCTTTTACTATGCTTCAAGCTTAAGGCAGGTAAGTTGCCTAATATTAAAACATTGTCTTATATTATATACTACGTTAATCTTATCCTTATACTTTGCATGAAGATGAAGTTCCACCGTTACCAAGAGATGTTCTTCATAATTCCTACACGGGACGGCCCGTTTGTGCATTCTTCAAACACGCAGGTAGAGTAAATAATAATAAGCGTTTGCTCTTAAAATACGTGGCGATGTCGATACTATTGTTACAATGTTTATAGACTAGTAGCTCTTTATGTTATTATTCAAGCCACGCCACCGGATTTGGAGAACATGTTGTCGAGTTTTTTAAGAAGTAATGTTGCCCTAAAGAACTATGCAGAATGGATAATTGGAAGTGTAAATTTAGAAGATATTGAGCAGGTATAAGCAACAATAGGATATGTTTTTATATGACAAGGCTTCCAGATTTGTACTGTATTATTATATTCTACTGTATAATCAATGGTAATAGACCTTTCCAGATGAAGTGTGTGAATAACATGTTGAGAGATTTGATTGGCTCTTGCAAAACTTCGGACATCCAAAGCTTCAGACAAACATTGGACATTAGCCAATCAGATTTGTCAGAAAGAAAGATCACATGGTCCATTCACTTCATGCAGAAAGGTCTAGTGATGTCAATAGATATTATTGGATTGATTATTTATTGAATATCAAATATCAGTCAATGAGGTGAGGTCCAGTGGGTGAGGTCTGTACAGGAAATTATTATACTCTCGCAATTAATCAATCAAATGTCTACATTAGTGTCATGTGCCAGTCCAATATTTTACGATGTAGGACAACTACATATTGGGCAGCAACCTTTGGACAGGCGCACTGTAAGGTATATACTTGCCATTATTGCATGATTATTTGTTCGATATAATAAAACACCTATTGGATTCATCTTCACCCAATATAGAAAATCTTTAAGTCACAAATTACAAATGGGACTGAGAATGGCCTAAACATTGTGGGGGAGGTGTCAAAATATTTCTACTGGAACATCTTTCATTGCCATTGGAGCTAATAATAACTATAATAACTAATAATAATTTTTTAGGTATCTCCTCCTCCATATCTATATCCAAGCATGGTCCCTTCAATACAGTGTGATGTTGGTTTGCCTCTTCCTGAAGCTTTCATATTTCACAATAAGAATATTCAGTCTCTGAGAAAGTGGTTCAAAGTTGTGGTACGTCAGAAATCTGCTGATTATGTATAAGTGTCATGTGCTGTACCTGTATAGTTTTTGTTTTTGCATTTGCAGGGGTGCACATGCCTACCTGAAAAAAGTCAAAGGGTGAAAAATGTTGATAATAAAAATAAATACCTTTACAAATTGTCTAAGTATGCTTATGCCTAATTTATGCAACTTAATGACCAATATCTGCTCGTAGATAATTTAGTAAACAGCTCCAAAAAAGAACTATAAAGTAAAGAACGCCTCAGTTTTGCAAAGCCTATTGGGAAATATTGCACAATATTGTTTAGCATCATGAGGAGAGTATAAGTGTAAAAGAGTGTAAAAATTATTTGATGAATTGTGCGTAACTTCTATTTAAACAATCCTGCATGGCTACACTGTAATTTTTAATTGCATTTGTATTTTAAGGCTAAAAAACATTTAAAACAGCCAAAAACTGCTAGTATGTCAAGCTTGGAAATGGCTATATTTAATAACAGTAAAGGAATAACAATTCTCTTGGTACCAGGGTTACAATATTTTCAATACATGGAAGACATGATGTCAAAGGTAAATACATGTATAATCTATTTTTGAAAAAGCTCTAGACTTACAGACAGACCATACATGCAGGCATGCTGTGGATGGTTATTAGCACATGCAGCCACCGTGATGCAGCAATCATGTTGTTGTATAATACATGACATATATTGATGCTGTACATATTTAGTAGTCGCCACATATATTTCAGTATGAGATTTTCCTCAAAACTTGTACTAGATGAAAGCTAGGCTACTAGATGGCGAAGCAAGATGATGTGTATGGTACTGTACAATGACGAATCTCATAGATGTACTCGTAGTCAAAACTAAAGCTCCCAGCTACTGTCCTGTAATAGACTACTAGACTGTACACTACAACAAGTGTCTACTAAAGAATGATTATATTTTAATTCCTTGTTTTTTTTAAGGTTGATAAAAATCGAATTAATTTGCCATTAGAACTGTTAGTTAGCAAACCAGAATCTAAAAATGATAGGCAAGTATATGTACTTCTATTCTACTTGCACATTCCAACACTGTTAATATCATAATTTTACCTAATTTTTTTAAAGTTTTTTAAATTTATTTATTTAATGAACTTTTTGTAATAACAGAAAACTGCAAGAATTGTTTGGTATTAAGGAAGCACCAGCTGTACTTTTCTTCACTCATGAAGGTATAATGATGATGATGATGATGATGATAAGTTAAAGTTAAAGTTAAAGTGACTTTATTTTAGCAGGGTAGCCCATTCAGCAACGAAGCTGGTATTCAGAGCGCCCTGCAAAAAATTACATAAATATATACAAAAAAATTAAGAAAATTTACAAGAAAAAAAATAAGAAAAAAATACAATTAATTATAAATAGAATACAAAAAAATGTAACTATATATAATAACGTTACATAGATAGATAAATAAATAAATAAATAAATAAATAAATAAATAAATAAAAGCCCGGCTTCCACCCGGTCGTGACGGCGTCCCAACGGCCACATAAGCGACTATAAAGCCGGTTTTCCACTAGGCGGAATTTTGCGCGCTGAGCGGTATTTTTCTTTGTCTTTTCTAATTAGTTCCACCAGAGAAATCACAAGACAAAGAAAATTTCCGCTCCGCGCGCAAAATTCCGCCTCGTGGAAAACAGGCTTTAGCGAAAGAAACACGTCACCACGCTTCGCCCCAGCGACCGCCTAGACAAGACACCTAGACATTATGACGATAACGATGATGATCAGATGATGATTTTCATCTGAGAGTGCGAGAAAATAATCTTTTCAATATATTTTGCCAATATTTTCATAGCAAACTAGAAATTTTCAGTAAATGTTTTTTGTACGTTATTAGTGTTTTCAACTTGAGTTTAATGAGTTGGTAAAGTTTTTTCGTATCTTTCTGCTGTATACAAGCTGTTGTGGGTTCGAGTCCCGTCCCGTTTGGATACGAAAAAAGTCAAAAAACTAGAAATTGACGTATGACAACATTATTCGGTGGCCTTCTATGACAGATACACACTGCAAAACCTCCAATTCTTGTCAAGATAATTTTTCTTCTTTTGAGATTTTATTTCTTGTTTTAAGATATTTAATCTTGTTTTAAGACAAAATATCTTGTCAAGAAACCGCAGTAAGATAATTATCTTGCAAACGGGACAAGAAAATCTTAAAACAAGTATTTTTTTCTTAAAACAAGTTTTTGGGAATTTGCAGTGCAGTACATGTATATATTGGATGATTGCTGCCGCAACATTGAGACAAACCAGCTACAGTAGATGAACTCATTGACAATTACTTAAATAAATACCATCTTACATTTATCTCGTTAAATATCAACTGATTGTATGAAAATTTGAAAATTAATTGTGTCTAGAAGAAACCAGAAAATTTCCTGACCCTTTATAGAGTTTTAAATTTTCATCAAGTATAAAAGGAATTGTATGACAGGTACACAGAGCCCAATGTATTTTCATCGATTTTGACGTTGACGACGACGTTTAAAAGTAGGGAATTTGGCTCATGTGCACACGGTAACGTTTCCGAGCGTTTTCGTATTGTTTCAAGTAATGAGCCGATTGTTTTCGATTCCCTTGAGAACAGTAAACAATACGAAAACGCTCGGAAACGTTACGTGTACACATAGCCTTTAAGATGCTAGTACGACGACGGCGATTAAAACGCAAGTCGCAAGATAAGTTTTACAATTTAAAGAAGTCACGGTTAACTGACTATTATATTTGATATTTGAAGCTAAAAAGCTAGTTAAATAGTTAAATAATAGTAATAATAATAGTTTAAATGACTTCCAAAACGCCACCAGTATTGCTAAAATGATTGTAGTGTCCGTATTGAAGTCAATCTCAAGCAACAGTTCTCATCGTTTGGCCGTTGACATCGTCGTGAAGACGTGAAAATGCTCTAAGTGGCGTTGTATAAAGAACGAGGACGGTGTTGAGATTACTCTTGGGTCTAAATTAATTATTGTTTTGAAAAAATAATTCTTATGTCTAAAGGACGTGGTCGTTGAGGTTGACGTCGTAGATCTTAAAGTCCCTAGTTTGAAGTTTAAAACATCGAGAGACAATTTTTGAATGCAGGGTAGCCCTATCATTAATTTTATAAAAGATTCCTTTCCAGTTTTATGTGAGAAAAAAAAAGATTGTTTCTTTACATGTAGTTTCTTTATACTTATAGTTTGGGTTGAGAAAAAAACATTTACCTGTAAGTTACAGGGCTTACAAAAAATCCAGCCTGGTAGTATTCAACTGGCACTAAATACTATTAAAATGAATGCTGTGTTTTTGGACGAGGTAAGTTTATTTATTTAATTAACAAAATAAAAACTTAAATTGCGTGCGACATCAAAGTGGAAATAGGTTGAGATGCGGAGGAATTCAAAGAAGCTGATGAATTCATGTTAAATAGTCAATAAGGCATTAGTACATATGTAACGACTTGTAGGGCCCTGGTATAGACGTGAAGATCCTCGGGATAGGGCTCTTAAAAACAATTTCGTACTTGTTATAATTGATAATTGTTATCCATGGCGAAAGTGTTACCTTAAAGTGCATATTGCACGTAAATTAAGTTTGTTTTATTTGAAAGAACGCTTAAAATGACAAAGCAACATATTTTACAGTTTTTTCCGGTTTCCTTGCTTTGTTTTGAGATATTTCAGTTTGTTTAATTGATATGTAAATGTCAAATGCTGTGACGACACGTGCATAATGACTTATGGGGGAAGGTTGTATATCTTTGATATAATCCAACGAAACTACTTGAAAGGCTGCAGATTTGGTGTTGTGGGAGAAGCTACACACACGCTTCCTTCAAATTAAAATATAGTAAGGTTAGATATACTGCCGAAACAGTTCGTCATGTTTCTCTCTGACGAAGGGCCTTCGCTCGAAACGTTACGTTCTCTGTTTCGGCAGTATATCTAACCTTACTATATATTTCGATTGTTGCTTCAACACTGCCTACGCAGCACGCCACTTTCCTTCAAATTAAGTTTGTTTTATAAGAGCAAACTTAATATATAGCTTTTTTCGATAAGTCATCATTATGCAACGTGCATGTACGCCACAACATATGACATTTACATATCAAACAAAATGAAATATCTCAAGAACGAAGCCAGGAAACCAAAAACTGCAAAAATGTTACTCTGTGACAAACTTAATTTTCGTGTCATATATGTACTTTAACAGGCTATGGCCAATTGACAAATCACAAATGATTCGAGGCCTGCACAATCTTTAACGTTGGTAAATCCGAGAAGTTGATCAGTCAAGGACTCAAGGCCATGTTACACGAGGCTATATTTTCTTGCAAGTTGCAGTGGGGCTGTTACTTTACGTTGCAACTTGTTTTGTGGGTGCGTGGCGTTGCAAAAAGTAGAAGCTGCTTCTACTTTCTCTGCAATTCGCTGCGCAATTTTTCGTTGCGCGACTAGTTACAAACATGGGGTGTTACGTCACGAGGCAATCTCTCGTGCAACTTACTTGCAATGCAATGTCATTGCATCGTTGCAAGTAAGTTGCAAAGAAAAATTTCTTGTGTAACATGCATGACTTTTGATACAAAAGTAGTACATTGTCCTGAATGATGGTCTAGCCGACAACTGATCTTCGAGCTAGATCCACATGCGTTAATTCCCAGTCTCTTTCATAAGGGAGGCGCCCGCGTCTACCGCCCGCGTCTACCGCCCGCGTCTACCGCCCGCGTCTACCGCCCGCGTCTACCGCCCGCGTCTACCGCCCGCGTCTACCGCCCGCGTCTACCGCCCGCGTCTACCGCCCGCGTCTACCGCCCGCGTCTACCGCCCGCGTCTACCGCCCGCGTCTACCGCCCGCGTCTACCGCCCGCGTCTACCGCCCGCGTCTACCGCCCGCGTCTACCGCCCGCGTCTACCGCCCGCGTCTACCGCCCGCGTCTACCGTCCGCGTCTACCGCCCGCGCCCAGAATTGTATCAGCCTGAGCAAAAAAAAAAGGAAACCGCCTGCGAGGTTCTCTGCAAAAATTCGTCCTACCCTTTGGTCAAAGCCATTTTAGGGACTATGATTAAGCCCAGTTGGACGAGGTTAGAACTCGGATAAAGGGTGACATGCATCATGCAGTCATAACTCATGTGAGTTGAGTTGTTGTTGGTCTTTCTGTGCCTTTTGAAAACAACTGCAGGGATGCATGCATTTATCCCTAGTGGTCACCACGTTTATCCTACCATCTTCGTTAACTTTTGACTCCTAGTTGGTATACCACCGTATGGTAATTCGTAACACTTTTTTTCACATTTAGACAAGTTTTCGCAACGAAGTTCTAGACACCAAATACCAATTGCCGCCAAAACTTGTCTGCTTTTTCTCCTATTCAAACCCCAATTCTCTGAAGTACATTTTTGGGATTTGAAGAGATCAAAAAACAATTAGAATGTGAGGGTGCTGCTCTGGAGTTTAGGTTGATGAATATTGGCGAAAAAAATAATTCTCAAGGTAAATATAAACATAATAAAAACATGTAAAAAAAGTAAAGAGCTGCTATTACAGAATCATCCTCAGAGAAACATGAGAAAATTTTTCATCATTTTCTTACACTGCTAAAGTCAACTGACAAATTCGGCTGACTCTGCGTAGGCGGTGTTTTGCATAGAGCAAAATAAAAAAGTGGTAATTAAACTGCCGAGATTAGTTTTAATAACGAAATACTTATGTTTCGAGCCTAGCCCTTAATCTAAATATGATCGAAACGTCAGTTTTTCGTTATTTTAACACTTTTTAACGGCAGTTTAATACTTTTTTGCTTTGCTCCGTAATAGAAACATGGTTGGAGTAAGAATAGCCATCAAACAATCTCGACATTTGCATAGCATGTTACACGCTGCAATGGTTTGTGAAACTTGTCTGGTAGCAATACGCCGTTGGCGTTGCGAAACAAGTTGCATTTGTGTTACAGAGCCTTAACTAATCTTGCAATGTTTGGTTAGTTTTTTCCAGATATATCAACGCTACCAGCGTTAAGTCGTTTCCGGTTTTTGTATTATTTTGGCAGGAAATAACAAGTACATACGGTAGGGTTTTAGCTTTTATCTTATATTTTTTCTTGCAGTAGGAAAAAATCTGCGGCGCTCTCCTGTAAATCTATACTTGTCTTTGTCGTTTGGAGATCTTTTGAAAAAATGCACGTAGAAATACATTTGGTATAACTGTACTACAGAGTACTACAGCCTATAGTAGTTTTCAGTACATTAGTGTGGTTTCTTCCTTTGCATATACACATGTAAAACGCGCAGATTGTGCGTAGCGTGACCATTCTGGGGTGTGTACCTTATTTAATGGCCTCCTCAAATTACTGACGACTCAATTTTATATTTTCTTTGGGGGGAGGAGGGGTACGTCGTAGAATCGGCACTTGCTTTCTAAAGTACTTAATTACGCCTCGGTTTTTATGATTTTGTATTTACTCTTGCAGAATTATTGCATGATCCTAATAATTTATTTTCAGAAATATTGACTCGTCAAGAAGTTCTAGACGGAATTCCATCAACTCATAAACTGTATGAATTTCTGATTGAGAGTGGAATTTTAGATGAAAGTAACAGTAATAACAATGGTGAATGTTTTTCAGAAGAACATGAACATTTGTTGGTACGTTTATATCACATTGACGTCAGCCAGTTTCATCGCTATAGAATAAACAACATTTATAGAAAGAAATTAAATAAACGATGTTCATGAAACTGTAGGAGGGAAACGTGTTAGGCAGAATAGTTGGACTTACAGATTGGACTAATAGTAGTACGAATGAAATAATACAAGATTAAAGAGTCGTCAGGTCAAGAACGTAACCCAAGTTTTCTAGGAAAGGGTAGTTCTAAGACATCCTTCCCCAAAAATGTTTGAATTTTGAAAACGAGATAAACAATTTCGGACCAAATGAACCAAATGTATACATATACGAATGATTATTTATAAGTAATACCATAACATTTTTCTTCAACTTTCAACGCAACTTTGTTGTGTTGTAATTTGAAAAGCGTTGTTGCACGTATTACCACCCACCTTAAACATTGCCACGCAACAATGATTTTGCTGCAAGTTGAAAAAATTTGTTGAAAAAAGTAGACTCCAGTTCTACTTGCTACAACATGCTGATTCAACTTGCAACAAAATCATTGTTGCGTGACAATGTTTAAGGTGGGTGGTAGTACGTGCAACAACGCTTTTCAACTTGCAACGCAACAATGTTGCAGCAATTTGTTGCTCGTATTCACTTTCACCTTTAGTTTGTAATACCATGATTATCTTATAATAATGCATTTTTTGTTGTGTAAAAGAGTACTGTTTGGATGTTTGGTCATGCATGCTAATGAGGGGAACATTAGAAATTTGCCCTGTTAGATGGAAAAATTAGAAATTTCCCCTGTTTGGGGGGAAATTAGAGATTACCCGATGAGAACAAAAGAAACCATGTCAATCATGGTATTACAACAGATAAATCTAGTTTTTGTGTAGTTAATGGATTGCTGAATTATATTTGTACGAGGACTTAGCTCCCGTAGATGCACCATCTAGAAGGGCTATAGCGCCACCCATGCACTGCCTCCAAGCCTCTTTGATTTCACCGCTCTTGAATGAGAGCAAGAAAATTGAACGTACTGTGTTCTAATGAGTGTCAAGTCTTTTATTGAGACAAAAAGGGATTTGAAATAAGTTGTCAGTGAAAATGGCAGACGTTTCAGGATCATCAGTTTGTGAAATGTGAAAGTTGCGGTTACTAATTATTTCTTTAAGTTTAAAATTGAGAGAATAAAATGTTAGAACTATATAGATGAATTTTTTGGTGGTGTCTAATTAATTATCTTTTGTTATTCCCCCCCCCCCCCCCCACACACACACACACACCCTATACATGCATGCGAACCACACTAAGAAATACAGCCTGGAAATACAGCCTGGAAACTCAGCAAAATTCAAAGCGCCAAAGGGTGAGGAGTGATTTTATTTTGGAACTGTTTTTCATTTATAGATATTAAATAACACGGTTGAGTGATTGCATGATTGTTTATTGTACCAAACATAGTACATTGTCCTCACCATGCACAAGTTTGAATAAACGTGAAGAAAAAGATAGAACAAACATTTCTCGATTCAACTTTCACATTTTATCAAACATGATGCTGAGACGTCTGCTATCTGCACTGTCAACCATTAATACTCTTTTTATTACAATAAAAACGTCAACAATAGGTCATTTGTGGGTGACTACAACTACCAGAATGCTTTGTCAGTCTTCTAGTGCCCAAAATACAGAATACTAACAAAGCAGATGGTAGTTGTAGTCACCCAACGCTATCGTGCAAATGGTCTTTTGTAATATATGTATTATTTCCACAAACAGGTTGTAAAATTTGATTTTATTTATTAACAGGAATGTGTAAACCCTTCTCATTCTGGTGGGACATGTGAAACAAACTTAACAATTGTAAATGAATTTTTCGTTGACACCTACTACTCCTCGGCAGATGCTCGGAAGATTGTCGGAAAGGAAAAGGTACAGTCATAAATTAAAAATAAAAGCAACGAGATAAAAACAATACGGATATACGATGGGTGAGTGCGTTTTGGCTAAATTTTAAAATATCACGAGTAGTGTAAATTATTTTTCAATCTTTTAAACACTGCATGACTAGGCTACTGGGCCCAGTTGGCTTTTTGTTATTTTACTCTTCTTAACGCTAGACGGTTTTTTAACGCTGGACGTCACTTGGAGACAGCTTGGGTTAAAATGGTTAAGTGAGCAAAAGCGTATATGTATTTGTTTTTATAAAATAGGTTGCGTCTTACGCACGCTGTGATTGGTCAATTACCGTGTTTATATCAGGCTATGTAAACACGGTTGTGATGTCACAGCACATTTTTTAGCCTTATTTCATAAAAGAAATAGAAAATGGATGCCCTGTGTTTATATAACCTGATGCAAACACTCGAGTGAGTTGGGAGAATTCGAAAGTACTTATGTAAACCCTCGCCTATGGCTCGGGTTCACATAAACTTTCGAATTCTCCCAACTCACTCTCGTGTTTGCATCAGGCTATATAAACACGGGCGGCCATTTTCTATTTCTTAAATGATATATATACATGTCATGCAGAATATCTTAATTTTCACGTCGTATAATTTCCTTCCAAACTTAACTGCTCCTATTGCAAGTTCATATTGAAATGTCATTTCGTTTGCATTTAGAACACGACACACGCGGTTTGTTTGGTTTAAAAAGATTTTCTAAAAATGTCACTGCTGTTATACTATATGGTGGTGCAATATAGTTTTCGGCTTGCACTCCAAGTCCAATTGACGAATAATTGCACTCCTCTTGTTCACTATCGAGCAATCATAATTCAATGGATCGTTTTCACTCACGTGATCGGTGGCCCAGTTGGGGTGGTAAAACAATACGAAATGTTTGAATAGGAATAGATTTAAATTACCATAGGATAAGGATTGTACACCCATATGGGCGCCATTTCATTGTTTCGGTGCACCAATATGGCCGCCATTTCATTGTTTCTGTTCACCAATATGGGCGCCATTTCATTGTTTCTGTGCACCAATATGGCCGCCATTTCATTGTTTCTGTGCACCAATATGGCCGCCATTTCATTGTTTCTGTGCACCAATATGGCCGCCATTTCATTGTTTCTGTGCACCAATATGGCCGCCATTTCATTGTTTCTGTGCACCAATATGGCCGCCATTTCATTGTTTCGTTACACCAATATGGCCGCCATTTCATTGTTTCTGTGCACCAATATGGCCGCCATTTCATTGTTTCTGGGCACCAACATGGCCGCCATTTCATTGTTTCTGTGCACCAATATGGCCGCCATTTCATTGTTTCTGTGCACCAATATGGCCGCCATTTCATTGTTTCTGTGCACCAATATGGCCGCCATTTCATTGTTTCTGTGCACCAATATGGCCGCCATTTCATTGTTTCTGTGCACCAATATGGCCGCCATTTCATTGTTTCTGTGCACCAATATGGCCGCCATTTCATTGTTTCTGTGCACCAACATGCCAATATGGCAGCCATTTCATTGTTTCTGTGCACCAATATGGCCGCCATTTCATTGTTTCTGTGCACCAATATGGCCGCCATTTAATATGGCCGCCATTTCATTGTTTCTGTGCACCAATATGGCAGCCATTTCATTGTTTCTGTGCACCAATATGGCCGCCATTTCATTGTTTCTGTGCACCAATATGGCCGCCATTTCATTGTTTCTGTGCACCAACATGGCCGCCATTTCATTGTTTCTGTGCACCAATATGGCCGCCATTTCATTGTTTCTGTGCACCAATATGACCGTCATTTCATTGTTTCTATGCACCAATATGGGCGCTGTGACGTCAGATGAAAACCAAGAATAAGCTTGTCATGTTATTTATATACTGTATGTATAATAAAGTTATTTATTTATTTAACAACTTTATTGAATGTTAATACCCAAGCGGGAAGAGCGCGAACGGGACTCGAAGACCCATGCGAGGCGCTCTCCCGTTGAAATTAAAACTATGATACATATAAGAACAATCAAAACGTTAACACATAGAGTCCAATTGCTCAAAAACCACAATGCACCACTACACACACAAAACCCCAACCCCATGCATTTCCGTGAATTCTACTGAATGGACAAAAGCTACAGACAATGAGTAAAACTAAATAAAATTCAAAAGAATGATGTTGAGGCCAAGTTCGCAAACATTAAGATAACAATTATCAATTATCTTAGAAAAAGAGATTATGGGATTCAAGAAGTTATACAAAGAGTCAGAAAATCGGAAATTTGACAGTCCTTACCGACGACAATTGGTCCGCAGTCGTAGAAACATCCAGTTGGTTTTCATCTACTAAAACTTTACATACACCAGATGACATTTCACCAGTTCTGAACTTAGTAAGTATATTGCAATTAAAAATACTCCCGAGTTAAAAAAAATAAACGAATTATTCTTTATCCAGTATATATGATTTCACAATTTTTGATAAGAACTGAACTACACCCTGCATGGTCTTTTGTGTTGTTAGATGTCAAATAAATAAGGTCCACTCCTAATTTAGGCTGACTTGGTCAGATATAGGTTCATATTAATGCCATGGCTATTTTTATCGACCTTTCACCATGAAGCAAAATGCAGTGGGTGCATTGGAGTAATGTCAGCGCAGTTTATCTCGTTTAAGATTTTCTATACGTTGTACGCAAATTGATAGTTGTAACATTTGTTTCATTTGAGCGCTAATTGTGAATTAACTGTGAATTATCGTGACAGCTGCTGCCGTTGAAACTTTTCTTGCACAAGAGCTCAAGGTCCAAATTGAACAATGAATAACGCAACCTTATTAAGAAAGTGATAATAATCGTTTAAAAGTGATCTTAAGATCACTTTTAAAACTATTATGATAATTCACAGTTTACAACAACTGTTGTTGTAAAAAGTCACTAACTGTTGTCGTTAAAAGTTACATATGCCCAAGCTAACCCGGTTATAACCGTACTTTATTTAAAAGGCCCTTATCAATCACCACTATAGTTTAACAATGCCACAACAACATGATAATATTTTCCATTTCATGGTTTTGTTAGATCATCTTTATCATAAAAGATTGTCGCTATTGTCAAATTGTTATGCCATCGTTGGAAAAGCTTGCACAGGCGATCCATCTTATTGGTAGGACTGCCAAGTAATTTATTATGTGGTTATGTATCGTATTTTAAAATGTTGACGACTTGACGTAAACTGTGAATGTGATAGTTTTGTTGTTTGGTTGGTTGGATGGATGGTTGGTTGGTTGGTTGGTTGGTTGGTTGGTTGGTTGGTTGGATGGTTGGTTGGTTGGTCGGTTGGATGGATGGTTGGTTGGTTGGTTGGTCGGTTGGTTAGTTGGTTGGTTGGATAGCTGAATGAATGAATGGATGGATGGATGGTTGGTTGGTTGGTTGGTTGGCAGTGGTTGGTTGCATTAGTTGATTGGTTGATTAGATATATGCATGGATGGATTGATGGTTGGTCTGTCGATCAGTTGGATGTTTCCTTAATTCTGCGAGAGATATTTCATCGAAAAACAATAATCTTCTATGTACCCGTGCCTTTCTGTAAGTGCCCCTATCGCACATTTTATGTATATACCATTATCGAAATACAATTGTTTTATAACAAGGTAAAAGAAGTACAGGACCAACGCTGAAATTCATTTATTCTCTTTGTGGATACTAAATGTGTATTTATTTTTAATACGCAAGTTCATGATATAATCTTATATTGCTGTTGTACTATTTGTTAGATCGAGCTGCATTACATTTATTAAATTGCTCATCAAGTCCAGCAATCTGCGAACGTTACAACGTCCAGGGCTATCCATCTATGAAATTATTTCGAAGTATTCCATGGTTTGAAGTTGACGGTTGTCTGACAGATCAACGTGACAAACAATGTGTTATACAAGACTTTCATCAACCGTTTGAGGTATATATAATACAATGAGTTAACTTTTAGTTTTTACGGTAATTATCTTCTTAATTAACTACAAAAAAGGTTGTCAATAATATTCTAATTGGTGTTAATTTGAAAAATAACTCGACTCTGTAGCCCCATCAGTTAGTTCTGGAATGGCTTTCAAATTCGTCCTTACCCGTTGCAAAGAAAGAATTCTTGTTAAAAGATATTCCAGACAAACTGGTAGGTGCAGCCTAAATACTTAACTATATATACTAATAATAAGACCTGTAACTACCTGTAACTTTTAATAATACAATACAATGCAATACAATAAAATACAATACAATACAATACAATACAATACAATACAATACAATAAATTTTATTTAAACACGATTGGAATTAAAGCATACAGCTTGTGGGGTCGTGTATTTAAGTCTATAAACTCAGTTGTACCAGGTTATACTATATGTATAACCAATAGAACCTTTATTGTTTATATTTAGTTTAATGGCAAAAACGTATTCATTCCACAATGGTAAAATATTGTTGGATTTGTAAAAATCTCACAGAATAACAACACGTCGGTTATTATATGGCTTTGTAAAATCCTGAGTTCTGATTGGTGAATGCTGCATGGTCCGTAAAAATGCGTACCCGGGCCACGATCCGTCTTTTTCCATATCCGGACCGCTGTCCCGATGTTGATTACACCAAGTTTAAATTTTGATACAATAAGTATCGAAAAACTTGAAATATTCATATAATAAACAATTTATTAACCTTGCTTCCTCGATCTGTACGGGATAATATAGACCTCGGTATTTTTTGTACGAACCTCTCCTAGGACTCGGTCCGTTTACTGTCAAGACGTTTGTCTGATATTTTTCCAAGCAGACTCACACCTGTATTCTAAAAGCTCACTCACACTCATACTCAGTGAGTGGCCCCTTACACTCAATAAGTGCAACTCAACACTCAATGAGTCTCCACTCACCCTCCCTGTGTATGGGACTACACTCATTCTCTTACCATTCAATTGAATGGTTGGTGAGTGGAGACTCATTGAGTGTTGAGTTGCATTTAAAGAGTGTGAGGGGCCACCCATGAGTGTGTGGGAGTGTGAGTGAGCCTTTAGAATATAGGCGTTTGTTCTCGGTTAATAATCTCTTATTACAAGTTGTAGCCTTTAGTATTTTACTCTGCAGGCTAACGCCAGACGATTTTCCTTATTAAGGAGTGAACTCTTAGTCTTAATTTTTTTCTTCCTAGGATCATGATGTATATTTGGTGGGAACAGTGATAACTAGATCGCATGCGTTACGTTTCTTGCCCCCAAGTACTCGCAATAAATGGTATTCGTTGAAATGCTTTCAAACAGCATGTGAATTGTTGTTTGGAAAAGCAGTTTGTTATGTAACGATGACTAAAGATTTTGGAATAAACATTGACATGGCAGCAGCAAAGAACAAGGACACGTTTCTAATAAAGGTATACGAGACGTATATATATATATATATATATATATATATATATATATATATATATACATAGTTCAATCTACAGACACGGTGTTTCGCTGTACAACAGCTCATCAGTGTAGCTTGGAACAATCTGAATGAATTTCATCAATTACTTATACACATGCGATCGTCGGTGACAACCGCATGTGGGACAGCATCGGTGAAATACATTCAGATAGCGTGAAGTGCGCATGGGCCCAGAGTGCTCAAACTTCCACAAGGGTAGTGAGCGTTGCATTATCGCTAATAGGTACCCACGGCAACTTCGCAGAGATACATATACATATATATGTACTATTTACAGAATGAGTGGCCGTTCTGTATCGGGGTATACAGACACGAGGCGAAGCCGAGCATGCGCTTTAATTTAATATTAGTCCCACATTTTCTATTCTAAGTGACGTGACATAAATAGCCTTACTGGTCATCATTTGTTATTCAACAAATGTTGTTGGGCAACAAATGTTTGCATCTTCATCTGTATGATGACGCTACCAGCGTACCTCACTCAAGATAGTTGAATGCGAAGTGTCTATACACTTGCTACAGAACTGATATGATCAGTGTCATACAGAACTGTGATGTGATACAGAACTGATGTTTTTTTTAAACAGTTCTGTATCACATTTACATGAATTATTGAGTTTTAGAAATATATACATATATATATATATATATATAGCAAAACTGCCACTTAGGCGGCGTTTAGACTCCCCCCCTTCTCGTCGGCCCTGCTAAGCACCCACAGTAACGATCTTCTGTACACAAATTCTAAGAAAAATATTTATATGCAAGGTTTTTTATTATTAATTTAGGCGACACTCTTTCGACGAGATGGTGTCCAAGCAAGGGTATTTGAACTTGGTGTTCCTCTTCAAACGACCATGCTCAACGAGAAAGATTCGAAGTTACACCAGTTTCATAATGCTCACAGGTATTAATTGATTTTATCTATATATTGATTTGAATCAATAGTTATTTTAAAATGCAGCATAGTAAAAGTGTTTGAGTTATGTTCATTACTAATCCCGAAAGATATTAATCCATGTAGATGCACTTATATACAGTGGCACTACGATAAAAAAAATCGTCAGTCTTTTTTTGATCTTATATATGAAGTACATTTAAAATGAGGATGGACGGCGTTTGTGGTTTGTCAATATCTCAACTCGTTCAAGAGATATTCACGTTTTGGAAATATGCAAATTATATGGCTGATGACGTCATTTACTCCAAACGAGCGAAATGAAAATCGTAAAGTAAGTAATATCACAATAGAACGTGCTTAAACTTTGTATGCTTATAGTATCTAGCCTGCGTGCAGTCTCAAACATCATTTTTGAAATAGTATCCACTAAAATACACTTCTCTGTGGAACATTTGTGATTGCCATGGTAAGCGCATGCTCTCAGGCTATTCTAAATCTTAAAAAGGGAATTATCATTTTTGCCTCATTGTTTCAAAATAGAATGATTTAAACGTTTGAATTACAATGCCTACATAAGCTCTAATCTTTACTTTTTTCGCTGGAGTAAACCATTGCTGATAAATAAGCAAATTTAATTTTATCATTGGAGGAGGCCAGGAACCAGCAGTTTCCATGAAAACAACTAATGTTCCACAGCGAAGCGTATTTTATTTAATACTATAAGCATGCAAAATTTGACCACTTTCTATTGTTTACTTCTAGAGATATTCCTAATTTAACGATTTTCATTTCGCTCGTTTGGAGTAAATTACGTCATCAGTCATATAGTTTGCATATTTCAAAAACGTGAATATCTCTTGAACGAGATGAGATATTGACAAACTACAAACGCCGTTCATCCTCATTTTAAACTCTACTTTATGATAAGATCAAAAAAAGACTGATGATTTTTTCATCGTAGTGCCACTTTATATTATCATATAGTCTATTGCAGATGCTGCAATCTAATTGGTTCTTAACACTTTGAAGCCTGACGACAAGTCTTTATTATTTTATTCTGTGCTAACGACAGACGATTTTATTCAGCACAGGAAGAGGTCCAGGCCTCAAAGTGTTAAAACCTATCTCTTTAACACTTTGAAGCCTGACGACGAGTCTTTAGTATTTTATTCTGGCTAACGCCAGACGATTTTATTCAGCACAGCCACAGGAAGAGGTCCAGGCCTCAAAGTGTTATATTTAAACTTGCCAAACCGTAGCATCTCTTAAGTCGAAATGTCAGCAAGGACTGAGACGAGTAACAATACCTGTGACGTTGCAAGGTGGATCAAGACTAAACACATTTATGATAATGATCCATGGCCTGCTTGCAGCCCGAAATTTCTTCCGGGTTTAGAAGAAATTTCGGACTGGAAGCAGGCCAATGATCCACCGTGTGACGTCAAATAATTGTTGAAAATTGACATTTACCTCATAAATGAAATAGCAAGTTTACTAAATTATTCGGTATTTTCATACAAGACACGGCTTTTAGCAACTTGGCGTACTCGGTATTTGTCGACAAAACAGTTTTTACAACTTTTGAATGTATTAATGCATGGATAGAAAATTGTAAAGAAACATACCTATGGACACTCTTCTACTTAATTTTGTTCTCGTTAGTCCACTACATCAGCCTTGTTTATCAACAGAATCTGCTGCTTCAATAAACAAAGCAAAATCTGTGAATTGTTAATATGTCGAAAAAAGCTGATAAAAACAAATTTTGTCGCTTGTAGGTTTTAGTGCCAGCCCGGGAGACCGGTCAATCGTGTTTGTATGGGGGGGGGGGGGGGGGGGGGGGGGGCCGCCCCCCCAAGCACATGTAACCGAGATCTCGGCTAGGCGGGCTGGCTCGGCTCTCATATAAACACAATTCAATGAAAATGAACAAGAAATAATAGCGTAAGCAAAATCTCGACAAAGCGGGCTATCCCAGGTACCCAGGCTGGCTCGCCTCCATTTAAACACCCCCTAATACTCCGTTTCTTTGCAGATACGATCTTCCCAAAGAGTTTCGTTGTGAGGATAATCACCCGCTTTGTACAGAATTAATCGTGAAGTACGTCACTGATCACAGTCGACTTCCTGTAACGCGATTGTCTCATGATGGATTCCACACGATGAACAGGTAAAGTCGTAAACACCATGAGTCAGTTGTACTAGAACAAAATATGCTTTACTTTCAGAGCAGTTCCCACGTGTTTTCACTTTCGGTCTTTAGGGGCTGGTTATATGCAGATTTTTCAGCCCGTTTTCAGGCTGTAGTATAATCACTATAAATAAACACAGCTGTCGTTTTCAAGTACAATAGTACCCTGTGAGCAGAGCCTTCTTTTCCTTATTTCTTCGCTAAGAGAGAGGAAGAAAAGTAGGCTCTGCTGTATTCGTGCTTCGTCCAAGATTTAGGACGAAGTGACCCGTTTAAGACCCGTTTAACCGGTTCTCGTTTTGTTTTCTGCTCTGATTGGGACTGGGTTCGAGATTGTAACCAAGCAACTGACATGCATGCGCAATGGAAACCATTCAGAATACAGCAGAGCCTACTTTTCTTCCTGGAAAAGAAGGCTCCGCTCGCAGGGATGCTGAAAATCTATGTATTCACCATTTTACCCTATATACAGTGGTAGCTACATGCGCATGCCCCGCATTCCTATTGTATTATCTCGCTATAATAATTAAGACCAGATGAAATCAATTCCCGGTTTTGGTGATAACCTTTGATTTATTTTTTTATCTGGCCTACATCGCACTATTGTATGCTAGAAGTCAGTTGCACGATGTTGCGCGCGCATCATTTTGGCGCGCGGGCCATTTATGACCAAAACTAAACACAATTCAACTGTTTTTAAAAATATTAACTCCAAAATCTAAAAAAAATAAGTTTTCAAGTTCATTCCTCAAATACACGTCGCCTGCCAAAACGATGCGTGCGCAGGATCGTGCAACTCATCTATCTACGGACAGTTTTTGAATAGCATAACAAAAATAGACCAATTAATTATTTGCAACAAATGAACTCGCAACTCGTAATATATAACCACTTCCTTGTTGTTGTTTTTGCAGTATATCCTCTCATCTAGAATTCAGGATTATTCTGAATTGTGAAATGGTCTAGAATTCAGGATAATCCTGAATATTAAAGAAATTAAATCCCAACCTCTCCCCCCCCCCCACTCCAATCCCCACTCCAATCCCTATCCCGACCCCCACCTCTAAACCTGATCCTAAACCTAACCACAACCCCCCCCGGCAACCCTAAATCGAACTACAATCCTCCGGGAAGAAAGTTCGACTCGACTCTGATCACAACGCCCCTGTTGTATTTTTTGTTATATGCTTTTTACTTTAACATCCCGCAGGTGGGACAGAGAAGTCCCCTAGGTTTCAGGATAATCCTGTATTGTAGACACTTTGACAATTCAGGATAATCCTGAATTCTAAGTGAGAGGACGTGTTGTGTTTTTGGTGGTGGTGGTGGTGGTGGTATTGCTGCTTCACGTTGTTTTTATTTCTAGTTAGGTGGTTACTCGTGATAGGTTTATTTTAAAGTTACTTTGTAAGTTTTTGCAACTAAATTTGTTGACTACTTGCTATTGCAATAAGATGTGTAGATGATAACACCCAACAATGATATAAAGCAACTTGGCTACGTACCATACATTATTAGACAACTTTGTGGATCTTGTCAATTCTATATCAGTAGATTTCATGAGGAATGCAGTAATAATTATTTCGTTCCCCTTTAGATTTTCGAATAATGGTGTTACTCCAATGAGTGTTCCCGTTGTTGTTGTGTTAGCACATAAACAAAATCTTACAAGTGATAGCTCATATTTCCAGGTCAGTTAAAGTGCCAATAGTCCGAAAATGTCAATACATCCTATCTTTTTATGTAGACTGACATTAGAATTTTAAGTGTGTTAGGTCGTATTCAGTTTGGATTGGATTGGCTAATGCTAAATTACTGAATGATGCAGCTTGTAAATAGACCATTTGCATAGTACCATACTGCATCATTATACAGAGAACCTCGACTTCATTCTGTTGAATTCTGTTCAGTTGTATTTCTCGTTCTGAGCTTTCGTCTGTTTTAAATAGAATTCAAAAGAATAAAGGTGGGTGTATTCGGACGGACGGACAGACAGACAGACAGACGGACAGACAGACAGACAGACAGACAGACAGACGGACGGACAGACAAACAGACATCTTCCAGGACTAACCACAGTTAAGAATAATTTGTAGACAGAAATTGACAACTGCGAAAAAAAACGTAAAGGAAAAGTCTGATAAATATTATCGCGTACATATCTTTTCTTTTTTTAACTTTTTCAGAACATCACAAAAGCGGCGTATGAATTGTATCGTGATATTATATTTACGGCATTAGATGTGGACGAGTATCCATGGTGGGCAAATAGATTCGTACCAAAAGATTACGAATCCACTCAATTTCTTCGTACGTATTACTCCATTGTAGTTTCAGCTGCGTTATTTGCTGTCTATAAAACGGCCCTTGGGATGGGGGTTGCTTTTTAAGTTCTTTTAAATCTACGTCAAATTCTGAACAACATAGGATTTAACATTGTAGCCGTACATGCTGGTTTCATGGCTCGTTGCTACAAAATGGGAATGTACAGCTGTAATGATTTTATTTCTCTCTTTCGTTTCTTTCTAATTTTGAGAAATTAACATAGGATGTCATAATTTTAGCGTTAACTCTAAATCTAGTTGTTATTTTGCTCTATCTCATTAATTTATTATTGTTATTTTTATCTGATTGGCTAATTTTTGATCACATGATTATCTTTCTTATATAAGCTCAGTTTGTTTACACTCTTTATACGTTTCTCTGACGAAGGGCCTTCGCTCGAAACATTAGACTACTACGTTCTCTGTTCCGGCAGTATATCTAACCTTACTATATTTCGATTGTTGTTTCAACACTGCCTACGCATGCAGTACACTACTTTTTATTTCATTATGAAATTGGCCGTGGTCTATTACAGATATCTCCTTTTTGCGATTTTGCCAAAATACTTTTCAGAAATCTTTTCTCTGTTATCAGAAATTTCAACTTTGCAAAATTGGCGAAAGGGGACAAAACTAGAGGAGCTTGAGAAGATATGTCTGCGTTCTCGGGGGATTGGGGACTGCAGGCTAGGAAAAAACGGACGAAAAGGAAAAATAACGAATTTATTTAAAGTCCTATTAAAACAGCCAATTCCCCAAATCGCGGTCTTATGCAAGTAGCGGCGGTTATTTTACAGTTGCACACGATAACGTTACGGGAGTGTTCTTGAGTGCTATCCAGTGCAACCTTTTGTAATACTTGCTGAATCGACCCAGTCCAATCATAAAAAAAAGAAAAACCATTGTTTTCTCTCTTTGTGTGATATACAATCATTCAAAAAAGAAACACAATTATTGTTTTCTCTATTTTTATGATATTTTTTTCATTTCTTATTTCGAAACGGAGTATTTTTCGGATAATAGAAAAAACATGGCCGTTGGTTGAGTGGTCTCCACTAGCGCTCCGTCGTGATGACGTCACTATTTAAGTTTGACCGCTTTTACCCATAATTCTTGCAGTCCGAACAATAGATAATGGCTCATTAGCAAACATTCGAAAGTCAATTTTTGTTTGTTTTTCCGCATTTTATAATAATAATAATAATAATAATTGTGGGTTTATATTTACACATTCAATAACAAATTGCTAAATTACTATGTGTACGCTATTATATTTATTCATTTTAGATTCTTCTGGTGTCATGCCTATGTCACCATTGTATCATTTTCCACGGATATGTGTTGTCATACCAACAGATCATAACCAAGCGGCATTCTTTCCAAGTTTAAAAGCAATGGCCGACGCCGAAAACGTTCCAAAATTATTAGAAACTGTGACTGCTAAAGACATTGTGGAATTCGTGAAAAACTATTTGCGTCATCCAAAGGATAATCTGGTCAAAACCGAAATATTTTGATAGATGAGCAGAAAACGCAACTTTTTTTCCCCGTTTAAAAGAGATTCAACGTCCACACGAGTACAGGACAACGGCGTTTACCATGACCGTTTCATCGTTTACGTGTGGACGGAAGACCAATCTGTAAAGAAAAAGTTTTTAACATGTGAACGGGGACTTAATGTACAGATATATAGCTCTGCACATGCATGTACTGCCACGAAAAGAACGGAACTCTGTCAAGCATTTAATTGTACGGTGCGTGTACTGTAGAAGAAATTCGCCATCCATGCATGACAAAGATGGAGCTCAATTAGTTCATCGTGGGCCCACGTAAACCAAAGTTAGGGGGTGTTTACACGAGGCTGGCCCCAACTCAGGCCGGACTGATCTCGGGTCGGTTGTAGTGTTTTTACCATAGATCGTTTTCATGAGTCCGGTATGAGATTCAGTTCACGGCGGCGGTCACGAGCTGTAAGGCAATTGACACAAATCTTGGAGTAACAGCGAAACCAAGCCTATATAGTTTCAAGGCTGGCCTCATGTAAACAAAAACTGAAATGCAAAATTCAGGCCGGTCCGAGTTGAGGCCGGCCTCATGTAAACACCCCCATAGAACAATTGCGGTTTGGACGTTTGACCACAATGCTTTGTGAAAATATTTCAACCTAAAAGCTGCTCAATAGATCGTTTTCACCTGACGTCACGGCGGCCATATTGGTGTACCGAAACAATGAAATGGCGGCCATATTGGTGTACCATTAGTGTACAGCGCTATTAAAATATTTCGTATTGTTTTACCACCCCAATGGGTCCACCGATCACGTGAGTGAAAACGATCCATTGATATCGACCTGACACATAATAGTGACAACTCATTGTAATAATTATGAATCGTTATTTAAATTATTTATCATACGTGTTTTGCAAGCAAACATGCATGACCAAGTGTTATTCAGTGGTTGGCATGCACTCTTGCTCAATTGTATGTACTATTTACAAAACGAGTGGTTGTTCTGTACCGGGGTATACAGACATGGGGCAAAATGACTGCTAAAATGTTTAATATTCAAAAAAAAAAATTAAAAATCGACATATCAAAAACGCTGACACCGTTTTTCTGGAAATTTTATCTCAGAATTAAACTGCAAAAAAGATTTTGAACAAAATAAAACGCTTTTTACTTGAGTCGCCCCGAGTGAAGCCCTCTGGCTTTAATTTAAACTCAAAGACAAAATTGTATTCTACAAATAGGTTTCTAACGATATCTATTTTATTTTTGTAGCATAAATTCTGACGAATTGACAGCGACTCACCGAAATTACCTTACAAACCTTAACGAACACCCTAAAAGTGTATCTCATATAAACTAATATTTCAGCCGTGCACCAACCTTTATAATTTCGATATATAAATTATTAATCATCATCTCAAGATGCATATAAGTGAACAGCTTCGTGCCAAAAATATAAATCTACCCAACTGCCCGTACTATTTTGATTTGGTTAATATTTTATGCATTCCATAAAGTTAACAAGTAATGACAGGCAAGCGACAATTAGACACGTTACATAACCTATTGCCTTACTGGCGTTGCTTACACTAGCTAACGCTTCATCGAGTTGAGCGTCCAATTCTGGTGGCAGATCCATATAAAGACGACGTTTATCAACCTGTTTAGTTAACCAGACCAAATCATTGACATCTACTGCATCACCGACAGATGACCAAATGGTTAGAGTGTAGCGAAAGCTTGACCCCAACAGCCATTTCAGTTGTTCCCATGATCTACGTACATATACTGCACGAACAGGAAAAGTAATCACTTGTGTGGTGTTTTTACAGACGTTTTGCATTTGTTTCACCATATCTTGAGTGTACCCTTCGCTGGTAATACTCTCTGACCAATCAGTGGTCCACCCCAGAGACAGAGTACCATTTGGGTACGTCTTGGTACAAGTATCGATAAAAAGTGTAGCATCAACGGGTTTATTTGTCTTACTATTTGAGCCAGGGCCGGGCAAAATATCTGCATTTAACCACAATGGCTTCTTGGTTGCTCCAAGGATGTTGCTTAACAAATTCATTGATGGTTCCACAGCGAGAATAGTTTTAAAATCAAGTTTAATGCCTTTTGATGTTGGTTTCATAGACTTTATAAATACTTCCAGGGTCAGGTTGCTGTCGTCATCTGGTGGATGCGCCATTATTGGCACAGTGTCATTTCTGTTAAATCTCATCAAGACATCAGCTTCAAACATCAAAATCTCTGTCTTCAAATACATATCTAGCTTTTCTTGACTGTTTACAGCATGGGCCCAAGTAATGTCCCTGGCATCAGATTTGTTGAAATACTCCAAATCATCAAAAGGACTTTGACTGCCATCCATTTTATTCAGTTCTGGAAATGGAAAATTCATTAGGTTTTAAAATTGAGAATGGAAAGTATGTACAGACTACAGAATATATATGCATCTAGGCACAGGATGTGAGGGGGGGGGGGGGCAGTCTAAGCCTCTCCCCATGAATTTCTATAGAGGAGCTGAGTCACCCCACTGAAAAAACTGGGCCAGGCAATGCCAAATGACTATAGACCACTTTCATAATGACACCACTTTAAATATTCTTTTATGTGCATCTGAATAAGCCTTCCTAGCCTCGTTATGAAGCAAATATTCGAAATTTTGAATTGCAGACACACAAACGAGGCTAGAAAGGCTTATTAAGATGCACATAAAAAGAATATTCAAATTAGTTACTATTACAAAAGTGGTCTATAAACTACATCAGCTTGACTGCACTCTAATAAGTGCTCTCTTCGAATAAGCACCCAGCCTTTCAGCAAAAATTTTAAATAAGCACCTCCTTTGAATAAGCACGCACCCTGTTGCTTGGATCTCACTATTCTTAGTATTCTAGGCTGAATAATGAAGGTTTAATGCAGTAAAGAAAATACAAAGCGAACGACCAGCACATGCAGTTCTCAATAGTTCACTCATGCCCTTTTGTGCTTTAGAAATGTACGATACAATGTACATTGCACATGCATAAACATCCAGGACAAATTGAATATCCATATTAGCTCGCCATGCACTAAGGCAAGCAGGATTATAATTATTTATTCTTAATTCATTTGGCTGCCTCTTCAGAAAGTTGGTGCATTTAGCCCTGATCGTATAGCAAGCAAATAGTTTTGTTCAGTTATATCCAAATTTTCTAACAGTTGGTCAAATGTGATGTTTTCACCCTCTTTCAAATCATTTAAATACTTTTTTATCAATTTCCACACATTTTTATGGTGTTCATTACTCTCATCATCAACATCTATTAAAGGTAAAATTGATCGTTTTTAATGGTGAATCTAAATAAATAGCTATCCTACTGTTTGTTTCTGTGTATTTGTATGTGTATAATATCTCCTAATTCTACTGAGCATGTATGTTTTGATTTGTACTATGAATTATGAAATGCATAGATCCCTCTCATTTATACCAGGAAATATCATATTATTTTGTCTCCGGGGGGCCAGTAGGGAAAGGGTTAAGATATTGTAACCAAGAACACTCTGTATTACTTTCAATAAATCTCTGAGGATTCTCTCATATACGTGATACCAGCAGCTCTGATATCTACCTAAGTGATGACTTGGATCACCAATCATATAGCTGATGTGAAACAGCTCTAAAAAAACAATCACCTGCACCACCAACATCAAATGGTCTCAACTGAAAATGTCGTAATCTTTGTTCTAATACTACATGTGAAGGCAGTGTTATTCTAGTTTCCCTGTTTTCATTTTGCACATGACCAGGGTTTAATTCAATATCACCAGACATTAGAAGCTTTTGGTAAGAAACACAATATTGCTCATTGACACAATTACAATTGTTGGGCACAGTCATCAAGTCACTCTTTATAAAAGCATGCTCAGAAACATAACATGACTTTTACATTATTTAAAGGCCCATTTACACTACGCTTGATTTCTGGTACAGCACGGTTAAATTGTTACCCGTATCAATTTTATCTGTGCTCGGACCTTGTAAATAGAAAAATTGGTACGAGTACCACTTTTATCCGAGCCGTACCAAAAATTTAGCGTAGTGTAAATGGGGCTTCACACAAGGAATTCTGTGCTCTGTGATTACTCTTCTGAACTTTACTGGAATGTGTAAGATGTCCAAAGGACTGTGTAAAAACATTACCTCTGTGTACAAATTTAACATAAAAATCTTTGTAATTAGTTGCTAACATATTTAAAATGGATGACTTAGGAGTAGATCTTCTAAGAATTCGCTTAATTCTTTGTCTATTTTTTCTCTTTCTTAATGCTTGCATAATCTTCTTGATTGGTATTCTAGATGGTTCTCGGTCTCTAAATCATCCAACATTCGACTGTCTAATTAATTTTCTTACAGTCGATCTAGAACTATTCAAACAAGGATTTAAATCATTGTCATTGGTAGTACAAACATCGACGGACTATGAGAACAAACATTGTTATATACCTTCAAAGGTCTGGAAAAAACCTTGATAAATTTAAAGCTGTTCTTTGCACTTGTTGAGTCTGGTGTTTTGTTTAGTTGAATTGAAACTACGAATTCAAACTACAAGTGTTTTGGAAAGTCTTTTTGCCTTTTGCAAGTTTCGAGTCATTTTGTATTTTGTATTTTAAAAGTCTTTGGTATATAACAAAACGCTTGTTGACTTTTGCCTCGAGAACATCGGGTTTTACGGTCCCTCAGGCTTCAATATTGTCACCCTCGGGTGACATTGAAGCCTTCGGGTCCGTAAAACTCCATGTTTCTCTCGGCGCCAGTCAACAAGTGTATATTAACAAATTCACTACAAATCATGTTGAAAATACAGAATACTTTACCAAATTAACAATATGTTTCTCCGTCTTCGACCAAGAATGGCGTATAAGCGATTAAGCGTATTCTGTGAATGGTGAATTGTCATGCGGTAACAATCGGCTATCAGTCGTCCAGTATGGAATGTTCAAATATTTTGCGCCGGACGGCTAAAATCGTCCAACCAATTATGCGCCAAAAATTCTCAAAATCTTGCGCCGATAAGTTAAAATGGTGCGAAAGGAATAAAGGATTGGACTTACTTGGACTTGCCTCTATCATTTTATGCGCCAAAAAAAACTTTAGTTGCAAATTTTAGTCATTTTATGCGCCAATCCATGCGCCGGAAGATCACTTCGTGCGCCGGACATGTCCGGCGCACGCTGCGTTCATTCCATACTGGTCAGTCGTAGGTTGTCGTCGTCATCTGGATTTTGATTGACTCCGAAGGCATTCTTTTGTTAACTTACCTTACCTAATTAGGGCCGACCATTTGACTTTTGAGGGGGGTTGGGTGATTTCAGAAAAAAAAAAAATATTCCTGCAAGGTGGTTTGGGACGGGAAAAAAGCATGCATTGAATCACAAAGAGAAAAAAATATCCTACATCAAGTTTGAGCAAGAAAAAAATTGCATCACTTTTCAAAAACAAAGTTGAACGTTTTAAAATAGTTTATTTTTTAAAAAGTAAACATGTGGTATGGTCTCAATACATTCATCCCTTAAACGATAAACTGTATTATAATAACTGTTATTTTGTTTAAATTTATCTATTAAATTTATCTTATATTTTTTTAGTAGTTACAGTAAGTTTGTTTTGGCTCAATGCCGTTGTTTGCACACCGGTTTGGGCACCCAAAAAGTATGGCTACAATCTGAGGTTTTTTTCAAAAACCCTACAAGAATTTAAAAATCACCCCTTGTTAATGTTAAAAATCACATCTCAGAGTGCAGGAAATGGCATTTCTGAGACTCTAAATTTCCGGACCCCCCTAGAGGATTCTCGAGCCTTCAGCACTGACTGGTGTGCCCAAATAATCTCTGGATATGGCACTGTTCAGAACTACTCTCCTTTAAGATTAATATATAGAACGATGTCTAAAACGAATTAAAAGTGCGGTCCAGATCAGATGTTTTATCCATGTGCCCCACACAAATAAAACATCTGTAACCAGTGTCTGATACATGTGTCGCTTTTCAGATGCATGGAATTTCCAGTAAATGCATAAAAACTATTCCAAATTCCAATGTATAATTTCGAGCTTCGGCAAAAATATACTATCATCGTATAAAATTACGACACACGTTACTTTTGTCTGCCAGGGCCTATTTAATAAAAGCTCTGAAGAATTGCTTATTTACTCGTATCATTGGTGGATAAAAGGTAAACTAAAATGCTCAAAAAAAAAAAATGTTGCCAAAGCTAATATAGTGAAAAAAATTTCACACATAGTTGCGTCCTGGGAAAAAAATATTCTTCAGCAATATGGGTACCGGAAAAAAATTCATGCCCAAACCATATCACCCAACCCCCCACCCCCCCTCAAAACTCAAATGGTCAGCCCCTTACCTTACATTACACGGACGACAACAATGTATCTACTCGCGCATGCGTTCCTGAGCCAGTTGAGCCTCTGTAAACCTTTTTTTATCTCTTTATTTGCTATTCAAAACATTATTTCCATAAAGAAATAAGAATCCTTGGCACAGAGTCAGTATGAAGTTGCTTACAGTGCTTGGGAAGTTACAAGACAACTCACATAGCTGAAACACTTGGCTATCACCTTGTGATGTTCATGCATTACTCTCGTGTTTCTGAACTTCATTGCCAAAGTAAATTCGCACATGTGCATCAGGAAAAGTGTTGGATGTTTACAGAGGTCTCTTTCCTGCAGAGAGACCTCTGCCAGCAAGGATTGATTACCCATCATGCACTGTTTTGTCAAAAAGCTCTATTGGGTTGGGGTGGGGTTGGGATTTCATTTCTTTAAACCTAACCACAACCCCCAGGTGGACCTAAACCTAACCACAACCCCCCAGTGGCCATAAACCTAACCACAACCCCCTGAGGGGAGGGGGACCAGACCGGAGGGGAGGGAGTGGCCATAAACCTAACCACAATCCCTAGTGGCCATAAACCTAACCACAACCCCCAGTGGCCATAAACCTAACCACAATCCCCAGTGGCCATAAACCTAACCACAACCCTCTGGGAAGAAAGTCTCACCTCTCATTGGTTACCACTTACCTGTGTTTGACTGGAGTTCACTGTTTCCCCCCAATGCCCCCTCCCCTCTAGTTTTATTTAATATGATCTCTATGCACTCTGACCCTCATCTCGCACCCAGTTGTATCTCGAAATTTGAGGTTTGCAGTGTCTGATGGGAATGTTTTCATTTAATATTCTCATAGTGCACCATCAAAGAAAAACATACAAACCTCAATTTTGCATTAGGGCCTCCAACCCCCTCCCCCCTAGAAATCTATGACTGACGCTTAAATCAATTTTATTATTTGTATATTAAAATGCTAAACACAACTATTTTTAGACAGATTTAAAGATTAATCGACATCGTGATGATCGTGGATTACTTTATAAACTAACCTGAGATGTTTGCTGTCGAAATTCTTTTCATAAAAATGAGTCCACACACTGCAATAAAAAAGACCATCGTACGTTTACTCGGCTTGTTAAAACGCACATTTGCCACGTTCCACGCCCTGGCTAGGGGCATCAAGATGCCACAGTTTGTTTTTTGTTAAAAAACCACTTCTTGGCTAAACGAAGAAAACAAAAGGCTACTTTTTCGATAAAATTGTGGAGTTAAACACCAGACTGCCAGTAAAAAATTATGGTCGTTTGTTCAGATTTTTCAGGATCCTGCAGTGCACAACCGAAGGCCCTGGGAACGAGGTTGTGCAGTGCAGAGTCAAAAATCAGCGGTTTATATATAAAAATTCATTATTACTTCATGTTAGGCAGAAAAGTGTAAAACCAAGCAGTTGTCACTTCGGATTTCTTCTAAAAATGTTTTGTTTCGAGTACAAGTAATAAAGAGAAGGCCAGAAAAGTTTACAATCCTGAAAGAGGTATCGATCACTTTATTTGTTTGTATAAAATAAAGATGTAAAATATATGTATCACTTGAATGTCTAGAATCTAGATTATTTAAGTATGTGGATTCATTGAGGGTCAGGGTGATATATATGTCTCATAAATTTGATATCATATAAATTGTCATGAGTGAGCGCAACAAATCTACAAATGTGAGTTAGCTTGTTAGGATTAGGCTTATCAGGTAGTGAGGTAGCATGCTGTGCAATGGTCAAAATTTACTAGACAAATTGTGCAAACCAATTACAGACTTACAGCTGACCATGTAGCATGGTGCCATGGTATGCAATGGTTAAAATCGCGTGGACAGGTTGCATCAAGCATTACAGCATGTAGCATGTTGTGCAATGGTCAAAATCTTGCTAGACAAGTTGCCTGAACTATTACAGTACATGTATAATGTTTAGTGTGTTGTGCAATGGTCAAAATCTTGCTAGACAAGTTGCATGAACTATTACAGTATAATATTTAGCATGTTGTGCAATGGTCAAAATCTTGCTAGACAAGTTGCATGAACTATTGCAGCATGCAGCGTGTTGTGCAATGGTCAAAATCTTGCTAGACAAGTTGCATGAACTATTACAGTATAATATTTAGCATGTTGTGCAATGGTCAAAATCTTGCTAGACAAGTTGCATGAACTACAGTACAGGTATTACAGTATAATATTTAGCATGTTGTGCAATGGTCAAAATCTTGCTAGACAAGTTGCATGAACTATTACAGTATAATATTTAGCATGTTGTGCAATGGTCAAAATCTTGCTAGACAAGTTGCATGAACTACAGTACAGGTATTACAGTATAATATTTAGCATGTTGTGCAATGGTCAAAATCTTGCTAGACAAGTTGCATGAACTATTACAGCATGCAGCGTGTTCTGCAATGGTCAAAATCTTGCTAGACAAGTTGCCCGAACTATTACAGCATGTTTTATAGTGTGTTGTGCAATGGTCAAATCTTGCTAGACAAGTTGCTTGAACTATTACAGTATGTTTAGCATGTTGTGCAATGGTCAAAATTGTGCTACACAAGTTACACAAACCATTACAGCATATATAGCATGACGTGCAATGGTCAAACTCAGGACCGCCGAGAGGGGAGGGTAGCCAGGGCAACTGCCCCAGGGCCCGGACCACGCAACTGGGCCCGCTACCACAGTCTAGGGCCCGGGCCAAAGTGAAAGCTAGAAACTAACACTATTCTTACATTCAAAATAGCCCAAAGTGGCCTCCTGGCCGTCTAAAAATTCAAAATTTTCTGGAGACATGCCCCCAGAGGCCAGACCCCCCTAGAATGGTCAAGGCTTCGACGCGATCCGACTAATTACCCCGGGGCCCACCATGGCTCTCGGCGGCCCTGGTCAAACTTGTGCTACACAAGTTACGCAAACCATTACGGCATATGTAGCATGATGTGCAATGGTCGATATCTTGCCATGTGAGACAAGTTGCATGAACCACTACATCATTCATGTAACAAATTGTCTGCAATTAATATAGTCAAAATGGTGCTAGACAATTAGTTGCAATGAACCATTGCAGCTGACACATCTTGTGCAATTATGGTCAAAATGGTGCTAGGCAAGTTTCATGAACTATTGCTACATGTTTTCATGTAGCATGCTACTGTATGTACATGTTATGGTCAAAATCATGCTAGACAATTTGCACAAATCATTACAGCATGTTGCACGACATGCAATGGTCAAAATTGTGCCAGACAAGTTGTACAAGTTCTACTGAGATTACAGTATAAGGATTATCATTTCCGTAATGATGGAATAATGATAATAATTATTATTATGATGATGTTGGTAATTATGTTGATACAGATTAGTAACACTGTTCAAACATTTTTGATAAATAAATTACTGAGTAGAAAAAATGATATAATTATGTAAGAAAAAGCGACTTTTTTATCAAAGGTAACATATATGTCAGTATTTAGATACTGATAACCCAATGACCCTCTTTGATGGAACTAGTTCGTAGACCTGCAAACTAAACTATGGTGTTGATTTTACAGTACAAAAACATGTTAACTTAGCAGCTAGACTAAACATGATATATTTTAATATATTCACTTGTTACTAAACATCCATAATTTTTCTTTCATATATACTACAAAATAAACTACTGTATCATGCTACAAATAAAACTAGACGTTCCAAAAGGAAATTTATGGCATGTAAAATACATGTTAAAAGATTAACCACAGTAGATTAATAGGTTGAAATATTTCTAAAATTAACCTTAATTGGCACTACTCTAAGCTTTTTTTATTTTTCCATAAGAGAGTTTCCTTTGAACTTATTTTCCATTTCATCAGACAGTGCTCTTTAACGATAAATTGCTTGGACGAAAACTGTTTAAACATTGTTTTCAAAAGCGTATTTACCATGATGGTGAAGGGCAATGTTGAAAAGCTCTTAGAAGAACTGCATAGAAATGTACAGATTCAGAATAGAAACAGACGCGAAGTAAAACATTTCTTAAAATAAGGCACGATGCTTTTTATTTTCAAACCGTTGGTTTTACCAAAGATTGATAAGTATGTTGGTCTTGTTCTTTTCCGCAACGATCCAACTCTTTGTAAGCAGTGGAATTCTTGTCTTCAAGGTTTGAGTTAGGAGAAGAATTTTGAACCTCGTCATAAATGTGATCAATGCTGAATGTTTCGTTATTTACACTTGCTACCACTGTATCCGTTGCAGGAGGATGGAGCCTTGGACGACGCAAGCATAAATAGATTACCACAACCACAAGGACAGTAATTATGATCAACAAAACGGATATTATGACATAAAAAACTGTTATTGAAAAAATAGAATAAAATGAATAATGTTACCACGAATTTTAGCTATTATTACAATCCTTTAGTCAAACAAAACCTTTAGCCTTAATCCTTATCTTATGCCATGTTTACTTAATTGTAACTTAATTTTCACCTTCTAATTGTATAGTTTACAACATATCGTCCTATTAATTTACTTGTCCTTAAAGTTCAGACCTACAAGCCCTTTTAGCTTGAAAATCAGTCTCCTAGCTCAGGAGCGACGTCCGATTTTCAAGGTAAATCCATTTATCCTCCAAGAAAATGGCTGATTTTATTTACCTGCATCATCCGTCGTAAATGGTACAGAAACGCTCTTACCAACCCCGTAAGCACTCCCTGCTTTAATGTTCACCGTATACGTCTTGTAAGGTTTCAGATCACTGAATGTGTAATGGTTGGTGTGACCAAGTCGCGAGATATTGTGTTTCTGTCCTATGCCATTTAGCGAGACCAAGAAATATGTTACGTTAATTTGTTGTTCATTTTGAGGCAAAGACCAAGAAATACGAGCTGACCTTGCAGTTATATAAAGAATAACATTTTGTACTTGATTAGGCAGCATAACTAAGAAAATAATGAATAACATTCAAGAAGATATTATTAATAGATAATTATTTTATTATTTAAAGCTTAATAAAAAGACGGAAAAAAAATCCCCATAATAATAACAGACGTTTGGTGGACGTTCGTCAAGCTGAATTACTCAGAAAGATTTCTGAGACCCCAGACAGGGTTCGAACCTTCAACCTTCTAACGACCGGTTAGACGCTCTAACCATTGAGCCCCTGAGGCTCGGATGGAGAGCTAAGGTTGCAAATTCATAGTCATATGTTGCATATGAGATGTAGTTAAAGTGATACAATAAGTTATACGGTCGTATACATGTAATGCATGTGGTACGTTTGCGAGCTTAGTGTAATGTAACAGACGTTTGGTGGACGTTCGTCAAGCTCAATTATAGTGGACGTTCGTCAAGCTCACGAATAATGTTACCACGAATTATTGCAATCTGTCACCATACAAACAGCAAAGGATTAAAAAAACAATAAAACAAAATCGTATCCTCATGCCTAGTCATGTCTACTTTCTAATTGTATGGTTTAAAACCTGCAATCCTATTAATTTACTTGTCCTTAACATTTAGACGAATTAGACCTACACAACGTTTTTATCCTCCAAGAAAATGGCTAATTTTATTTACCTGCTTCATCCGTCGTAAATGGTACAGAAACGCTCTTACCAACCCCGTAAGCACTCCCTGCTGTAATAGTCACGTTATAAGGGTTGTAAGGTTTCAGGTCACTGAATGTATACTGGCTACTGTCACCAAGTCGCGAGATATTGTGTTTCTGTCCTATGCCATTTAGCGAGACCAAGAAATATGTTACGTTAATTTGTTGTTCATTTTGAGGCAAAGACCAAGAAACACGAGCTGACCTTGCAGTTATATAAAGAATAACATTTTGTACTTGATCAGGCAGCATAACTAAGAAAAAAATGAATAAGAAGACATTCAAGAAGATACTGGCAACAAATGCTGTTTACGGAGTTGTACTATACATCTTTTGTAATAGAAATCTTACTTAAGGTTCGCCAAAAAGAAATCTGACTTAAACATTTTTAACAGAAACTCTTAGAGTCTTACCATAACCACATAATTCAACTCGAAGACAAAAATCTTTTCCCTGTTTTGGAATAATCTTCAGATATCTTGCATGAACTATATCAAGATTTGTGATTGAAGCTCGATATGCATCATGGTTTGCTGTAATCTGACAGAAAGAAAAACGAAAGAAATGGTGTGTTGGAATGACTTTCTATTTGTGGTTCGAATTACGGAACACCATACATCGAATTACGTGAAACAACCTCTCAATTCCTCATACCCTTCTCATCATATTTGAACCCAGTCCACCCAAAGTGCTGCTGTACTGTAATGAATATGATTCTAGCCACTTCGTTTGTGCTTTGTCTCCAAATGTAACAATGTGTGTTATGTAATATTCTGTTTGAAGATCAATCTGAAGATATTTTGATCCAGAGTTTGTCGGACACCAGCCATTGGCATATAATCTGGCTTTGTAGCCATTTGCATCACTGGCAGAGAAAATGCTGTTCGGAAATATTGCACTGTTCTGCAGTAATGGTTCATTGCAAATTAGACCTGGATTAAAAAAAAGAAAAATCAGTAAAGACTCGCGTCATTAAACTGCATGCCATTGTCTGTCTGTCTGTCTGTCTGTCTGTCTCAATTTCTGTCATCTCGCCTATAGCTAAAGTTTTCGAAAGAATTATTTATACTCAATTATACGATTATCTTACTAAAAATAATCTTTTATCCAAATATCAGTTGGGTTTCAGACGCCTCCATTCTACTGCCACAGCACCTCTAGATGCAACAACAGAATGATTTATAAATATTGATCAGGGAAAACTAAACTCGGTAGTTTTTCTCGACTTGTCTAAAGCATTTGATACTGTCGACCATTCTATCTTATTGAACAAGCTCTCGTATGGAAATTTCAGGGAAAGCCCTTGTGTGGTTTGGTTCGTACTTAACAAATCGTAAGCAGCAATGCTTTGTGAATGGCCATCTATCGTCTCCTAGGACCGTCACATGTGGAGTTCCTCAGGGGTCAATAACTTGGTCCATTACTGTTTCTCATTTATATTAACGACCTTCCGTATTGTTTGCAATATTCAAATCCACGTATGTATGCAGACGCTACAATCTAACAACAACGGGTCAGTCGTTCGATGAAATTAATCGTGCCACAAATTGTGACTTAAACAACATTAGCGAATGGCTTTTAGCCAATAAGCTAAGTCTAAATGTGGCAAAAAAATATGCCCTATCTTTTTATTAATAACTACTTAATTAATTAATACTTAATTCGGCTCTTACGAAAAACAGTGTAAATTGATAAGATTCCAAATTCAAATAAATTTTCTGTCTGTCTGTCTGTCTGTCTGTCTGTATGTCTGACTGACTGTCTGTCTGTCTGTCTGTCTGTCTGTCTGTCTGTCTGTCTGTCTGTCTGTCTGTCTGTCTGTCTGTCTGTCTGTCTGTCTGTCTATCTGTCTATTTGTCTGTCTGTCCACTTGTCAAATTGAGAATTTATGGCTGTTTAATATTGAAGAATTTTTCCCTTAAGAGGTTTAATTACTCAAAGGATTCTTGCCGTCAGAGATTTTGTCCCTAGAACTATTCTTGCATTCTGAAAATCTTGGCATAATTATATAAATACTTTAGCATACATACATTCTACATACGAGATCTTGGAGTTTTGGGTTAAAGTGGAAGGAGCAAATTGAGCACAACAAGATGTTCTAGTTGGTTGAGTGCCATAGCAATACAGGTTTCCTGACGCAACTTTTTGTCCAGCACGTATTGTCTCTTGGACAGCACCACTACCGCTCTTGGTGTTAATAAATCCCAAATGATGACACAGTGCAACCTCTTTTTCTTTACTCCAGGTTTTATCGTTGGCTTTTATCCAGGTTGTGCCGTCAAAGACTTCAATGGAGCCTCGGTATGGAGCTTGAGACAGCCGAATCTTGGATACTAAAATATTTCAAATACAAGATGGCGCACTTTTAGAGACTGCATATACCTCGAGTTATTAGAGATGTTTAAAATAAAACGAACCATCCCGTGAACCAGGCCAGCTAGCTAGATTCTTTTAAATTCTCATCTAAATCTTAACGAAAATCAATCAAAATTTAAAATGAGATGGTCGTTGGTCTATGATCAATCTTTCCACAAACTTTCATGAAAACCTGTGCAGTATTTTGTAAGAATCCTGGCGACAGACAGATTTTTTATTCAAGTTCCTTGCTACCAAGTGTGTTGTCAAAATATTATTGATATCAAAATATAAGTATAGGTCAATTACCTGTATACAACTTGTCTGTCGTAATAACAGTGCCTGGTGAATCAACGCAGTTGTATTCCATATAAAGTTGACTTGATGTCTTTGGACATTGGTTTACTTTGAACAAATTGTAATCGACAGCTATGTTACACGAATGTTTACCATCACAATGATCTTTTATAAGACATAAAGCAAACGAGCTACATTTGGTGTCATTGTCGTAGACAAATGACTTTCCGTCACTGAATTCTCCAAATTCTGCCTTCACAACATCCATCTTTTGTGTGGAAGCACAGTTGACATCAGTCATTGTATAATCTTTATTTGTCACTGATCCTAAATAATGTATAGACAACATGCATAAGAGTGAAGTGTATATAAGCACGCGGGTAGCAAAGGGTTGCCTCCACCGCTGTGATCCCGATTGGATGAGTTAGTACCAGATGGTGGGTGACCGCTTGAGAATAACCTTCGTTCTCGGGATTGAGCTTGGGATTCATGTAAGTAGTCATTGTAGTTGGAGGTATATCCAACAGAGCCATGCATCGGATATCGAATTGTAACAGTTGGTAAAAGTATGGTATACGGATCTTACAGATCGTACCATCTGTATTAGGCAGTGCTGTAAAAGTTACATAATTTTTGTAACTAGTTACAGTTACATCGTTAGAAAAGTAACCAGTTACCGATAAAAGTTACAATGAAAAGAAAGTAACTAGTTACAGTTACAAAGTTACTTCAAAAATTTTGTAACTAGTTATAAAGTTATATTCCATTGTCCGTGTTACTAGAATCAACAAAGAAATTACTAGTTTTTAGATACAAGTACCATAACTATGTTTTTACAGCTAAATGCATAAATATAGTTGTCACTAAGCAGAAATAGTCAAATGTGTACATAATGTACCTTTATTATTATATCAAAACCATTTTTATCAAGAAAGAATGACATCCTCAACTGAATATCAGTAACTATACTAGTCACATTTTTTAACCAAATATTGTAACTAGTTACAGTTCTTTAAAAAACTAACTAGTTATAGTTACTTCTTCAAAAAGTAACTATAGTTATAGTTACAGTTACTTCTTCATAAAAAGTAACTAGTTTCAGTTTCAGTTACTTAAAAATGTAACTACTTACTGTAACTAGTTACTGTAACTAGTTACTTGTAACGAAGTTATTCACAGCACTGGTATTAGGATAGTTACGGACCGTCAATCTAAACTACAGATAGTTAGGAACTGAATATAAACATGTTTGATTTGTAGGATAGTTAGGATGGTTATGATCGTGTGGACCGTATAGCATATGTACTGATTAGAATGGTTGCACGGATCATACGGGCCGTAACATCTGCTTTGGTCTTCTATAGTGATGATAATGGATGTGTTAAGTCAATACATTAAAATATGAGGTAGTTACTGCATTGTGGAAACCAGGTTTTATTAAGAACGAGACAATATTGTGATGATAATGCCTATGTCAAATTCAACACTTACAAGATACAAGTTTATGACTCGAGAATTACAGAATTTCTTACCCATACCTGGGATTCACGGTCCGTAATCATCCTAATTATCCTAATCATCTTTAGTTCTAAACATCCCTCATCCAGTATTCATGAGGGACAATTAGACTAAAGTCCCTCATTACTATTAATGCGGAAATCGTCCCTCATAATAATCATGGCGGCGATGCATGCTAGCAGATTGACACACTGCTATAGAGAGTGATGTCAATACTGTTAACCCTTTAACGCTTAGATGTATTTCTTTTGCTCTTTGTTCTCTCATTGTTTTTGCTTTATTCTCTCGTATATTTCTTGTCGTCCGACATATCGGGCACTGAGGGTTAACAGAAGAGAGTCTCTCTCTGGCCTATTGACTGTGACAACCCTGGCAAGACTGTTGCAATGCTGAATTCGTCCCCCATATTTAAACTTGTTTAAGCTTCCAAAAGTTATGTGGTAATAATTTGTCTTTGCGTATGTGTCCATTTTTTTTTGTTTATTTCCTCGGTGACCATGTAATTAATAATTACAAAGCAAATGCATGACATTTCGGGTTATTTTTTATTAAATGCCCCTCATGCAAGCAATTTCGGGGACATTTAATAACGCTCAATGTCATGCGTTTACTTATAATTAATACTAAATTAAACTTAGTAACTTACCAAATATAAACTTTTGTAATTCCTGGTCACATGTTTTGGTTCGTTTTGGATAAGCTCCATAAAAAGGTTTTGTTAATTTGTCAGGAGTGGCACAATATGTTCCATTATATATCTTTAAAAAACCTGACTCGTGTTTCAAAGCAAATTCATTACGTCTAACGAAGCTTGCTGAGGCGCATTTGTTACTATACACGATAAATCTCTCACTATAATTCCTTTTTCCTTCTCTTCCAAAAAATGTTCCAATTTTTTCAATGTTATGTACAAATTTTTTATCGACATAACGAAACTGGGCGTGAGAATGCAAACATCCGTCGTAAAATGTCACATATAAATTGTATCCCCAGTCATTTGTTGGCTCTCCAGCAAATGGTGTATCATCAACCTTTAAACAAAGTCCACTTGCTGAATGTTTTATAAAAAAGCCTTTGCGACCTTAAAAAAATAAGTAAAAATCATATAAGTTATGACGAAATGTAAGAATAAGGTGACTTGATCCCCTCAACACAAGTTCTGATTGATTGAAATCCGTATATTTGTGAGTGCATACAAGCAGTCCAACCTGACGCTAGCCGGCAAGTACGGCTGTACGGGTTGACAGTTATAGAAATATTAACAATTTTTATGAAAACTGTTATAACTTGAAAATATGTTGCCGTAATGCGGTATCATGACGAGTTATAGCTGCGTAGCGCAGCAGACTTTCTGCCAAGGAGAAAAGAGAGTTCACTTCTGGATACACCAATCAGTGAGGTATGCCATCTTGGTTGCTTCGCACGCCATCTTAATTGGTTGATTCCACACCCGTGCCTAAACAAACATGGCGGTCAGCGGTTTGTCAACAATGTTTGCTAGCCGAAAAATAAACAAAGATGGCGGACGCGACATCATGGAAACGATCTATAGACTTATATTTCTGTAAATCAGTAAAACAGGCATTCTTTTGGTCGGTTTTTTAACCAGTTTAAAATATTGCCATACTAACAATCGCAACTCATTTCAGGCAGAGTAGACAACCTCATATCAATAAAAAATTATTGGCATATCTTTGTCGCAAATCCTATAAGCTTTAACTTGATGTGGGGATTAAGATGTCTGCGACATAATGCGGACGCACCACGTCCTTCAGACTGGAGACAGCTTTGAAGGTAGCCTGCCTTGGAGGTATATATGGTAAGCTTACATTCGAACAATTAGATGTGTGGATTTTTTGGCTCTATATTTTCTTTCACCAAAAATCCTTAAAACTATACGGCTACAGTTTGATAAAGGTATGATGGATATAATTTGTAATGAAAAAAGAAAAGACGTGGTTTAGAAAACAGAAAGCAAACAACAGGATGTTTCAAGTGGTCATTCATTCAGTAATCAATAATTAGTATATAGTCACGCAACCAGGAATGATTACTACTATAATATATCTTAATTACCTTTTATAAAAAGGACCAAAACACATATCAGATATAATCCACTGCGGATGTAGTTCTTCATTTTCCCAAACGTCTGTTTGTCTCATCAACGTTGCAACTTTACTTCCGTGTTCCTTCCCTTCATACAGTTCTCAAAATAATGTCATTTTATGATAATTCATTTTATTTCAGACGTCCCACCGGGTATAAAATTAAACTGAATAGGATTGTCTAAAGTTAGTCAAAATACAATCTAAAAACGTGTTATGGATTGGATGGAATTAAACTATCATGCAGAATTTCCTTGTATGACCAGTTTATTCTTCAACCAAGAACTATATATATATATATATATATATAAGTGAGTTATGGTTCACGAAATGTTAGAGAGTGCTCAATACCATATATAGATAGAGCAAAATACAAAGTATAAAGTATAGTTTTACCTTAAAGTCTTCGCTACCAGAGGTTTCACCCTAAACGGGATCATCAGTCGCCTGATGATCCCGTTTAGGGTGAAACCTCTGGTAGCAAAGACTTTAAGGTAAAACTATACTTTATACTTTGTATATATATATATATATATATACCGGGTGGCGCAAAAAAATGTTCCCCCTCTTTGACACATTGTAATTAAAAAACTGAAAAAGCTATCTTATACAAATAAAATTTATTGAACGTAGTTATGTCTAACTTAAATTTTGATGTATGCCTTGCACATTTCTATAAAATATTAGCCGAGATATAGGCGTTTACACTCAATGTAGCGTTTTTGGAAGAAGCGACAAATGGCAAAAATGGTCTATTAATTTGCATTATGGTAATAAAATGGTAGAAACACGCAAAAGTAAGAACAAATATTTGTCAGTGTCGTCCGATAAATTCTCATTCATTAGGAAATGCATGCCCATCAACCTCAATACAACGTCTTGCGCGGGAAAGCATGCAGTCGAACGCATTTTCGATCATTTCCTGCTCCAAGTTGTTACACGCCATAATAATCGCTTCTCGAAGCTCTCTCAAATTGCTTGGCTGTTGCTGAGTAGGCACGTTCCAAATTTGATCTTTTAAATATCCCCAAAGAAATAAATCACACACGGTCAAATCAGGGGAGCGTGGAGGCCAGGGCCAATCGCCGCGTTTACTCATGAGCCGATCTGGAAATTGACCACGGAGATGGCCACAGGAGCTCCATCTTGTTGCCAATTTATTCGAACGATGAGCAGTATTATTGGTATCTTTAAAAGATACTTCTAATGCATTATTCTTCTAATCTTTAAACATGTAAACACCGCATATCTGAAAAAACCCACTTTACTTTAGATTGTTTGTCAACACCTATCGTGCAATTTGCAAACAACCTGTTGAGTCGCCATTTTTGCCATTTGTCTCTTCTTCCAAAAATGCAACCTTGAGTTTAAACGCCTATATCTCGGCTAATAATTTATAGAAATGTGCAAGGCATACATCAAAATTTAAGTTAGACATAACTACGTTCAATACATTTTATTTGTATAAGATAGCTTTTTCAGTTTTTTAATTACAATGAGTCAAAGAGGGGGAACCTTTTTTTGCGCCACCCGGTATATATATATATATATATATATATAAATATATATATATATATATATATATATATATATATATATATAGTTAAAAGCTGATTATGACAGCATGTTTTGTATAAAATAGTAATACAATACAATACAATGCAATACAATACAATACAATACAATGCAATACAATACAATACAATACAATACAATACAATACAATACAATACAATACAATACAATACAATACAATACAATGCAATGCAATGCAATGCAATACAATGCAATACAATACAATACAATACAATACAATACAATGCAATGCAATGCAATACAATAGATAAAGCATGAGCGGCCGAGCACGTAATAGATAAAGCATGATCTGGCCGATCTGACAAGTCCCAAAATTCTCGAATGTGTTACCCACTTAATTATTGGACTTGTATTACAAAAACGGCCTGAAAGGGAGATAAACGACTGTACACACATAAAAAAGAAGTGTATTAGTTTCAGGAACTGCTCTCAAGAGCCATTCCACTTTCTTTCTATTTCGAGCTAACACCCATTTATTCCCCAGCAGTTGAGTAGCAGAGGTACTAAGCTATTTTAGCAATTCACTACGAAGAGCAGCAAACGTGTTACAATATAACAAGAAATGCATGGAATCTTCCACAGGAGCACCACAATTTAAACATGCCGGTGAATCAACACAGTTTTTCAGAAAGCGATCATGATTAAGGGCACTATTATTTAGCTTCAGACGAGAATGTAATATAGAACTCGAACGTTCACCGATGTAATAAATAAAGATAATTACAAGGCAAAAACTTAAATAGTTTTGCTAAATAATATTTGAAACAATTAATAGAGGGTGAAATACGCACATCTATATTTATTGGAAGGTCATTCCACATTTTAAATCAGACGTTCACTTGGGCTACTGCATGGCAAGCATGCCGAGCCTGAATCGAAGGCTGAATGTGGTGCATACTTCATGCTGTGAACATATTTTAATTCGATCACGACAGTTGTCGGCCATATCTGATCGCTGTATGTTTATAAAATACAAAGACAGCCACTCACTTTCAAAATCTATCAACAACGTGCAAGAACACCTTGATCAAAAGGCAAAAGTGTTCAACTTTTTGTCTAACTCCAAAAGCGAAAGGAGCAAAGAACTTACAACATGCCTGACGGCCTAACTCAGTCCATTCAGTCACACGGCTAACAATTCACCGGAAGTATGAATATTAGCGGGGGTAAAAAGTGCAAAAATAGGCACGCCCCAGGCATGCATGTATCTACTGCGTTTAATGCCTATAGCTACTATGGTAAAAACAATGATACAACTGTGTACTTGTAACAACCTTGTATTCATAGCTGAACAAGATTTTTGACAAAATTGATGGAATTGTATAGTTGTAACAACCTTGTATTCATGCAGATCTAGATTCTAGAGCTGAATAAGAGTTTTGACAAAATTGTCTATGCTCAGAGGCCGTGCTGTGTTTTACTCCATTAATAATGTATATGTACAGTAGACTTATGCACCTATCATCGTCTTCCACGAGGGGGGTAACCCCGGGCGACCCCAGGGAATGCAAAAGACGCAATGAACAAAGTTTGAAATTTGGCCGTGGACATAAATGGTTGGTAGAATTACTTCCCCGGGGGTAAAGATACGACCAGAAGTATTAAGTAGATATTACAGATGCCAATTTGCTCAGTCACCTTTTATTTTTTCAACAGTACTATTTAGGAATCAATAAACATAATATTTGATACACATAGAACCAAGGAAGTGTTCAATAGACCCTTTTATTTAAAAGCAAGCTTGCATTGTGTAGCATTATATATAGACTTGAAGCTTAAGGGATAACTTGCACTGTATGCTATACCTCTCATCTTCAGGTGCTTGACAAATGCAGTGTAGTTCCTGATAGTCCTTCGTCACGTTTTCACTTCGTTCATCCATAGCTATATAATTGATAAATACATTCTGTGAGACTTGTTATATTTATCCATGTTTTTTAATTGAATTGGTGTGTGTGTGGTTACCTTCTTTTGCTTTAACGTTTTAGCTTTTCTCTTATCAGCTGCTTTTGAAGCTCCATTTCTAATACAAAGTAAATGGTCAATCCACTTTTTAACCTCTGTCGTTTTGAACAAGGTGTTTTTAGCCAAGTTCTTTATTTCGTCGTCTGCCACCTCCTCTTTCTTTCCCAGGAATTCTCTAATAGTTACAGATGGGGGTTGTATGCAGCAGCTATTAACTTCAGTTGTATCCACTTTGTGTTGTTTTCAGGACTTAAATAATGCCCAATGCATGCTCCAGGACACTGATCGCAATCTGAGCCCCATGTTTTACCAGGATCTGGGATGGGTATAGGAAGATACGATAGCGGAGGGCCACCGTGAAACCACTTAGTTTCAAAATCTGGTTTACCTTTCGTACAGGCTGGATGTGGGCAATTATAACACAGCAATAACATAAAAATGTAGTTTCCAGGAAGGCTTTTTACCATGTGATTATTTCTGACTGTCCAGACTTTAGTGAAGTAATTAAATTCTTCAGGATACTGGTTTTGTAACAGCAACTTTTTCTTTTTTGAACCTTGAAAAAATGTAGTAAGCTGCTCTCTTCTAGCAGAATAATTTCTATAGACAGCGCACTGCAGGCACCTTTCACAAGCTTTATGGGCTTACCCGCACATTTGCTCCCAGAAACAGAGTTAATGTATACATCTGTGGCTGCATCAAGATTTGTTTTCAGTTTTTCCTCGTCAGTCCCACCATCATTATGATTTGATCCGTGTATAGTTGAAGGTATAAAAAGGTTGGAATGACCTTGTGCAAGGCAACCATTTTGTAGCTCAACCCGATTTAAATAACTGCCCCCGCTAAACATTAATGTTACAATAGTGCACAATTTCCCGTTGTTCAAATGATGTTCAGTCCAAACAAACTGAACTTCGTTATGCGATGGCCCTTCATCTGTTGCACCATCAACACGGCTGTAGCTCTGGTAGACCATGTAACATTACAAAGTCAGCTGCATGTTGACCAGGGTTCTTCTCAAATAATTTCTGCGGCTTAACCACACCGACACAAAGCTCTTCAGTTGTATCTGTACCCATAAACATATACGACGTTGTCTGAAGTACCGAAGAATACTTGTTGACAAAGTCAGTTCTTGTGGTCAATTCAGGTTTCTCGGCTTCAGCGAGTACTTTATGTTGTTTATGTGTGTATGTATAGTGTCCAGACGAAAACCAGCTGCATCATCTCTGTTTAATATGACTTTGTCTCGTCCGTCCTTCAATTGAATAAAATCAAGTCCTTTGTATAATGCGCAACTCCAGTGAGCATCTACGTTTAAACATTCATTAAAACCCTTTCTGGCTCTCCGAGACAAACGTTTAGCTGCACCCCAGTATCTTTGAGATGAGAGTTTGCGCTTGTTACGAACCATACATAATTGCACAATTGTGCCGTACCCAAACTTGTGATTGTATTTCTTCTCAAGATGTTCTTTAATACGATTAAATGTTAGCTTTGGACCTTTCTTTCTATCACCATGCACTAAACGTGAGTACATGCACCAGTTCTTCGCCACGAGTCAGCTCCTATTCTGCAATCCTTTGTAAATTCTTCAATATCTTTACCTATATGTTAGGACTTTGGTACTGTACGTTTCAGGAGGGATCTTTTTGTCACTTCTTTTGCAAGAAGTCGTTTCTTGCGTTTCTTGAGAGCTTCTGATTGTTGCTTTATTTTTTTCTGAAGGATTTCATTTTCTTCATCGCATATCTTAGTAATTTTAACCCAATCTTCGGGATCATCACTCTCCGAGTCTGTTTGAATAATTCCAGGCACTGGTATTTCATCTCCGTCTTCCCTTTCAGCTACACTGACTAAATATGCTTGCCTTGACTCCGCCACAAGTTTCAACTGATCAGGTTGAAGGTGGCCTGAGCGTAAATAGGTATAAAAAAATCAGTCATCAAGTGGTTTAATTTTTCCTCGCCAAAATCATCAAAATAAATTGCCACCTCAGCTATAAAAGATACCCAGTTAAATTTATTTTCGCAAAGAATTTGCAATAAATACTGAACTGCATGATGGTGAGTTGAGATTTTCAGTTGCAGCGTTATTGTCTCTTTGATCATCATCCGCATCATCATCACTGCTACTTGTCCCTTCAGACAATCTACTTTTACAGCACTCACTATTAGAATCAGAATCGGAGCACGCATCAGCATCACGGCAAGAACAATACCAGAAGACTCTAATGCCGCACTCATCTTGGCATTATTACCAATTCACGCTCTCAACATAGCCCTGTCACTGACATTTGACTGTTTGTCATCTACATCGACAATATGTTATTTAATAGCATATTTCGCTCGTGGACTACCATAGGTTTTGGAGATTGTTGCTTGACCATGAAGCTAACTTTGTTTTCTTCGAAGAAGGTCGTCCATTTCTGTTCGGCAACGCACAGTCTTGTCAGTTTACGAAGCTCGATCAGACATGTTGGCCATATAAATTGCCTCGCCTGAATATGAAATCGTCCACACGACGACCGGATTAATTTGCTTTCAAAAACTTTTATCATCATTCCAACAATGTCTAGTTTTTCACAATTAAGAATTGCCTACGATTCATACTTAAAATACTTACTAAATTTGTAAAAACTTCCCCTTGATGAATATATCCCGCTCCTTGACTTGTCAACAATGACTTATGAAATATTTGGTGTACAGTAGTTATGTTGGCTTCGGCGGTTTGTCGTGAGTCAATCGTTTTATTCTATGTTTTGATTGGCTCCGAAGGCATTCTTTTGTTAACTTAACTTAACTTACACGCACGACAGCAATGTATCTACTCGCTCATGCGCAGTAGATAAAAAAATGCAAGATCGTGACACCCAAAAAGGAGAAACAAACGGAAAAAAAACGAGCCGAAACCTAGACTCGGCCGACCATAGGTAGCTCAAGTAATTATATTGTAATTCGTGTCCTATCGCTTGAGTAAACTATACTTCTATGCGATTAGAGCCTTCAAATAACTTATAATTTTCACACAACTCTTTCAGAGTTTCAGCGGCTTCGCCTCCCCCCTCCCCCCTCCCCAATATTTTTATCAGTGTCCGCCACTGATTTTCAGTACGAACAGATGGCAGACTAAGATCATTAAACGTACGGAGACTATAATGTGATCTTTCACTAACCTTTTGAGGGCAAAAGTACACAAATAAGAAGGAGCTAACTTAAAAATAATTTTGTACAACATACATAATTTATGAATTTTGCGCCTTTTACCAAGCTCAACCCATGAAACATCATTTAAGAGATTAAATCACAGATTAAGCACGCACTTTCAATTTGTAAGCTTTCTAGGAGGCTGGCGTGAGTACATCCATCCCAGACAACATCAGCATACTCAATAGTTGATCGCACCCAATATAAAATTTTAAGAGTGTCCCTATTTAACTTAAATTTCAAAGGTTTTAACGTGTTCAATTTTCAACTTTCAAAGCCCGCTCCGCCCGCGCGGGCAAAGCGGACGTAATGAAGAACAGCCTTTAGAAACTACGTTCAATATTTTCGTCAGTACTTAAACCTTACTATATTTCGATTTGTATTTCAACATTGCCTACGCAGCACACTACTTTTATTTCACCGTTAAAAATATTAGCTTTTTCTTTACAATTGAAAATAAAAGCATTATCTTCGGATAATGGAGGAATAGAAGAATGGTACTTCTTATTCCATACATAAACTTAACAATACGCCACCACTTTTTTGCAGAAATCGATGGTCACTTAGTAATCGATTGAGTCGTGATTTATCATCAACTTTTGCGGCACGAATCAACTTGACCACCAAATTTCTTTGAACCCGGTATTTGTCCCAACTAATTGGTGACTTAAGCCTAGAAAAAGCTTTTAGTAAGCGATCCCGTTTGCTAAAAAAAACATTTCTTAAAATAAGGCACGAATGCATTTTATTTTCAAACAGTTGATTTTACCAAAGAATGATAAGTATGTTGATCTTGTTCTTTTCCAATACGATCCAACTCTTTGTAGGCACTGCCAATTCTTAATTGTCTTCAAGGTCTGAGTTAGAAGAAGAAGGATTTTGATCCTCGTCATAAATGTCATTGCTGAATGTTTCTGAGGATGCATCAGCAGAAGGATGGAGTATTCGACGACGCAAACATGAACAGATTACCACAACCACAAGGACAGTAATTATGAACAACAAAATGGATATTGTGACATAAAAAACTATTATTGAAAATCCATCATTGGACGATTCAGAAACTAAGAAAAAAATGAATAAGAAGACATTCAAGAAGATACTGGCAACAAATGCTGTTTACGGAGTTGAAGTAAACATCTTTTGTAATATAAATCTTACTTAAGATTCGCCAAAAAGAAATCTGACTTAAACATTTTTAGCAGAAACTCTTAGAGTCTTACCATGACCACATAATTCAACTCGAAGACAAAAATCTTTTCCTTGTTTTGGAATAATCTTCAGATATCTTGCATGAACTATATCAAGCCTTCTGATTGAAGCTCGATATGCATCATGGTTCGCTGTAATCTGACAAAGAAAAACAAAAGAAATGGTGTGTTGGAATGACTTTCTATTTGTGGTTCGAATTACGGAACACCATACACCGAATTACGTAAAACAACTTTTCAATTCCTCATACCGTTCTCATCTTACTTGAACCCAGCCCACCCAAAGTGCTGCTGTACTGTAATGAATATGATTCTAGCCACTTCGTTTGTGCTTTGTCTCCAAATGTGACAATGTATGTTATGTAATATTCCGTTTGAAGATCAATCTGAAGATATCTTGATCCAGAGTTTGTCGGACACCAGCCATTGGCATATAATCTGGCTTTGTAGCCATTTGCATCACTGGCAGAGAAAATGCTGTTTGGAAATATTGCACTGTTCTGCAGTAATGGTTCATTGCAAATTAGACCTGGATTAAAAAAAAAAATCAGTAAAGACTTGCGTCGTTAAACTGTATGGCATTGTCTGTCTGTCTGTCTGTCTGTCCGCCCGCCCGTCCGTCCGTCCGTCCGTCCGTCCGTCCGTCTGTCTGTATGTCTGTCTGTACACTGTCCGTCCATTTGTTTGTTTGTTTGTTTGTCGGTTTGTTTGTGTCTGTCCGTCCGCTTGTCAAATTAAGAATTTATGGCTGTTTAACATTGAAGTCTGAAGAACTCTGCCCTTAAGAGGTTTAATTACACAAACCAATCTGTATAGACAAATACATTACTAATTTGTGTAAGCCAATAAATGTGAATTAAACCAGGGTTCTTGCCGTCAGAAATTTTGTCCTTTTGTCCTGATAATCTTGGCAAATATCCTGTGTTAATTGTCGTTTCCCCCCAACTTTCTATAATATATAAATACTTTAGTATACATACATTCTACATACGAGATCTTAGAGTTTTGGGTTAAAGTGGAAGGAGCAAACTGAGCACAACAAGATGTTCTAGTTGGTTGAGTGCCATAGCAATACAGGTTTCCTGACGCAACTTTTTGTCCAGCACGTATTGTCTCTTGGACAACACCACTACCGCTCTTGGTGTTAATGAATCCCAAATGATGACACAGTGCAACCTCTTTTTCTTTACTCCAGGTTTTATCGTTGGCTTTTATCCAGGTTGTGCCGTCAAAGACTTCAATGGAGCCTCGGTATGGAGCTTGAGACAGCCGAATCTTGGACACTAAAAATATTTCAAATACACTTTTAGAGACTGCATATATACCTCGAGTTACTAGAGATGTTTAAAATAGAACGAACCATCCCGTGAACCAGGCCAGCTAGCTAGATTTTTTTAAATTCTCATCTAAATCTTAAACAAAATGAATCAATCAAAATTCAAAATGGGTTGGTCCTTGATCTCTGGTCAATCTTTCCACAAAATTTCATGAAAGCCTGTGCAGTATTTTGTAAGAATCCTGGCGACAGACAGACAGACAGACAGACAGACAGACAGACAGACAGTGAAATAAAAGTAGTGTGCTGCGTAGGCAGTGTCGAAATAGAAATATAGTAAGGTTTGAGTACTGATGAAAATATTGAACGTAGTTTCTAACGTTTCGAGCGACGGTCCTTCGTCGAAGACGTAAAGAGTATAAACAAACAACGAGCTTATATAAGAAAGATAATCATGTGACCAGAAATTAGCCAATCAGAGCAAAATAACAACAAGCGAATCGAAAGACATTTGCTATTCCCATCATCGATGAGCAAAAAAGGAGGGGGTGGAAAATAGATGAGCGAGAGTAAAAAATAGATAAAATAAGTGAAAACACTGCTTATGTCCACCCTTGCTAAACAAAAACAGCGTCTTCAGAAGTGTTAAATAAAAGAAAAAAATAGACTAAATTAAGTGAAAACGTTGTTTATGTCCGCCCTTGCTAAACAAAAACAGCGTTCTTCGGAAGTGTTAAATAAGAGAAAAACGTTCGTGAGGATGAATGGTTCCAATTTTGAAAATGAGACGCTTTTCTTGTCTTTTGTGGCTATCGTTACCACCAGAAATGCGTTGGCACAATTAAAATGTCGGGCGACGGGCTTGTCAACAACATTGTTCCTCACGGAACGAAGATGTTCGGCAAACCTGTCAGATCAACATCTGCCAGTTTCGCCGGTGTAGAGCATGTATGCGACATTTACTGCAAGATATGCAGTATGTTGGAAGAGGTGCAAGTAAAATTATGCATCTCTTAATTAGATTTAGGTCACACAAAATTAGATTTAGGCCCTGAAATAGATGTAGCAGAGTTGAGAAAAGAACATGTGTAGCAACGTGTACGAAAGCAAGAAAAGGTACCCGCTGGTGCCAGTAGATTTTTTCTAAGGGCATGCACTACGCACTAAGCCATCCCGAATGTTTTTATTAGATCGAAAAGAGAACAGGGTTATCGGTGAAAATAGCTGACGTTTCCGGGTTATTCTTTAGGATGTGAAAATTACGGCTAATGATATCCCGAACTTTGTAATTGAAGGGATGAAATGTGAGAACTAGTGGTGTTTTATTATTAGAAACTCTTTCCGAAGGTTGTTTTAAAGTGTCCGGACGGGAAATACTGAAAGCTTTGTGAATAGCGGTGTCTAATAGATGAGTAGGATATCCAAAGTTTTGTCCAACGTGGCTATCCTAGCTACTCATCTATTGGACACCGCTATTCACAAAGCTTCCAGTTTGTGCCATTTCTGGTGGTAATAATAGCGGCAAAAGACAAGAAAAGCGTCTCATTTTCAAAATTGGAACCATTCATCCTCACGGACTCAACGAACCTTTTTCTTTCGTTTAAACCTTCTGACGACGCTGTTTTTGTTTAGCAAGGGCGGACATAAGCAGTGTTTTCACTTAATTTTATTCATTTTTTACTCTCACTCATCCTTTTTACACCCCCTCCTTTTTTGCTCATCGACGGTGGGAATAGCAAATGTCTTTCGCATCTCATTATTGATTTGTTATTGTTATTTTGCTCTGATTGGCTAATTTTTTCGCATCTCATTAATTTGTTATTGTTATTTTTATCTGATTGGCTATTTTTGGTCACATGATTATCTTTCTTATGCTCGTAATTTGTTTACACTCTTTACGTTTCTCTCTGACGAAGGGCCTTCGCTCGAAACGTTAGAAACTACGTTCAATATTTTCGGCAGTACTTAAACCTTACTATATTTCGAGACGGACAGACAGACGGACAGACAGACGGACAAGCAAATAAATAAGCAGACAAACAAACAAACTGACAAACAAACAAACAAACAAACAAACAAACAAACAAACAAACAGAGCTGAATACACAACCTCCTGGCGGAGGTAATAACAAGTGATAAGATATCCCATATATCACTTTAGTGGAATTCTGTGCTCATTATAGTCAAATTGCGTGCTACCAAGTGTGTTATCAAAATATTATTGATATCAAAATTTAAGTAATAGATAAATCCCGAGAACGAGGGATGTATGCTATCAGTATAAAGACCCGAGAGAAGAACAAAGAAAACCGACTCAATAATAAATTAATGATGGTTAATTACCTGCATACAACTTGCCTGTCGTAATAACAGTGCCTGGCGTATCAACGCAGTTGTATTCCATATAAAGTTGACTTGATGTCTTTGGACATTGGTTTACTTTGAACAAATTGTAATCGGCAGCTATGTTACACGAATGTTTACCATCACAATGACCCTTTAGAAAACATAAAGCAAACGAGCTACATTTGGTGTCATTGTCGTAGACAAATGACTTTCCGTCACTGAATTCTCCAAATTTTGCCTCCACAACCTCCATCTTTTGTGTGGAAGCACAGTTGACATCAGTCATTGTAGAATCTTTATTTGTCACTGATCCTAAATAATGTATAGACAACATGCATAAGAGTGAAGTGTATGTATATAAGCACGCGGGTAGCAAAGGGTTGCCTCCACCTTTGTGATCCAAAGTTAAGCCCGATTGGATGAGTTAGTATATACCAATGACCGCTTGGGAATAACCTCGTTCTCGGGCTTGAGCTTGAGCTTGGGATTCATGTAACAAGCTCAATTTAAACGGTGATTGCTTAGTCATACCTCCAACTACAATGACTACTTATGTCCAACAGAGCCATTAATTGGATGTCGAATTGTAACGGTAAAAGTATGATACGGATCTTACAGATCGTACCATCTGTATTAGGATGGTTACGGACCGTCAATCCAAACTTCAGATGGTTAGGAACTGAATATAAACATGTTTGATTTGTAGGATAGTTAGGATGGTTATGATCGTGTGGATCGTACAGACCGTACCATCTGTATTAGAATACCTTGGTCTTATATATCAATTAATCAATACATTCAAATATGAGGTAGTTACTGCATTGCCTAGTTTTATATCACAAACCGGGTTTTATTAAGAACGACGCAATATTGTGATGATAATGCCTGTGTCAAATTCAACACCTATACAAGTTACAAGTTTATGACTCTATTAGTTAATGACAGAATTTCCTAGGCTGGGATTCACGGTCCGTAATCATCCTAATTATCCTAATCATCCCCAGTTCTAAACGTCCCTCATCCAGTATATTCATGAGAGACAATTAGACTAAACGTCCCTCATTACTATTAATGCGGAAAACGTCCCTCGATGCATACTAGCAGATTGACACACTGCTAAAAAATTAACGCTTAGATGTATTTCTTTTGTTCTTTGTTCTCATTGTTTTTGCTTTATTCTCTCGTTTATTTTTTTGTTCTTGTCGTCCGACATATCGGACACTGAGACTGAGCGTTAAAGGGTTAATTAACAGAAGAGAGTCTCTCTTCGGTCTATTGACTGTAACAACCTTGTCAAGACTCATGTTGCAATGCTGAATTCATCGCCTATATTTAAACTTGTTTAAGACTCCAAAAGTTATGTGATAATAATTTGCCTTTGCGCACGTGTCCATTTTTTTTGTTTAATTCCTTTGTGACCATGTAATTACAAAGCAAATGCATGACATTTCGGATTATCAGTGACTAAATGCCCTCAGGCAATTTCGGGGACATTTAAATGTTTAATAATGCTCAATGTCATGCGTTTACTTATAGCTGATTAATACTAAATTAAACTTACCAAATATAAACTTTTGTAATTCCTGGCCACATGTTGGGGTTCGTTTTGCATAAGCTCCATCAAATGGTTTTGCTAATCTGTCAGGAGTGGCACAAAATTTTCCATTATATATCTTTAAAACACCTGACTCATATTTCACAGCAAATTCATCCCTCCTAATGAAACTTGCTGTAGCGCATTTGTTACTATACACGATAAATCTCTCATTATAATCCCGTCGTCCTTCTCTTCCAAAAAAACCTCCGATTTTTTCAATGTTATGTACAAATTTTTTATCAACATAACGAAACTGGGCGTGAGAATGGAAACATGCGTTGTAAAATGTCACATAATAATTGAATCCCCAGGCATTTCCTGGCTCTCCAGCAAAAGGTGTATCATCAGTCTTTAAACAAAGTCCACTTGCTGAATGTTTTATAAAAAAGCCTTTACGACCTTAAAAAAATAAGTAAAAATCATAAGTTATGACGAAATGTAAGTACAGGATAAGGTGACTTGATCCCCTAAACACAAGTTTGAAATCCGTATCTTTGTGAGTACAACAAGCAGTCCAACCTGACGCTAGCCTGCAAGTACGGCTGTACGGGTTGACAGTAATAAAAATATTAATTTTTATGAAAAACTGTTACAATTTGAAAATATGTTGCCGTAATGCGGTACTCTGCGTAGCACAGCAGAATTTTTGTCAACTTGACTTTTAATTAAGTGTGTTTGATTTTAACTTATAGATCGTTTGCAATCGCGTGACATCGCACGCTATCTTGGTTGATTCCATACCCGTGCCTAAACAAACATTGCTCATAGACTTATTTTTCTGCATGTAAATCAGTAAACCAAGCATACCGCTTTTGGTATAGGTTTTTTTAATGGGTTTAAAATATTGCCATTCTAGGCTCATGTTCTTCATACTCATGGAGACACCTTTGAAAGTAGCCTGCCTTGGAGGTATATGGTAATCTTACATTCGAACAATTAAATGTGTGAATTTTTTAAAACTACGACTACGGTTTGATGGATATAAATTGTAATGAAAAAAGAAAGACGTGGTTTAGAAAACAGAAAGTAAGCAAGATATTTCAAGTGGTCATTCATTCAGTAATCAATAATTAGTATGACTCAATAACTATTAATAATAAGTCACGCAACCAAGTTTATTCCTTTTAGACTGAACTCAGGACTAGGAACGATTTACCTTTTATAAAAAGGACCAAAACACATATCAGATATAATCCACTGCGGATGTAGTTGTTCTTCATTTTGCCAAACGTCTGTTTGTCTCAACAACGTTGCAACTTTACTTCCGTGTTCCTTCCCTTCATACAGTTCTCAAAATAATGTATATACGGTAATTTTGTAATTCTTTTTATTTCAGACGCCCCGCCGGCTATAAACTGAAAAAGATTGTCTAGAGTTAGTCAAAATAAAATCTAAAAACGTGTTATGGATTGGATAGAATTAAACTACCATGCCTACAGAATTTCCTTGCATGACCAGTTTATATTCTTCAACCAAGAACTATATGTAGTATACAGGGGCGGCGTGGCCCACTGGGAGACCGGGAAATTTCCCGGTGGGCCCCAAGGATTTATAGCCTGGTGGGCCCCATTTGCCCCTAGAATTCTAGCTGGTGGGCCCTAAAAATTTGAAGAAAGATGGGCCCCGATGATGTGTAAAACGGCCCTGGAGTAAAGCGTTCGGTCGTGTGCGAAAGCGCGTAAACGTGTATAGTTGTGAAATTTAAAACTGCTGTGTGCTCAGTGCTGGAGGCCCTACAGGTTGCCAATTATATTTCACTGACGAGTAACGATGCTAAGTCATGGCTCCAACTATTGGCCAGCTAGGGCCCCGAGCCCTGCGGTACCCGTCAAGCATATACTTCCGGTCTGAGTAACATAGTTCACATTATTTCATTGCGCATTTGCGCGTATTGAAACCATAAATATGCCGTAGTCATTGACTGTGAATGGCTGACAAAAGAGCGCATAGTACGCGTGATTCTGGGAATGTTCTTCCTAAGAAAAAACATAAAAGTGGGTCTCAAAAGCGACGAGAACAAGAAACAAAGCTCTTATTTGAAAGCTCGAAGAATGTGAAACCGCTAACGTCCTTCTTCAAAGCCAATGAAACAACAGTCTCAACAGGTAATTTATAATAAATTGTGCCCATGGCTAAAGGCTTACCTTACAACAGCTCGGCAACTTATTTATTTGTATCTTTATTACTACATATTGGTTAAAGACTTAAAGTATGTTTAGTGATATAGTGATATAGTTATTAAATTGATTTTTCAATTTAGGTAATCTAATGTTGAAGCGCTTGAGTTAAGCTTTGTTAGGCACTTAAGTTCGGGCCGACCGTAAAAAATAACGCGAAAAAAATATAAATAAAGCGCCTGCTTTGCAGGCTAGGCCGACCGCCACCTGCGCTCGCGCAAATAGAAAACTTCAAATTCTTAAATACATTACGGCGGTCTACATCAGCTTTCTTTTGCGCATTCACTCAGAAACTTGATAGGAACCGCAAATATATTATTGTTTCATTCGTTTTTAAATTTCTAAGTTTCTATATACCGCTATACGGTTATTACGGTATATAATTTGTATGAAACCTGAGCGAAGTTGTGCCGCGGGCGCAACACTCTTCAGTAGTTTCCGCCCAAATGCCGGGTAGAATTTCAAATTTCAATCATCTGACATATGTGTGAATTTCATCTCCTGCGCTATTACACTATTGGAAGTTAAGACAGAATGACAGATTATCGAAAATGACGAGTCTTGTTTACGTGCTCGTTGAAAATGCGCAATGACGAAATAAATAAGTCTGACCTAGTGACATTTTGTGTAGAAATCCCACCTCCGCTTGGCCCAGGTGACGAGCTAGCAACAGCTAACACGTTAGGAATTCTGCCAACTTCAAATGATAAACTTGAGGTAATTGATGGCGATGCAGTATCGAAAGTCAACGAAGTGTTCTCTAGCTCAAATCAACCCGAACAAACTATTTCCACCATCAGAGTAAATATTAGAGTAAATATTAGAGACGCACATGCCATTATGTAATCACACTAAATACAGTTTCTTCTAGGTTTTTAGCTTAATGAATATAAAGTTTCTGCATTCTCATTTACAATTTATCCTTTTTATTGGTAGCTGTTTCCACACCCCAATTTTACCCCCCCCCCCCCTAAAAGTGGGCCCCTAGCATATCATTTTCCGGGCCCTATTTGAGAGCCACGCCGCCCCTGGTAGTATAGTTAAAAGCTGATTATGACAGCATGTTAGTCAAGTTGCACAAACCATTGCAGCATGTAGCATGCTGTGCGATAGTCAAAATCTTGCTAGACACATTACACGAACGTTTCAGACGTCTACTTTCCCACTTTCCCAGCCGCAACTATTAATCCTTTATTATTAATAGAAGTAACTATGGGCTATCGCAAGTGAAGTGCTGCCTCAAATGGAATAAAAACCTTTAGCTTAGTCGCAGGCAACTCTGTGCAGTCTGTGCTCCATGTGACACCCTTCTTCCCACTCCATCTGAGTTTGCCCACCCCACCCAAGATTGCAAACTCACCCAAGATTGCCCACTACACCCGGTCAAGTTTGCTCACTCCACCCAAGATTGCCCACTACACCCGGTCAAGTTTTCCCGCTCCACCCAAGATTGCAAACTCACCTTAGATTTCCTACAATACCCGGTCAAGTTTGCTCACTCCATTTGAGTTGGCCCCCTCCGCTCGAGTTTATCCACTCTATCCGAGTTTTCCCACTCCACCATGCCACTCCACCATGCCAGAGATTGCTCACTTCACTGAAGTTTGCCCACTCCATCCAAGTTTTCCCACTCCACTGAAGTTCGCCCACTCCACCCAAGTTTACCCACTCCACCCAAGTTTGCTCACTCCACGCTAGTTCGCCCACTCCACCCACCATAGTTTTCCCCCTCCACCCTCAGTTTGCCCCCTCCACCCTCAGTTTGCCCAGTATTTACACATTTCTTCTATATTATTTAATTATAAGATTGCATGAAAACCACAAATTACTATAACTCATCACTTGGCATGGGTTTAACTTTTGTTTTTGTGTTTCAGCTTTTTATTTTTTAAATTTTAATTTTGCTTTTGCAAAGTTGAAAATTTTTTCGGTGAGTTGAAAACTTTTTCCGGGAGTTGAAAAATTTTAGCTGAGCATAGACCATGATCTTTGCGACCCAACAGCAAACAACATGGATGCCCATGATGGCCTACCAGACCATAGAGATCATATAAATACTAGAGGTGGAATTGGTGGGAAAATTTGGTATGGCAAATGTACTAGACCCAGTCCTTTGCCAACCAACGCGCCTAATGTTTGCCTCCAAAAAAATCCAAGATGGCGGCGTTCAATTATCTCTATATACCGGACGATGTATCAGAAGGTATAGTTCAGTAAAAGGTTACCAAACAATATTAAACAGCTATATAAAATAATTATATATTACCAATTACAAAGTCGTGTTGCAACATTGTCGATCCAATGTCGTTCAAAAATGCTGTAGATATGTATGAGCGCATAAGTGAATTGCGTTGGATAAAATGAAATCCAACGCAATGATCCTGCGTTACCTGAATATGGAATTTGGTTGTACTTGGAGGTGAGCGAGAACAATTGTGTTAATAGTTTGTGGTTTTTTATTAATCGTGCATTGTGAAGGTTTGTTGAAGGAATGTATGACCCATTCTTTCATCAGCCGCTTATCGACGCTAAAAAGACGTCTAAGAGCCATGAATATTCGCCGACACGATGAACGAATTGGACCTCATGGATAGTGTCCAGGGAGACAGTATCCGCTAGAAGATAGTGTCTGGGGAGACAGTATCCCCTAGAAGATAGTGTCTGGGGAGACAGTTCCGCTAGAAGATAGTGTCTGGGGAGACAATATCCGCTAGAAGATAGTGTCTGGGGAGACAGTATCTGCTAGAAGATAGTGTCCAGGGAGACAATATCCACTAGAAGATAGTGTCTGGGGAGACAGTATCCGCTAGAAGATAGTGTCTGGGGAGACAGTATCTGCTAGTGGGACCTTGTTCGTGACACTGAAGAAAAATCCAGATTTTATAGATCTGGTCTTTCGTATCCCGATAGAAGTCTGTTTCCATATACCTGAGAAAGTACTTGTTTTACTCCATAGTGTTGGCTCACGGAAATTCAAAATAACTTTGACAAACTTTTAAAATATTTAATTTTAAACCTAATAATATAGAGGGCAAAATTACTCAAATATGATTGGCTAATGAAGAGGGCATTTTTTTGTAATTCAGGGCAAAATTACTTGCACTTGATTGGTTCTTTGATCAGCAGTTCGTGCATGTGATTTGTCACTTTGTTACTTAGCAACAGTGAACCTCAGAGGTCTGACCTTTTTTCAACTAATCTGCATGGCTTTTTAGTCTGAAAATGCTTTGAACTAATTTAAACTATTGAAGGAGTGTAAACTATTAGTGAAAATGAATACACTAGAAAACTTACGAACTTTTGCCTGTGTTTACAAAAAGAAAGCTACAGGCACAGCGATAGAGTGAGAAAAATTGGAATGTTGCGGACCATGATAAGGTACATGTACTTCAACATTTTCTGGACATAATTATTATAGCTCTTGAATAATTTAGCCCACTATATTAACACCTAATGGCATGAGTTCTCGTAAAATTAAGGTTTAATTTCATGAGTGTTTTCAAAATCTTACAAATTACCCTCAGGCGACTCAGGCAATTTTGTAAAATTTTGAAAACACTCGTGAAATTAAACCTTAATTTTCCTCGACCCCATGCAATTACCTATACAGTACTAATTCGTCCATGTTGAGTCGTTGATTCATACTGTACGAGCATGATAAATTTAATTTGAGTAGGTAGTATGGGATTTCTCGAGCTTTAACTCAGTACGCTACCTCCTCCACAGATGTTTTTAATTTATTTGCACCCCCTTATGAAAGAAAGAAGCTGGGAAATAAATGCCTGCAGAGGAGGTAGCTCGGTAAATATGTCAGTTTTCATTTTATATGGAAAAAAAGCGTAAAATGACAATTTACCGTGCCTTTTTGACCGAAATCTTTGCCTGAGAGTGGTGTTTCAGGGCATCCAAATTTCAAAATTTTCTTGAGGGACATGCCCCCAAACCCCTCTAGATAGATCCTGATCTGGGAAGGTGCATAGCTTCAACACTACTGATAAAAAAGTTGGTCCCAGAACGAAAAGCACCCCCCCCCCACAAAAAAAAAAAAGTTTCAAATGTGCGCCCCTGACAGTACAGTGTACCTGCTAGTGGATAATGACTGGGGAGACAGTACCTGCTAGTGGGGAGACAGTACCTGCTAGTGGGGAGACAGTACCTGCTAGTGGATAATGACTGGGGAGACAGTACCTGCTAGTGGATAATGACTGGGGAGACAGTATCTGCTAGTGGATAATGACTGGGGAGACAGTACCTGCTAGTGGGGAGACAGTACCTGCTAGTGGATAGTGTCTGGGAAGACAGTACCTGCTAGTGGATAATGACTGGGGAGACAGTATCTGCTAGTGGATAATGACTGGGGAGACAGTATCTGCTAGTGGATAGTGTCTGGAAAGACCGTACCTGCTAATGGATAATGACTGGGGAGACAGTACCTGCTAGTGGATAGTGTCTGGGAAGACAGTATCTGCTAGTGGATAATGACTGGGGAGACAGTACCTGCTAGTGGGGAGACAGTACCTGCTAGTGGATAATGTTTGGGGAGACAGTATCTGCTAGTGGATAGTGTGGGGAGACAGTACCTGCTAGTGGATAATGTCTGGGGAGACAGTACCTGCTAGTGGATAATGTCTGGGGAGACAGTACCTGCTAGTGGATAATGTCTGGGGAGACAGTACCTGCTAGTGGATAATGTCTGGGGAGACAGTATCTGCTAGTGGATAATGTCTGGGGAGACAGTACCTGCTAGTGGATAATGTCTGGGGAGACAGTACCTGCTAGTGGATAATGTCTGGGGAGACAGTACCTGCTAGTGGATAATGTCTGGGGAGACAGTACCTGCTAGTGGATAATGTCTGGGGAGACAGTACCTGCTAGTGGATAATGTCTGGGGAGACAGTACCTAGTAGTGGATAGTGTCTGGGGAGACAGTATCTGCTAGTGGATAATGACTGGGGAGACAGTACCTGCTAGTGGGGGGTCAGTATCTGCTAGTGGATAATGTCTGGGGAGACAGTACCTGCTAGTGGATAATGTCTGGGGAGACAGTATCTGCTAGTGGATAGTGTGGGGAGACAGTATTTTGCTAGTGGATAGTGTCTGGGGAGACAGTACCTGCTAGTGGATAATGTCTGGGGAGACAGTATCTGCTAGTGGATAGTGTGGGGAGACAGTATTTTGCTAGTGGATAGTGTCTGGGGAGACAGTACCTGCTAGTGGATAATGTCTGGGGAGACAGTATCTGCTAGTGGATAATGTCTGGGGAGACAGTATCTGCTAGTGGATAATGTCTGGGGAGACAGTATCTGCTAGTGGATAGTGTCTGGGGAGACAGTATATCCACTAGCAGATAATCCACTGGGACACTGCAGATACAGTAATCGAAGCTGTTGCAGTAAGTAAGTAACAAAAGTGTAAGAAACACCCGGATATTACTGTTAATAGGAATGGCAACTGGCTTTAACATAATTATTTAGAAAATTAAATATGATAAAATGACGTGCAGCAATCACAATAACATTCACCTCTTCAACCTTAGGTTATACCATAGGGGCTGTTCATATGAGGCGGGCTGATTTTATTGCAACACGACTTTATAACTGGTAATATATAATTATTTTATATAGCTGTTATTGTTTGGTAAACTTTACTGAACTATACCTTCTGATACATCTTCCAGTAGGCCATGATGGGCACCATCAACTCCTGGAAAAAGTTTTCAACTCACCGAAAAAATTTTCAATTAAAAAGTTAAAACACAAAAATATTAAAAATTTGAAACGTAAAAATAAAAAGTTGAAACACAAAAATAAAAGTTGAAACGTAAAAATAAAAAGTAAAAACGTAAAAATGAAAAGTGAAAACACAAAAATAAAAGTTGAAACATGAAAATAAAAAGTAAAAACGTAAAAATAGAAAGTTGCAACACAAAAATAAAAGTTGAAACGCAAAAATAAAAAGTAAAAACGTAAAAATGAAAACGCAAAAATAAAAGTTGAAACGTAAAAATAAAAAGTAAAAACATTAAAATAAAAAGTAAAAACATAAAAATCGAAAGTTAACGTGAGCCTCCTGGGCTTTCATAACGATGACCTGGATGAATACTTCCAAAAGCAAATAAAGACATATGTTGTATCGTTCTTACCGTAAATTTTCCATCGAAGTTCAGGTTAAACTTGACATGAACCATGCATGAACTGATGATTGATTAACAGTGATGGATGATCGAGCGCTTCTAACTAGCTATGCTACGGTGTCATGGCAACAAGCTTACCGCTGACCGCACCCTTTCATTGACCGTAAAAGTGACGTATACAGTAAAAACCCGCTAACAAGAACCTACATTTTACCAAATCAGCCTGGGATAGGTTCTTATATTCTTATATGTTCTTATATAAATTATTATAAATAAATTCTTAATTTCAGCCTGAGGTTCTTAATAGTGGTAGGTTCTTGTTAGCGGGTTTTTACCGTATATAATATTCATAAAAATTTGTAGGGAACTGGGCCAAGATGGCGGGAACAAATGGCCTTGGTGGAGGCCAGGCTATCTCAGTCTCTGATTGGTCAAGAGGTTATGGCGTAAATCAGACGGTTTGATTTTGTATTTTTTTTTCAAAAATTGTATTCTGACCTTGTCGGTTCTTCCTGTACACGGCACGGGAAATTATATTTTAAACCATGCAATAATTAAGTGTAATTAGGTATAATTACTCTGTAAAGAACTGAGTTCTAGTCATTGAATCTAGTTAATAAAATGCGCAATATACTGCGCATTTTGAGCTAGCCTCCGCCTCCACCAGGGCCATTTGTTCCCGCCATTTTGTCCCAGTTCCCTACAAATGGCCCTGGGTACGAGGTTGTATTCATAAATCATGAACATCCATCTCGGCCCTAGTCTCCTTCGCAGCCGTCAGTTTGTGTTCGTTCTCACTCCCCTCAAAAAGCGAGCCATAAGAACGTCTGCGAAGGAGGCTATCTCGGCCCTAGAGCCCTTTGAAAATGGCTCTGGGTGAAATTAACGGAGCTTAGTGAATGTTTATAAATAAACAGTATTTGTTGCACGAAAACTGAGAACGATGCAAAATTATAATCACTGTTCTAATCTGAACAATTTAATCGCTGGATCTCTGGATCGTAGCTACTATTCTGTGTCGTAGCGCTGGATCTCTGAGTCTCTGGGTCGTCGGATCTCTGGGTCGCTGGATCTCTGGGTCGCTGGATCTATTGATCTCTGGATCGTAGCGCTGGATCTCTGAGTCGCTGGCATGCATGGATCTCTGAGTCTTTGGGTCTCTGGGTCGCTGGATCCACTGATCTATTTAACAAATAGATTCCATTTTGCCGTTGTCTGTTCAGTTATAGATGCACAGATGACGTCACAACGTGGTAAGAACAAAAAAGTGGCCCACGAGACGCAGTCGAGTGGGTCACTGATGTTCTTACCACGTTGTGACGTCCTCTGTGCATCTATAACTGAACAGACAACAAAAAAATGGAATCTATTTGTTTTATACAATAAAAATTTAAAAGGTCTTTGTCGAAACTCGTGCCGGATTTTGGGGCATGAAGAAGGAAAAAGGCAAGTCAGCTGACGTGATCTGACGTGACCATGTGTCTGTCCTCTAATAGATCATGGCCAACAACCAATGAAAACACGCATAGCAACTAGGGTATTGTATAAATATATATACTGGATATACATTCCTTATGTCCACAGATCTGGCATATTACTACTCCTTGTCCAGTACTCTTTGCGAGTTTGCGGGCTTAAAGTAGTAAAAGTTAACCGGGGGTCGGGGAGAGTTGGAAAACCCATAAACAATACCTTTAGGAAACAGAAAGAAAATACAAGCAAATATAGTTCGAAATCGTCAACTAACATATTTAAAGGCTTTGTAAAGACATATTTTACTATATACAATACATAAATTGTTTCATAATGAAGTTATTGGCTGTTTTTGTTGTATTTTTACGAGTTTTGTGATGTGGGCAAGTTTATCGATTACCGACCATAGTAAAAAAGCTACGAAATAGCACGTTTTACTGCTTAAAGTGCCTATAACCCCTAGAATTTTTTTAGTTTTCCAAGTAGTAGAGCCAAAATTAGCTGAATAGTTCTTTTACAGTTTTTGATTTGGTCCATTCGTTTCGAAGATATCTCGCTTCAAATATTGCAAGAAATCGCTATTTTGAATATCCCGCTAGAAATTTCTGCAAATTGCAAAGAGCCTGGTACCTACATGATGTGACGTAGCTTAAGGGACGGAATTTTCTCAGTGACAGTGTTGGTTCTGTTGCAGTGTTGTATACACTGTCATCGAAGCGGAAAAAAATGCCAGATAGATGTGTTGTTTTTGGGTGTTCTAACGAATCCAACTTGACGAAAGGAATTTCACTTGCGTCCCTTAAGCTACGTCATCGCGTTGCTTGTCCCAGTTCTCTTTAATTTGCGGTTTTTCTTGCTGATAGCGGTACTTAAAAGTCAATATCTTCGAAACGAAAGGACCAAATCAAAAACTGTAAAAGAACTATTCAGCTAATTTTGGCTCTACTACTTGGAAAACTAAAAAAAATCTAGGGGTTATAGGCACTTTAAGAATACCAACAAATACCATCCGGCTTCTTAATTCGAAGATGTAGCCTTGATGGAATTTAATGAAAACCTATCCCCACTGCCCCCACCCTCCTAAAGGAAACCCTACCCAGTAATATAGTCGCCAATTTATGGCCCACAGTCGTTTCCAAAGCTTGTGGGATGCGCAGTAAAGTTCAATACGTCACTTGGCGCAGCCGCAACGGTTATTATTTGTCTAAGGTGACCATTTACCATTTAATCCAAAAGAATTGTCCAGAGAGTCATCTCTACCATTCGTCATCTCCAGTGGCTTCATTTTTGGAGCGGGATGAGCAATCCAGTTTATATACATTCTTGTTCCCAGAGCCAACGTTCTTGGTTGCATGGCTCTGGTGAAATCCATAATATGGTGTTGATTTTACGGAAGAAGGAAAAGAGTACAAAACTTGTTAACTTAGCAGCTAGACTAAAATATGATATATTTTAATATTCACTTGTTACTAAACATCCATAATTTTTCTTTCGTATATACTACAAAACAGTCATGCTACAAATAAAACTAGACGTTCCAAAAGGAAATTTATGGCATGTAAAATACACGTTAAAGGATTAACTACAGTAGATTAATAGGTTAAAATATTTCTAAAATTAACCTGAATGGGCACTACTCTAAGCTTTTTTTTTCGTAATTAAGAGAGTTTCCTTTGAACTTATTTTCCATTTCATCAGTGCTCTTTAACGATAAATTGCTTGGACGAAAACTGTTTAAAGGACATTGGCAACAAAAACTAAGTTTGTCTAATTTGAAAGAACTCATAAAATTGTAACAGAAGATCTTTTGCAATTTTTTCGTATCTTTCTTCGTTTTCAAGATATTTCAATTTGTTTAATATGTAAATGAATGGTCTCTGATGTCAGGAGCAGGGTACAGTATTTTCACACGTAGCAAAATCAGTTATATTTCTAAATTTGTTCAACGAAATCTGATGTTGCTTTGTGTAAAAATACTGCACCCTGCTCATGACGTCAGAGCCCATCTCATTTACATATTAAACAAATTGAAATATCTTGCAAACGAAGAAAGACACGAAAAAGTTGTAAAAGGTCTTCTATTACAATTTCACGAGTTCTTTTAAATTAAACACACTTAATTTTTATTGCCAATACCCTCACATTGTTTTCAGAAACGCATTTACCATGATGGTGAATAGCAATGTTGAAAAGCTCTAAGAAGAACTGTATAGAAATCTACAGATTCAGAATAAAAACAGACGAAAAACAGAAGGAAAACATTTCTTAAAATAAGGCACGATGCATTTTATTTTCAAACAGTTGGTTTTACCAAAGACTTATAAGTTTGTTGGTCTTGTTCTTTTGCACTACGATCCAGATCTTTGTAAGCACTGGAATTGTTAATTGTCTTCAAGGATTTGGGTTAGCAGAAGAAAGATTTCGAATCTCGTCATAAATGTGATTGCTGTTTGTTTGGTTATTTACACTTGCAGGAGGATGGACCCTTGGACGATGCAAGCATAAATAGATTACCACAACCACAAGGACAGTAATTATGATCAACAAAATGGATATTACGACATAAAAAACTGTTTTTGAAGATCCTTCGTCGAACCATTCAGACATAGTGGCAACTAAGGAAGTTGAGAAAAAATAGAATAATGTTAAAAAATTGAATAAAACGAATAATGTTACCACGGATTTTAGTTATTATTACAATCCTTTAGTCAAACAAAACCTTTAGCCTTAATTTCCTTATCTTATGCTTAGCCATGTTTACTTGTAACTTAATTTTCACCTTCTACAGTACCGCTCAGAAGTAACCTAACAAAAACCACGATCGATCGGCGGTCGATCCACGGGTCAACCGCTGATCGACCGCGGGTCGATCAGCGGTTGAACCGTAACCGAACCTAACCGAACCGCAGCCGCTACGGTCCAAGCCGCAAGGTTCGTACGTTCTCGTAACACTGAGAAAAAGCTTTGCATATTTCCGAAGTTTGGCGTCCTTAATTTTTCGAAGGCAAGGCAAGTCTGTTGTGCTGACATCCAATTTGAAATGGGAAAGCTATCTCGCTACGCCAGAGAACGAGTTGTTGCATTATATTCCTCTAACGTTTCAGTTACGAAGATTACTCAATTACTCGGAGAGGAAGGGATAAAAACATCCCGCTCAGCTGTGAATCGGTTTCTCTCTCGCTATTGCCAAAGTGGTAGTCTCGATGATGCGCCGCGTAGTGGTAGAAAGCGAATACTTAGAAGAGCAGATACAATTTATCGATGGCAAGATGACGGAAAATGATGAACTAACCGCTGCTTAGTTTAAAGTGTCTATGAAACAAAAATTAAGTTTGTCTTATTTGAAGTTTTTCGTTTCCTCGCTTCGTTCTTGATATATTTTAGTTTGTTTGATATGCAAATTAAACATTTTGACCTCACATGTGCACAATGAGTTATCGAAAAAAGCTATATATCTTTGCTAATATCAAACCAAATTAACTCGAAGGCAGCATGTGGGTATGTTTCGCCCAGAACACTAAAGTGTAGATAAAGCTTGTTGACAATAGCAAATATCTAACTTTTTTTCGATAACTCATTATACACGTGTGACGACAAAATGTTTAATTTGCATATCAAACAAACTGAAATATATTAAGAACGAAGCAAGGAAACAAAAGAACTGCCTAAGATGTTACTCTATCATTTTAAGTGTTCTTTCAAATAAGACAAACTTGATTTTCGTTTCATAGGCACTTTAAAACATGTATAGTCCTATTAATTTACTTGTCCTTAAAGTTCAGATCTACACAAACCCTTTTAGCTTGAAAATCAGTCTCCTCTCAGGAGCGACGTCGGATTTTTAAGGTAAATCCCTTTATCCTCCAAGAAAATAACTGATTTTATTTACCTGCGTCGACCGTAAATGGTACAGAAACGCTCTTACCAACCCCGTAAGCACTCCCTGCTGTAATAGTCACGTTATAAGGGTTGTAACGTTTCAGGTCATTGAATGTATACTGGCTACTGTCACCAAGTCGCGAGATATTGTGTTTCTGTCCTATGCCATTTAGCGAGACCAAGAAATATGTTACGTTAATTTGTTGTTCATTTTGAGGCAAAGACCAAGAAACACGAGCTGACGTTGCAGTTATATAAAGAATAACATTTTGTACTTGATCAGACAGCATAACTAAGAAAAAAAATAATAAGAAGACATTCAAGAAGATACTGGCAACAAATGCTGTTTACGGAGTTGTACTATACATCTTTTGTAATAGAAATCTTGCTTAAGATTCGCCAAAAAGAAATCTGACTTAAACATTTTTAGCAGAAACTCTTAGAGTCTTACCATGACCACATAATTCAACTCGAAGACAAAAATCTTTTCCCTGTTTTGGAATAATCTTCAGATATCTTGCATGAACTATATCAGGCCTTATGATTGAAGCTCGATATGCATCATGGTTTGCTGTAATCTGACAAAGAAAAACAAAATAAATTGTGTGTTGGAATGACTTTCTATTTGTGGTTCGAATTACGGAACACCATACACCGAATTACGTAAAACAACTTTTCAATTCCTCATACCATTCTCATCTTACTTGAACCCAGCCCACCCAAAGTGCTGCTGTACTGTAATGAATATGATTCTAGCCACTTCGTTTGTGCTTTGTCTCCAAATGTAACAATGTGTGTTATGTAATATTCTGTTTGAAGATCAATCTGAAGATATCTTGATCCAGAGTTTGTCGGACACCAGCCATTGGCATATAATCTGGCTTTGTAGCCATTTGCATCACTGGCAGAGAAAATGCTGTTTGGAAATATTGCACTGTTCTGCAGTAATGGTTCATTGCAAATTAGACCTGGATTAAAAAAAAAGAAAAATCAGTAAAACTTGCGTCGTTAAACTGTATGGCATTGTCTGTCTGTCTGTCTGTCTGTCTGTCTGTCTGTCTGTCTGTCTGTCTGTCTGTCTGTCTGTCTGTCTGTCTGTCTGTCTGTCTGTCTGTCTGTCTGTCTGTCTGTCTGTCTGTCTGTCTGTCTGTCCGTCCGCTTGTAGGAGTTATGGCTGTTTAACATTGAAGTCTGAAGAATTTTTCCCTTAAGAGATTTAATTACACAAACCAATCTATATAGACAAATACATTACTAATTTGTGTAAGCCAATAAATGTGTATTAAACCAGGATTCTTGCCGTCAGAAGTTTTGTCTCCTTAGAACTATTTTTGCATTCTGAAAATCTTGGCAAATATCCTGTGTTAATTGTCGTTTCCCCCCCAACTTTCTATAATATATAAATACTTTAGTATACATACATTCTACATACGAGATCTTAGAGTTTGGGGTTAAAGTGGAAGGAGCAAACTGAGCACAACAAGATGTTCTAGTTGGTTGAGTGCCATAGCAATACAGGTTTCCTGACGCAACTTTTTGTCCAGCACGTATTGTCTCGTGGACAGCACCACTACCGTTCTTGGTGTTAATAAATCCCAAATGATGACACAGTGCAACCTCTTTTTCTTTACTCCAGGTTTTATCGTTGGCTTTTATCCAGGTTGTGCCGTCAAAGACTTCAATGGAGCCTTGGTATGGAACTTGAGACAGCCGAAACTTGGACTCTAAAAATATTTCAAATATAAGATGGCGCACTTTTAGAGACTGCATATACCTCGGCTTATTAGAGATGTTTAAAAATCAATCAAAACTTAAAATGGGTTGGTCCTTGGTCTATGATCAATCTTTCCACAATCTTTCACAAACAGACAGACAGACAGACAGACAGACAGACAGACAGAACAGACAGACAGACAGACAGACAGACAGACAGACAGACAGACAGACAGACAGACAGACAGACAGACAGACGGGCCGACCGACCGACCGACCGACCGACGGACGGACAGACAAACAGACAGACAGACAGAGCTGAAACCATAACCTCCTGGCTAAGGTAATAACAAGTGATAAGATATCCCTTATATCACTTTAGTCAAATTGCGTGCTCATTATAGTCAAGTTCCGTGCTACCAAGTGTGTTGTCAAAACTGATTATTGATATCAAAATATAATGATGGTTAATTACCTGCATACAACTTGCCTGTCGTAATAACAGTGCCTGGTGAACCAACGCAGTTGTATTCCATATAAAGTTGACTTGATGTCTTTGGACATTGGTTTACTTTGAACAAATTGTAATCGGCAGTCATGTTACACGAATGTTTACCCTCACAATGATCCTTTAGAAAACATAAAGCAAACGAGCTACATTTGGTGTCATTGTCGTAGACAAATGACTTTCCGTCACTGAATTCTCCAAATTCTGCCTTCACAACCTCCATCTTTTGTGTGGAAGCACAGTTGACATCAGTCATTGTGGAATCTTTATTTGTCACTGATCCTAAATAATGTATAGACAACATGCATAAGAGTGAAGTGTATATAAGCACGCGGGTAGCAAAGGGTTGCCTCCACCGCTGTGATCCAAAGTTAACTGAGTGTTAAAGGGTTAACAGAAGAGAGTCTCTCTCTGGCCTATTGACTGTGACAACCCTGTCAAGACTGTTGCAATGCTGAATTCGTCCCCCATATTTAAACTTGTTTAAGCTTCCAAAAGTTATGTGGTAATAATTTGTCTTTGCGTATGTGTCCATTTTTTTTGTTTATTTCCTCGGTGACCATGTAATTAATAATTACAAAGCAAATGCATGACATTTCGGGTTATTTTTGATTAAATGACCCTCATGCAAGCAATTTCGGGGACATTTAATAACGCTCAATGTCATGCGTTTACTTATAATTAATACTAAATTAAACTTACCAAATGTAAACTTTTGTAATTCCTGGTCACATGTTTTGGTTTGTTTTGGATAAGCTCCATCAAAAGGTTTTGTTAATCTGTCAGGAGTGGCACAATATGTTCCATTATATATCTTTAAAAAACCTGACTCGTGTTTCAAAGCAAATTCATTACGTCTAACGAAGCTTGCTGAGGCGCATTTGTTACTATACACGATAAATCTCTCACTATAATGGTTGGTGTCTATTCTACCAAAAAACGTTCCGAGTTTTTCAATGTTATGTACAAATTGTTTATCAACATAACGAAACTGGGCGTGAGAATGCAAACATCCGTTGTTAAATGTCACATAATAATTGTATCCCCAGTCATTTGTTGGCTTTCCAGCAAAATGTGTATCATCAACCTTTAAACAAAGTCCACTTGCTGAATGTTTTATAAAAAAGCCTTTACGACCTTAAAAAAATAAGTAAAAATCATAAATTATGGCGAAATGTAAGTACAGGATAAGGTGACTTGATCTCCTAAACATAAGTTCTTATTGATTGAAATCCGTATCTTTGTGAGTGCATACACGCAGCCGAGCTTGACGCTAGCCGGCAAAGTACGGCTTTACGGGTTGACAGTAATAGAAATATTAACAATTTTTATGAACTGTTGTAACTTGAAAATATGTTGCCGTAATGCGGTACCCTGACGGCGAGTTATAGCTTTTTAATTAATAATTAATTAATTAATTAATTAATTAATTAATTAATTAATTAATTAATTGATTAATTAATTAATTAAGTTTGTTTGATTTTAACTTTATATAGATCGTTTGCAATCACGTGATATCGCGCGCCATCTTGGTTGATTCAATATACGTCATTGATCTCAATGAAACTGGATAGGACATGGGGCCGAATTTAGCGTGCCAGCTGTATGATGATGTGACCAGCTTTCGTAGATTGAAAACAGACAAAAAGAGTTATTATAAGAAAATTTAAACGAATGTAAGGACACAAGAAGTACTCAATAAGGTTTAAGACGGCTATTTTCTTGCATTTGTTTCTGTTACTGATCGAGCTGGAAAACCTTTAAATTTCGTTGTTTTCCTTCAGTGCCGACAACGAAGAAACTTCACGATATAAATATAAACTGAAAAACAGACTAGAAAATCTACGAAGAATTCAATTCCAAGTCTTAAATTGTACCTTTTAGAGTAATCTTAATGCCTTAACAATATATTGGCAGGGGCGGATTTAGGGGTGGTGGATTGGGTGGCTAGCCACCCCCTCTTTGGTCTAGAAAAAATTATTAAAAGACGCTAAATATAATTATTGCAGGTCTAACAGCTCTAGTTGACCGTGAAGTTGCAGTTATTCTTTTTTTTTTAAAGTGTTTACATAAATATTTTATACTGTAAGTACATGTAACCCAAAATACAACCTTTTCTCTATGCTGCGGAGTGCTCAAACGTGCCCTCAAATGGCTCTCAAATTACTGGAAATGCCATTTCAGAGACCCAAGAACTCAAAAATTTCCCGGGGAACCCCCTAGAAGGCTTGGCTTCGCCCTAGGACACCCCCTTTCAACAAACCTAGATCCGCCCCTGAGTGTACTTGCCATCTTTTGACTGTATTTAATGTACTATTTATATTTACAGAATGAGTGGCCGTTCTGTATCGGGGTATACAGACACGATGCGAAGCCGAGTGCCTGTATCCCGATACAGAACGGACACGAATTCTGTAAATGACTTGCTACAGAACTGATATGATCAGTGTCTGTAAATGTGATACAGAACTGATGTTTTTTTAAACAGTTCTGTATCACATTTACAGACACTGATATCAGTTCTGTACCGGGGTAAACAGACACTGATTAAACCTTAATTTCTTTTGAATTTTCCTCATAAATTATTAATGAGTTTTAGAAATGTTGTTAAACAGTGAAAACTATAAACGAACCCGCATCTGTTACACAGAGTACTTAATATTCCTCCCCCCAGATAATCTGACCGTGCTGACGTCAAGATTGCTTATGCCAGTCAACTTTGGGATTGGTCATTGGGAACACATTCTAAGGCCGCAATGCGTCATATGTTCCACTACGTAAGATGGCGGCGACTGGCACGAAATGTTTGACTGCTGGCCATAGGGAATGCCCTATCCAGTCTATAGCTATTCTGGTGGCTAGAGATCAGTGTTCCATACCGTACCTAAACAAACATGGCGGTCAGCGCTTTCAACAATGTTTGCCAGCCGAAAAATCAACAAAGATGGCGGACGCGACGTCTTATGAAAACGATCTGTAGGCTTAAATATTTTAAATCAGTAAAACAAGCATACTTTTGGTAGGTTTTTTAACGGGTTTAAAATATTGCCATAGCAATATCAACTCATTTCAGGCAGAGTAGACAACGTCATATCAATAAAAAATTTATTGGCATATCTTTGTCGCAAATTCTATATTAAAAGTTTGATGTGGGGATTAAGATGTCTGCGACATAATTATGCGGACGCGCACCACGTCCTTCAGACTGGAGACACCTTTGAAAGTAGCCTGCCTTAGAGGTATATGGTAATCTTACATTCGAACAATTAAATGTGTGAATTTTTTAAAACTACGGCTACGGTTTCATGAAGGTATGATGGATATAAATTGTAATGAAAAAAGAAAGACGTGGTTTAGAAAACAGAAAGTAAACAAGATATTTCAAGTGGTCATTCATTTAGTAATCAATAATTAGTATGACTCAATAACTATTAATAATAAGTCACGCAACCAAGTTTATTCCTTTTAGACTGAACTCAGGACTATAGGAACGATTTACCTTTTATAAAAAGGACCAAAACACATATCAGATATAATCCACTGCGGATGTAGTTGTTCTTCATTTTGCCAAACGTCTGTTTGTCTCAACAACGTTGCAACTTTACTTCCGTGTTCCTTCCCTTCATAATCATACAGTTCTCAAAATAATGTATATACGGTAATTTTGTAATTCTTTTTATTTCAGACGCCCCGCCGGCTATAAACTGAAAAAGATTGTCTAGAGTTAGTAAACTGATACAATCTAAAAACGTATTATGGATTGGATAGAATTAAACTACCATACAGAATTTATGTATGAATTTATGTAGTATAGTATAGTATAAAAGCCGATTATGACAGCATGTATTGCAGCGTGTAGCATGCTGTGATGGTCAAAATCGTGCTAGTCAAGTTGCATCAACGATTGCAGTGTGTGTATGCAGTATGCTATGTAATTGGTCAAATCTTGCCGGACAAGTTGCACAAACAATTACAGCATGTATAGCATACTGTGACACATACATGTACCATTGCAGCATGTAACATGCTGAGCGATGGTCAAAATCTTCCTAGATCAGACGTTTGACACGTCTAGCCTCTTTGCAAAATCAAAATTTAAATTTAAAAATAAAAAGTTAAAACACAAAAATAAAACGTTGAAACGTAAAAATATAAAGTTGAAACACAAAAATAAAAGTTAAAACACAAAAACAAAAGTTAAAACATAAAAATAAAAAGTAAAAACATAAAAATATGAAGTTAACGTGAGCCTCCTGGGCTTCGATTCCATAATGATGGCCTTGATGAATACTTCCGAAGCAACTAAAAACATATGAAGTAGCATTCTTACCGTAAGTTTTCCATCGAAGTTGAGAGGTTAAACTTGACATAAACAGTGATGGATGATCGACTAATTATCGAGCGTTTCGAAGTTATGTTGTTATGGCAACAAGCTTACCGCTGACCGCACCCTTTCATTGGCCGTACAATCCAATCTCGAGCCCAGTCTCCCTGCTTTTTGTCAGCGTGAGCGCGGGAGCTGGGGTCTTTAAATTTATTGAATTCACCGATTCAAAACCAACAGATTCTGAAATAATGAATTCATAATATAGACGCCTCGTTTACATCTCTTCTCTTTGTTTAATTATATCTGGGTCTCAGTCTCACAAACATTTTCGAATAGTGCAATTTGGCATAATTTTCAAATATCACGAGTAGTGTAAATCCTTAATTGTATGACATTACGACACAACATAAAAAAACATCTTCTTTCATTACTTGACAAGAAACATTTCCATTCTGGGTGTTCTCTGTACTCATTTCAAAATATTTACATGGAATTTTTAGTTCATAGTGTACCACAAGTCGTTGGAAATGTGAAAACTTTCCATTGCAGAATTGGCCGCCATTTTGAATTTTATTGTCAACATCGTTCCCAGGGCCTTCTCTATTTTAATTAATTGTACTGCAGTACATGAATAAAATAATTGTACTCCTCTCAACCAATCAGAATGTAGTAATTTTGTCATGCATATAATAAAAGTAATCAGCCGTAAAGGCTTGTATGTGATCGTCGTCTGATCGAAGACGATATTGGCGTCGTGAATTGACATTTTACCTTGAATTTGTGTCAGTCTCTCTCCGACACTTTAACGTGCATTTGATCTACATGCATTTTATGCAGGGTGCCAGGGTTCTCTGAAATATAGTATTTGCACTTGTGATTTCAAAGAAATTGAGAAACGAACTCGTGAACACGCACATTAATTCTGCACAGCAGCTCAGGCTACGATCATGCGCTTAACTTAACCGGAACCCCTTATTTCAGAGGTAATTAAATCCAATTTCCCCAGTCTCCCCCGCTGACAAAAAGGGAGATTATGGGCTCGAGATTGCCCCGTGTTTGGATCCCCTGATAAAACACCCAAAACACTCGTTGATATATTACTTACAAACCTACAATCAATACAATAACGATATTAACTGACAAAGATACAGATAAAAACAATGCTTTTTTAATTCATTAAAACATTTTGCACAATTACACTTGTTTGTAAACTTATTTTCAATTTTTTTGACAAGAATTTTTTTTTTAAATTTGGACAGTAATATCTAATTCTAAAATTTACAATCTTTTAGACATTTATAGCTATATATCTGCGGTTGATCTTATCTCTCTAAGTCTAAGCTGACAAGTAAAGCCCAACATTTGCAAGTATTCTCTGTCCAGCAGAAAATACAGCAACACAGTATTTGTGTAATGATACGGAAAAATCCCTTAAAATCTTAAAATAAAGACATTACCCACCAACAAATGGAAAGACAGACAGACAGACAGACAGACAGACAGACAGACAGACAGACAGACAGACAGACAGACAGACAGACAGAGACGGACAGACGGACGGACGGACAGACAGACGGACGGACAGACAGTGAACTTAATGTACACAAGCAAACATAGCATTCATATTGAATGCATCGTCTTGTGCAAGCAGACAGTTTGTTCTTTTGCTATATCTATATATACAATTGGCAAATTTTCGACCTCAGTACAAATGCGACTTAGTTGAATGACGTGAAGACTACTTACTAAATAAGTACATCGCTGTTCAACTGGGCACGCAATTAACCATTACAGAGTATTGCATGTGTTTTAACTGTAGCTAAAAAGGTAAGTTCCGCGTAAACATAAAATCAGAAATCATCCAGGGCGACCGGAACATATCCCAGTTACCTGGACCATATACCCTTAGAATGGATAGAGACTGATCCCGTGTTACACACGTGTGACATAAGTTACCCATCCCGGCTAAGCGGGACGATTCGCCTCGTGTAATCGGCCTCTCACACAGAGTTTTCTGGATATTGCATGTACAGCATAAAATTAATCTCGTAGACATTCTATCACATAAACTATCACATCTACGGAACAAGCACTCTCAGTATACATACATACAATCGTCTATTATATATATATATATAAATACAGTAGAAATGTAATTTATAGGCAAACATCTCCGATTGTACTTGAATTTTCACTTGAGTTTCTGTCTTTTGACCCATGGCTTACTCGACGATTTTCGGCAAAATATGCAGGCGAAGCAATACACTCGTTCGGATCAAATTTGTCGCCTTGTTCGCCATTAAAATCTTGCGTTAGTCGGACCTGCTGTGGAGTAACTAGGTCGGGGGAATTTTCGTCTCGGACGTCCACGGACGTCTCAACAACTCCAATGACACCTCGAATAGAGCCGCGACCAGGATTTACTATAAGCTTGCCTGCAAGAAAAGGTAAAAAAGGCGTCATATATACGACAGCTATTCTTGGTTTGCACTTGACGTCATGGCACCCATGTTGGAGGAACTTTAACAAAAGACTTCCTCCAATATGGCCGCCATATCTTTGTCTTTTAAATCTCAAGGGATTGATTGCAAACTACCAAACACCACATTAAACTAGCTGAGAGCATGTTCACATGAGGCGAATCCCCCGAGATATCTCGGTGTTAAGTTTATTTCCATGTTAAAAAGTAAACTAACCCTATCTCCATGTGAATGCTTTCACCCAAGTTATCTTGTATAATTACGCATGCGTACATTGTAAAAAACATTCTAATTTATACGCACTATATTCTTGTTCACGTGCCATTTGCGTGCGTTTAATTGTTGACGTTACTGGCTTGTTCTTTTGTAGGGACAACTTGGTAGTTGCGTTTTATCATGTGAAACAGGGTCAACTTTGACCCTAGCCACCCAGTTATCCCTATATACCCCCCGAGTTATCCCTACCCCCGAGTTTTCCCTACCCCCGAGTTTTCCCTACCCCCCCGAGTTATCCCTACCCCCCGAGTTATCCCCACCCCCCGAGTTATCCCTACCCCCCGAGTTATCCCTACCCCCCAGTTATCCCTACCCTCCGAGTTATCCCTACCCCCCAGTTATCCCTACCCCCGAGATATCCCTACCCCCCGAGTTATCCCTACGCCACAGTTATCCCTACCCCCCGAGTTATCCCTACCCCCGAGTTATCCCTACCCCCCAGTTATCCCTACCCCCGTGTTATCCCTACCCCCGAGTTATCCCTACCCCCCGAGTTATCCCTACGCCCCAGTTATCCCTACCCCCGAGTTATCCCTACCCTCCGAGTTATCCCTACCCCCCAGTTATCCCTACCCCCGAGATATCCCTACCCCCCGAGTTATCCCTACGCCCCAGTTATCCCTACCCCCCGAGTTATCCCTACCCCCGAGTTATCCCTACCCCCCGAGTTATCCCTACCCCCCGAGTTATCCCTACGCCCCAGTTATCCCTACCCCCCGAGTTATCCCTACCCCCGTGTTATCCCTACCCCCAGTTATCCCTACCCCCCGAGTTATCCCCACCCCCCAGTTATCCCTACCCCCCGAGATATCCCTACCACCCGAGATATCCCTACCCCCGAGATATCCTTACCCCCCGAGATAACCCGGTCTCATGTGAACAGGCCTTATTATTGCATTCTGATTGGTGGAGAGGAGTGCAATATATCGTTAATTATATACTTTCAGTAATCACGCAAATGCTGTAATCCTATTGGTTCAGAATGGTGCGATTGGGGAAATTAATCGCTATTATGAAAGTGGTCTATAGTACTACAGCATTATACCTTAATTCTAGAATACAAAAAATGTCTAAAAAGTGTTTTTGTAGTTATTCTATATGATCGTGATAAGAGGTTATATTATCTTACCAAAGTCATCTCTAACCGCAAACGGATCACTAATGTGCTTTTCTTTTGTCTGTTCAACGTTGGGTCTCTCCAAGGGTGGAGGTAATGTCGTTTGCTTTTTCCTGCTCAATGGACTCGGTCGAGGACGTTTCATTTGATCAGGCGTTCCTGGAGCGGATTGGCTAACATTTTCATAATTCAGTGAGTTATCAAGAGAGTTTGTGAAGTTTGATCCAAGACTATTTTTCGAGTTAACAAAGCTGTAAAATCCTTTCTTATTCGACGTCTCTTCGCCTAGGTTGAGATCACTGGAGTTCAGACTCACAAGAGAACCGCAATTTGAATTGTCAACCAAGTCATAAGTGTGGCATTTATCAGTATCGTCATCCGAACACAGAGTTTCGAACGACTGCGAAGGTGTTAAGGAAGACTTTGCGTTAGATTCATCGTCGTCAAGTACGTTCGATATTCGTTTCCATACGTCAGGATCACTCTCGTTATTAGCATCTCTGATATTGCAGTCCTTGGCTACGAAGTTATTCAGGTTATTCGGCTTATTACCGTTGGAAAGACGAAGGGTTCCACTACTGCAGTTGAACGAGGTGAAATCTCGGGTTAGCGTGTCCATAGAGTGACTCGGGTACGCCTGAACAAAAACCGGAGGAATAAAACATGAGCACTGAGCACATAGTTAATAGAAAATATAGACATGGTTTTGAAACCCTGCAAACTATACAAAGCGGTTTACAATCAAGCTACGATTCATGTTGAAAGGTAAATGAAGGTGCACAAATCCTTTGTTTAAGCTTTATCAATATTTAAACAGTACGGTTGAGCGATTGAATCCAAGTGTTGCTATTGGATGATTGCTTCATTATACAGAAAACACAATAGGAACAGTAACCGTGAAAGTGCACAAATTTCCATAAACCTGAACAATAACATAAAACAATGACTTTTGTCGAACATGATCCAAACCATGTTTATTTTCTATTCAATATGGTTTATACACTACAATTAATTGGTACCATTTGTGGTTGAGCTGCATGTTTTAACATGATTTAACTGTTTTAAATAACGGGAAACTGTCAACGTACTTATATCTGTGGGCTCGTAATCCTCTCAAAAAATCCAATATGGCGACCAATTGACTCTTTTATGCCCAAAGCCCCCCGTTAGACAAAGTGCTAAAATAAAGTTGTCCCACAACAACAATGTGCATGAAAGCGTAAATGAACAGTGCGTGTGTTTAACCCTTCCATGCACGGCTTGCCGAGAGTAAAAAATCGTCTGGCGTTAGCCAGAGTAAAATTAATAAGTAGACAAAAAGCAACTGTGGCCAGTAAATGGTTAATCAATATGACCTTACCGTATTTCCGGAAGACGTGGACGTTTTCTTTCTCGCCAGACTCAAAGTATTGTTATGCGTAGTGCTAGCAGTTGAACATCGTCGTCTGTCGTAGGTATTCGTATAAAAGGACTTGTCTTTCTGTAGATCTTTGAGCTTACAGGTCAACAGGGCTTTCCAACAATCACGAACATTCTTCTGACTTAGACAATAAAATACGAAAATCGAGAAACCCTGCATGGAGTTAAAGGCAACGAACAAGTAATGAAAGATCAGTCGAGCTCTGTTGATTGCTGCCAGTGCACCAAAAATCCACGTTATTCCAACCAAAATCATAATACCAACAGCTTGTTTCATACGTTGGGCGGTTGCATTTCTTTCTCTTCCAAGCGTGCTATCAGGTCGAGTGTTCAGCTTGTACAAGATTAAGGCAAATACAATCAAGTTGACAAACACGATGCATAAAATTGGAGCAAAAAAAGCGGCAAAGAAGGCAATCTTTTCGATTTGACAACTGAAAACAAAAAAAACAAAAGTGATGTTTTTTATGACTGACAGTATATTATTTTTATAATGCATTTTCACACTATCTTGAATGATTATGATTGGTTGTTGGCATACGGACAATTCGTGATAGCGCGTTAGAGTTATTTTCAATGTTGTGAACATGAAATGAACGTTGAAGACTATAAAACATGTCAGAAATTAGAGCAAAATGAAAATGTGGTAAACTGCTGAGGTTTTTGGTAATGGAAACTTAACGTTTCGAGCCCTTCGTCAGCAAATTGTTAAACCTCGGCAGTTTATCACATTTTCACTTTGCTCTATTTAAAACACTGCCTACAGCCGCTCAAAAATGAACTTGGCGAGCGCAGCGATCATATGGAAACCACTGACGCAACGATCGCGATCGTTGCGTTTTATATGGAAACGGTGACTTTGCAATCTCAGCGATCTTGGCGATCAGTATGCATCCCAGCGGACCATTAAAACAATGGCCGCGGTCAACCATGGCCGCCTTAGCGATCATATGGAAACAGCGACATGATTGTTGATCGTTGCGATCGCCGGGCTAATTTTTGAGTGATCGCGGCGATCGTAGCGATTATATGGAAACCAGGCTTACGCAATACCTATCAAACTTACTAGTGATTGCCACCATAGTTATCAAGATTTACTAGCATCGTTATTGCAACAACAATCACGGGAAGACCTGAAGTTTTAACAAAGCACAAAAAAATATTATATATCGATCTACGACAACTGATATGTAACGTAACAGGAAACTGATGAAACCAGTGGCGCCGTGGGAGCTGTACAACAGGGGGCTCAAGTTCAGAATTTTCCGACAGATGAATACCTTTAAGGGATCGCAAATTATTACACCAAAATATTACACCGTTAACCACAACATTTCCGACAAATATCAAATTGTAAGGGGGGGGGGGGCTGTAGCACCCCTTGCCTCTCGGCCACGACGCCACTGGATAAAATCAGATATTTCTACAAGGAGTATCCTGGGTGCCACAGGTTCTTCCACGCTCGTAGGGACAATGGGGATACTGGAGGACGCCAGGCGGTAAATTCGCCTTCCGGGTTGGCCCATCCCACTTTACCGCCTGGCTTCCTCGCGTGTCCCCGTTATCCCCACGAGCGTCGAAAAACCTCTGGCACCCAGGGTATAAAAGGAGCTGATTACATGAAATTTCCAGCACGGACTCAATTTCAGCCTGGTTGACCTGATTTTAGCCCGACAACCAGGTCTTGCCATAAAATACTTTTCAAATGGAGCTGGCGATTACAATCTACTGTAGCAAAAAATTATGGTGGCAGGTACGTTTTATCGTAATCGTTTGCGTTCAGCATAAACTACATCTTGACGAAAGCTGCAAAAAAAAGCTGCAGGGATACTAAAATTAGTGAGAAGAAAGCTGGTATCTTCAACACGGGCTGAAATTTCAGTCAGGTTGTAAACAAATAAGCAAGTAATTTTTAAATTCCCATTTCTTTTTTTTATTTCGTTCCTCATTTTTAGCATGGGGTTAAACTACTCAAGTACTATTAATAGAGAGATTTTTCAGCCTGATCAACCAGGCTAATCTTTCAGCCCGTGCTGAACTGAAATCTCCATGTAACCTCCAAGCCTTGATACATATAAGACGCCAACTTCAGTCATTCGCACAGCAAAAAGGACAGCCAGTTAAAAGACTTTTGACATTTTACCTATTGACCGCATTTGATTAACGTAATACATATTGCCAACCTGGTACCCAGGGGCGGGGGCGGGGAAGCGGAGATAAGACCCTGGGTACGAGGTTGACATATTGCAAGAATATAGAAAGTACGAAAATACTAAAAATAATATAATAAACTTCTTAGCTTATTAACATCGCCTTCTTGGTCATTACGGAAAATATCAGTCCTTGGTCTTTTATGTACGAACCTCGCTCTGTCTTCGGTCTGTTCAATACTGTCAAGACCTCGATCTGATATTTCTCCGTAATGACCGCACTCTCGGTTAATAAGAAGTTATTAAATACACAAAAAACTACTTTATATCCGCAATGAGCCGCTAAAAACTATAACAATAATTACCCCAGGCTATAAGCGAGCATTTCAGCAACTCATGTTCGCCATGATGTGACCAAACTTTGACAAACGCCAAATACATAAAATGAGCTTCGATCAGCATCCACAAAAACGCTGCTAAAATAAAGTAATGGAGTAGAACTGCGACGATGTAACAACCAATGGGACCAACACGGGAACGTTCAACACCAATTACAAACACCACAAGGACACATAGTAAAGCAATACAGAGTTGAATAAGAATCTTTGCAGCTAATTCTTTACGAAGCCGTCTAAAAATAATACAAGACACTGTATAAGATAATTTTAAGTGACGGTATGCGACATTTCAGGTATACTTGTTTTCATGTGACGACATCAAAAATAGCATTGGCTGGTCGCATGACACCCAAAATGGCATTGGCTGGTCACATGAGACTCGGCCTGTTTCTTTATTAAATTTGTTGTGAATATTAGGCTACGTCCACACGTATACATTTTCGTAGCGTTTTCATATTGTTTCAGGTATGTAGACCATTGTTTTCTATTCCCTTGATGACGGAGAACAATATGAAAACGCTACGAAAACGTTTACGTGTGGACGTAGCCATATATGACTGAAAAATACTTCAAAAAGGCATTAATAATTCATGAGGAAAACACAAAGGAAATCAGTACCATGTCCGTGGTTTTATACCTGATAAAACTTCTTGACGTCAGAAAGAATACTAATGAACGTACAATTTTATATAAAGAATACTAATGAACGTACAATTTTATATAAAGAATACTAATGAACATAACATCCAATAACGAATCGTTTTTGAAGCCATTCAAAACACTCGCATCACGTGTTTTATCAGATCTAAAACACTCGGGCTGCGCCCTCGTGGTTTTAAATCTGATAAAACACTCCTGCTCGTGTTTTAAATATTACTTAACGCTCTGTAGGACTTGTCATGTAAGCGTTTATCATATAATAAAAGCAAGTGAGTACTATTATATCAAAGCTGTATACATCGCGTAATACCATGGATACGCACAATATTTAATGATATGATATTATTGAGCATTAAAAATGTTTGTTTTACCTGAAAAATAAATACGTGAATATTGTAAGCAAAAGCCCAGTTATAGATAACACACAACCAAAATAACTTAATATCATCAAGACATCAGCGTGAACGCCACAAGATTTTGAAGTTTCAGCATAAACATCCTGAAAAACAAATATAAATTTCATGTCAGAATTATCTTTTAGGGCAATAGCGTCTGCTACAGTACATGTACTGGGCTAGTCTTTTTCCTGCCTTATACAATAAAAAATAAATTATTTACCGTATTTGGCCGGTCCATATGGAAAAATATTAGTCTTCTCTTACAAACAATCTTAGGAAAATATTTTTCTATATGAACCTCCAAATCGGGAAATAACACTAAACAGATATCTACTTTTTTTAGGCGAAGTCGAATAGTTATACTTACAAGTATAGCAGCAAAATTTGTCATGTGATCACATGCGCATTCAATTGTATTGTTTATAACTCTTAGTCGCGTGCAACCTTTGTTTGACCAGTCACCAGCCCCTCCTGAAAGAAACAACAATTGTTCATTAAGACGGGGAGGGGAATCAATAAAATAAAGATGTAAAAGGCTAAGCATTTAAAATAACGAAATAGGTCTTTGAGCTTGACGTCAAAACAGTTATCTTGAGTCAAACGTCGAAGTTTCGCCTACACGCGTATAAACGCACAACTTGTTCACGGTTGTCAACAGGCGTGAACAAGTTGTCAACAAGTTGTTCACTTATGGTTCGAACAACTTGTTCACGGATAAATCAACAGTCATGAACAAGTTGTTCCAACAACACATTTTTATAGCCAACAACGTTGTTCGCACATGATACAACATGTTGTTACAGCATGACGAAGTAACAACGATGAATAACAATGTTACAACAATGGTGAACATGGTTGATGTATCAACACGTTCTTCGGTTGTTTCAACATGCGTGAACAACGGTTGTTGTTTCATCAAGCTGTAACAACTTGTTGAAACAATGATGAACAATGTTGTTCATTTATCAATGTTGTTCACATATGTCAACAAGTTGTTACAGCATTAAGGCAACATGCAATGCTGTAACAACTTGCGAGATTTTTGCGCGTGTACCCGGTACTCCCCCCCCCCCCCCCCCCCCCCCCCCCCCCAAATCATGGCTGGACTCGTGAGCTTCTCATTGTCGATTTGCACCAATTACAAACGTGCCTGCACATTTTCAGCAGCCATATGTTATTCAGATTATAACATGAAAAAGTCAGTTTGTAATCTCGACTACGCATCAAAATGACGCGTTCTGCGCCGGGATAAAACTTATTTCAATTTATAACATCAGGCTGGGGAATTCGGTATAACGATTTCGGAAAGATTAATGAATATGGTACGCTTAATGACATTCAATTCTTATTTTGAACACACTGACCCAATTTTTAAGGACTTGGGAATATTGAATATTTACAAAATTAATGATTATCTAACAAGCTTATTCATGTTTCGATACCATTACTTAAAGAGTTTACCTGAAGTATATATCAAGAAATGCATCTAAACTGCATAAGTCTTACAAAAGAACAAATTATGTAAAACATATTCTCTCTAACAACAAAGGAGTTGATATTTGGAATGACCTAGTTTCTGAACTAAAAACTATTAAGTCCTATAGCATATTTAAAAAAGAATCCAAAAAACACTTCCTGCAAATTTAACAATGTTAAATTTAGTGTTATATTACGTTATAAATAAGTACTATTATACGCTTACAAAAGCTTCCTTTTGTGCATCAATATTAATATAGTTTTCCCTTGTACAGAAATAAGTTTTGATTGGAATTTGTTAGTGTATTCCATTGCAATAACAAACTCTAGTCAAACATGTGAAATATTTTTCATATCAAATTATGTTAAATAAGCTTTTAGCTTTTTCATATATTTTGTATTTTACATTTTTCTATGTATTTTTTTTTCTCTTACATGCAATAATGTTGTACTGACTTTTAATAACTAACTTAACTGTAACATAATTTAGGGGTCTTAAAAAAAAGCCTGTATAGGTTTCTAGTAAACCCCTAGGCCCTAGCCATACAATAATTTTTAAATATTGTAATAATTTATATATATATATATATATATATATATATGGGCAAAATAATAATAAAAAAAAGAAGTTTTATCCCGACGCAGAACATGTCATTTTGATGCGCAGTTGAGATTACGAACTGGCTTATTACCCCGGTCGGTTCAAAATAGCAATTAACAATGCTGATGAGTGAAGCATGCGATCGCATTTTAGAAACGTTTAAGATTATAATAATAATAATTATAATTATAATTATAATAATAATAATAATAATAATAATAATAATAATAATAATAATAATAATAATAATAATAATAACTTTATTATAATTGTTAAATCCTTTCAGCTACAAGGAGCTACAAGGAGCTGGTATTAGTACTATGGGCTTTGTATCGTGAAATTAATTTATGCAATACGTCACAGACACGTTCTGTGGCTGACGCGTCTCTCCCGGGAGAGGTAAGTATATCGGGGCCCGAGAGACTGCTGCAAATCGAGCCTAAGTTCCGCCATTCAACGGGGCAAATAGTTGATAAAAATTATTTAGTTTATAAGTATAAATGTATAAATATCAACAGTTTACATGCTCCTAGCTTTTTACTTCGCGATTCCATATTATGTAAAGTGAAATTGCATAAGTGAAATTAAATATTTCGAATGTGAAATAAAATATTTCAAAAGTGAAATAAATACTTCCAAATATAAAATCATAATTTCATATACAAAGCTATACTCGCATTGCCAAAGCAATCGAAATTACATGAAGAAAGCTGTGCGCATACAGTACTTAGAGAAACAACCTGGGACAAATACGCAAGGAAAACAAACATTACGAACCTGCTTCGTGAAAATCCCAATACACGCAAGAAGAGGATTCAGTAACAGCCTACATAAATATATGAAACTTTATTAAATATTGTAAACTAATAATGATAAACCTGGCTTAAATAAATAAAACGGACGAAAGGATGGATGGGCACACAGATAAAAGGACGAGCAAAAGGACGAAATGTGTAAATGAACGTTCATTTGTATATAAGGGGTCATTCACATGCATACAAGGACAGCCGAGCAGTAATGTTTTACAGCATGCCTAAATATTGCTACATAAATAAAAACGGATTTCAGTCGTAAATTAAGAATTTCTGAAAAAGGTAATCCGACCCTAATTTTTCTTTAAAATCAACTTTGTAATAACTTCTTATTAACCCAGAACGCGGTCATCAGGAAAACATCACAGACCAGGCAAGGTCTGTGCATATCGGTATTATTAGAGAGCTTAAGCATATTAGGCGTTTTTGAGACATGGACGGTGACCGGAAGAACGGGAATACAATACAGAACTACTGAACCGTGTATTCTTTGAAAATACTTTTCTACCCAAAACAAAGGCTATGAATAATCACATATCTAAACTGTTAGCTTATAAGCTTAAATTTCATCTTTATTCCTTTATTTTATATTGTAATGTAATGAAATTATCCCCCTTAAAATACAAGTTTCAGCCTACTTTAAAAGTATGTCTCATTGTAGTAAAACAACGATGACAGGCCTCAACGTTCTAGAAGTTCCCATCGTCTCAAGAACGTGAAAATGCCTCAATGACGTCTTGTGTGGAACGACGACGGCGTTACTTTGCTCTTGGAATTTTAAATTGCTCATTATCATTGTTTTGAATGAAAAATGCTATACAGTGTGTATCAAAAAAATTCGAACCCTTAGAAAATGAATTAGCATTCTTTTCAAACAACCTATTGTAGTAGTTTGAAAGCCCTAAAAGCGCTGCGTTATAAATTAATCAGCACATAAGTTAAACAAAGCGAAAAAGCTTTTAAATACTTTCACCATGCATACACTTCAAGTTATCCTAATTTCCCAGGTGTATAAGACCGTGTGTTTTACGCATCTGTGGGTTCAGCGAAGCAGGGGCGGATTTAGACTACGTCAACTAAGTCGCGCGACGAAGTAAAAATTTGACGTGAATATATAATTTTCGTTTGTTGCACGTTGTCAAAAATTTACAAATAATATCCTGCAAATGAGAAATAATTATCTAGTAGGAAGGAGTATGTTCTATTCTTAAAATGCCTATCTATACAGAGGCTTCAGTTCAGGCCAGAAAAATTTCCCCGTTGCATGGCGTTTTTCCGTTTTCTTTACGCGCGAGGCCTAATTCTGTGCTACGACTGATTTCGAGGGGAAGCAGTGGGATGCACGGGACATAATGCGATAATCAAGGATCGGGTTCACAGTCATTTCCAGGCCACAAATGCGATGCAGGCTCTCGGCTTGATGAATTTGACGAAGGAAAGCAGTTAGTCACTTTTTGATGAAGTTGGTTGGTTTTTTAAGATCTTTTAACGTTCCTGATTGGTTAATTATTTTCTAATTACGACTTACGATTGGTGTAGAGGCTGAAACGTCATTTTATATCGCTTCTGTGGTTCTACGAGGCCATGCGCATATTCTGCGTCTTTTTATATTCCCAACACTGAATAGCAAGGATATCTACAAGACCTTTATGATGAAATATTCGTGAAACTTTCATCAAGTGCTTTATGCACTGAAGATGACCTTTTATAGAGGATTGAAAAAGATATATATCGAAATATCAATTGCGAGAATTTTATACAGTGAATCAGTGATGCGCTCTGAGGTCGTCTGAGGTAAGAAACCCTACTATACTGTATGATTTGAATATCATTATAGTCTTTATGATAATTTATAGATTTACTCTTGGGCTAGACTTCGCGTTTGCTTGTATTTGATCTATAACATGTTGAATTGATGCTTTGCAATGAAACGTGTATCGGACGGACTTGTGTATGGACTGTAATGCTGGAAATTTGATCTTGCTTGGAGATTTCATGGTTTATTAATATCAGTAATATGATTAATTTTATCTTTGTGAGACTGTAGCCAGCCAACCTGGCAGTTAAAGCACTCTTCTCATACATTGCTAATTTCTGTTCCTTTAATATTAATTATTACAGTATATAATATATATACACAACATGTCATGTACTGTATGTGACCTGTATGATTACTGTATGTGGTGTCATAATAAACTTGATTAGTAAATTAATGATGATTGGTTTCTTCTTTTAATATAAATTTACATGTGTACAGTAGCTACAGTACTAAGTGCTGATATCCACATGAACCAATAACTACAATGTTTATATACTTTCATAGTCTACAAAATTGAAATCATATAAACAGGTAATGACTTAGATTAGTTGGGGGCTCAAGGGTTAGGATGACTGGGATAATGTTGAGAGTTGAGCTCCTTTACACGTCCATGTCACATTATGGTCATAAATAAAAGCATTCCTTAACAAGACATTGTCTGCTTGGGTATAGATGTGTAAAAGGTGAGTATCTGGCACCTGAAACCAGATTGTAGTAAACCAGTAACATTAGTATGACTGGGTTATGCAGAACATTAAATTCAGCTAGACCTTTACTTGTATGTTGATCAGGCTGTCCATGTTGAATTCACTGACTGCAAGAATATGTTTTTGGTGTCTCCAAGGCATGCTGATGAGCTCTGACATAGAGCAAAACAACCATATATTTTTTAAGTTAGTAATTAAATATAATCACATATCTCTACTGTTTGTTGTATTGCCTTCTTTTTAGAAAAAAATAATTACGCACTTACAAACTATTACAATAATTCACTAATCCAAATCCAATTTTGACACTTTTTCAAAAAAAGTATAAAATCTGCTAAAAAAATATGTTTTTAAACTTCAGAAATTTTGATTAAAAGTGTGTCAGAACGCGGGAAATGCCATTTCAGAGACCCAATTTTCAAAAATTTCCCGGGGGGCCATGCCCGCGGACCCCCCTAGATAGTTTGACTAAGTGGCCAAAATTCCTAGATCCGCCCCTGCAGCGAAGTGCTTAGGGCTTTCAAACTACTACAATAGGTTGTTTTAAAAGAATGCTAATTCATTTTCTAAGGGTTCGAATTTTTTTGATACACACTGTAGAGCGTTTTCACTCACGTGATCGGTGGCCCCATTGGGGTGGTGAAACAATACGAAATATTTGAATAAGAAAGAGCTAATTCCCATACCGTACACCAATATGGCCGCCATTTCATTGTTTTGGTACACCAATATGGCCGCCGTGACGTCAGATGAAAACGCTCTATTGAATAGACCTCTGCAGATGACGTCAAAACGGTGCATCTGGAGGACAACTTCAAAGTTCCGACGTTCAACAGAGCAAATAATGAATGAAAATTCTATAGTTTATAAGCATTTGTCCTCCACCAAGGGAATAACTGCAAGTGGTCTATTACAACGCCGTCCGTGGCTGTAAAACGTCTGTTGCTTAAGCTCTCTATTCATAGTTGTTGTTGTTGTGATAACGTGATAACAGTTTGTTGAAAGTAGATCGAAACAACAAGTTGTAACAAGTTCGTGTAATTTCTATTGTGTGACTGTACCCATCCTCCTCCTGGACGACTGAAGCAGCACCGTCGGGAAAGAGGGAGGATAACCCTTTATTGGCTACAGTTGCTTTTTGTCTACTTATTAATTTTACTCTCACTGGATAACGCCAGACGATTTTATTCGTCAAGGGGAGAGCTCCCGGAAATCTGGTCAATAAAGGGTTAAAGGGAGTAATTACCCTGCCTGGCCCGGGGTCAGAAGACACCCGAACTACATTATTAGCATTGGCCGATATCCATAAATTAGGACTTGACATTACTAAATAAACTAGAAAAGGAACGGATTAAACTGACATAGTTCAGTGATTTTCAGATTATCAACACTTAAGTGAAAACTTGCCAGTCCAAAATCACTGACAATTTTCTAAATATTTAATTCCACCCTCTTCAAAAACGGATCAGAATCCAGCATTGGAAATTCCAAAGTTCAGAGGGACCGGCCTGTACTTAATTTTGTCCCAAATTCTGGCATGACTGTTGTCATGCTCTAGGATGGATGAAGGACCTAGTGAATAAGTGCATACACTGTATCATCATACCTTTGGATCAGCAACAGTGAAGTTTATAATAACTCTACTCGACAAATTCTTGAGAGATTTTCCTGCGAGGCTGCTCGACAGAACCGCTGTACTTTCTTGATAAACATTTTCTGTAAACCCATTGTCTAGACATATTTCTTTGATGAAGTGCTTAGAATGAAACAATTTTCCAGTTTTATAATAAATAAAGTATATCGTCTTATTCTCGGCATCTTTTAGGACTTCTTCAGGAATTTCGATAGCATTTTTACCAAACCCCTTCTTAATGCCTCCAGTATGTCTCTTTGCAATGCGATCAACACGAACAATAATGTTGGTCGCATTCTTGGTAAAATTGCCTCCTCCTTCTATGTAGTCCTCCAAGAGTTTAACAAACCTACAAAGACAACAACACGCTTAACTTCTGAATGAATTTTTCAAACGAGTAACGAAAAACGTAAGGAGACAAAAATATTGCCTATAACCCATATAATATACATGACAAAATTACTGCATCCTGATTGGTCGAGTGGAGTGCAATTTTAATGTAATACAGTGCAGAAAAATGAAATACAGTGCAAATTTCAATGAGTATTAAGCATTCTGATTGGCTAATAAACAACCGGAAACTACCGGAAAACCAATGAAATGCTTATGCGGATTTTGAAGGATGGTTTTTCCTCACGAGAAAATCCGATATGGCGACCAAAACATAAAGTTGTCGAAGAACATTTCGATGAAATACAGAGTGAATTTTGCTTTAATATTGTCATTAAAGTTCCTGCAAGAAGACTAGAAGAGGTTAGATGCTATGAGTAAAACGTTTGACGTATTTAGCGAACAAAGCGAAGCAGTTTTTAACCATTGAAGCTTCGAGAAGTGGAGCAACGAGTGGTAGTAACATTGTAGCTGGAGCCTGGAAGAACATTTGTCAAACGTTTTCATGTATATTATTAATAAGTAATAGCATGGTTTCGAGTGCAATTTTGAAAAAACACGAACTCGTGAGTTTTTCAAAGACCTCAAATAGCACTCGTCCTTCGGACTCGTGCAATTTTGAGTCTTTGAAAAACTCACTCGTGCATGTTTTTTCAAAATTGCACTCGAAACCACGCTATTTATTACCTATACTTATAACATGGTTTCTATATTAATCGGTTGAACGTATCCTTCAGCAACATAACTGGTTAAAAATATATATTTATTGCAAATGCGGCCTATTCGTTACTGTTAAAATATACAAGTGAGTTTAAGCTCGACGACCTCGTCAGAAACTAAAGAAAGATGCTGAGTATAGGTTTAAATAGGTACAAATATCTACATAAATTAACATATAATCTAAGTTAAAAAACAAGGATAAAATATGAATGGTATGAGCCTCATACAATGTTGTGATTCCATATCAATAATATCGCATTTGGGGTTATAGATACTTTAAAATAAACGAAGGGTCGAATCAGAGATCTGGAACCTTACATAATGATTTGTGAATAAATAGTATATAAGTAATTTGATCAACATTAGAGTTGCTATGAACCTAAATTTGTATATGAGGCATTTACACTAAGAAATATCGTACGGCCAATGGGAGTCTCGGAAATTTGAAAAGTATGGAAATCTCAATATTTATAAAATGTTAACCAAAAAATTCCCAACGCAGCCAGGTAAAGAATCCTACATAGTTTAACACTACATTGACTTAAAAGTTACTATCAGAAGCCTATTTGCATCTTGTTGATAGATAACGTTATCATCAATGTATAGTTGAGAGTATAAATATGGTACCTTTCATCACAACGATCACCCCTGACGAAATGTTGGGTCATGTATAGTAACTTTTGCGTTCAAAAAAACTTTTAAGCCAGAATAGCGTTAAACTATGTCAGATTATACAATGTTATTTATCCATCGTAATTTTTATGGTTTTACTAATGGTCAAATAAAACGCAAACTTATGTTAAACTTACTTTGACGTAGAATTACTTTTTGCTAGAACGTCGTCTTTAATATCAAGAACTTGGCTTATTGTCACCAAAATGTTGTCGCCAACCTATGAAACAAAATCTACATTAGGTAAAGAAAAAAACCCTACGAACTACAAAAATAGAGTGCTGCGTAAGCAGTGTAGTTTGTATCAATGAAAAAATGTTGAAAGGTTCCGCTATAACAAATAGTAAGTGTGACACCGTGCGGTCACTATGCACAATAGATCAAGTAAATGTCCATCTCCATGACACGATTATTGTATTATTGTATCATGTTGACGTATGTGATTCACTAACAAGCATGTAAAAGAGTTTTGTAACATTAATTCACCAACGAATCATAAACATGAATTGCGTCACGTGCACACGATTGTATACTCCAGAATGACAATAGTATACTAATAGTGAAATAAAAGTAGCGTGCTGCGTAGGCAGTGTTGAAACAACAATCGAAATATAGTAAGGTTAGATATACTGCCAAAATTCCCCTCTGACGAAAGGCCTTCGCTCGAAACGTTAGACTCCTACGTTCTCTGTTTCGGCAGTGTATCTAACCCAACCTCGTAGGGAACTGGGCCAAGATGGCGAATAAAACAAAATGGCGGGAACAAAGCCCTGGTGGAGGCTAGCTCAAAATGCGCAGTATATTGCGCATTTTATTAACTATAGAACCCAGTTCTTTACACAGTAATTATACCTAATTACTAACTACTAATTGACCGAGCGTGACGTCTATACTAGTGAAATATCGGACCGATGTTTTTTTAGTACGGACCGAGACGAGCGCAGCGAGTTGAGGTCTGTGCAAAAAACAGAGGTCCGATATTTCACTAGTACAGACCGAACAAGCGAGGTCAATAAGTAGTTTATTATATGGCCATAAATGTTGTGAACGTTCTGTGAAAACTCGACCCATCTTTCGTGCGAACTAAACGAAAATGGCAGACATTTTCCCATTTTTAAAGTACTTTCCGTTGAGCTAGAATCCTGAACTTTCTACCCCAAATAGTATTTTTCAATCATGCTTTTGTTTGACATATTGCTCAAGATCGTACGTTAAGTAGTTGAATAAAAAATCATCTGAAATTCTAATACTTGTGAAAAGTAAATGTTATATTATTACGAACAAAGTTACGGAACGTTTTGGACATTTAAAAAACTTTCACAAAACGTGGAAATTCGAACTATACATCAAATGAAAGCTTATAAAATTTCTAACAACATGCCTGCACGATATATTTCAATGATGAGTAGTTCTGAAATTATAATCCATCTTGTTGCATATGCTGACATGACTGCCATTTTGTTTATAAAACATTAAAACTTACGGTCCCGAACGGCAGATTCCGCTCTGAGCGGGCGGATACGGGAAATATCCGACCGCTTATGAACCAATCAAATTACAGGATTTCCGTATTCGGACCTCTCAGCGCTGCTGCCATATAATAAACCTAATTATTACATGGTTTAAAATATAATTTCCCGTGCCGTGTGCAGGAACAACCGACAAGGTCAAAATACAATTTTTAAAAAAAAAATACAAAATCAAACCGTCTGATTTACGCCATAAGCTCTTGACCAATCAGAGGCTGAGATAGCCTGGCGTCCACCAGGGCCATTTGTTCCCCCCATCTTGGCCCAGTTCCCTACAAATGGCCCTGGATACGAGGTTGTATCTAACCTTACTATATTTCAATAGTATACAAAGATGGATCGCAATCAGTGAACTCGATTCCCGACACCTGAAACGCAAACTTCAGTCTTTATCACGCTTCAAAAGTGAAGTCAGGAATTTCGTATCACGTCTCATTAGGCCATTTAAACGGCAGAAAATAAGTCGCGACTTACTGTTAAGACGCGTCCTATCTAAGTCTCGACTTATTTTGGACTAGCTTTCAACCCTGTTCTTATTTTATTCGCTACTTACTTTGGACTAGCTTTCAACCCTGTTCTTATTTTATTCGCTACTTACTTTGGTCACGACCAAATTGGCCATTTACAGTATAAGAGTGTGTTCGCGACTTAAATAGGACGCGTCTTAACAGTAAGTCGCGACTTATTTTCTCTCGTTTAAACGGCCCTAATTAGTCCCTACGCTGTGTGTTACCTTTTGACCGCGTAGGGAACAGTTTGTAGGGAGACTGAAAACGACGTAACACATCTGACTTCACTCTCTGCCTTCACTCTCTGCCATGGAGTTAGCTTCCAGTTATGAAAACTGGTCTTAATACAGTGAAAGTTTCGTGTATAGGGTAGAGCTGACATGCCTAAAATATCTGTAGGCAGTTAGAAAAACAAATTCAATTAATTCATACCTTTGAATTCTTAGTATTTGTTTCTACGATTTTCTCCAGAATTTCAGCTGCGAGGTCGACGTCTTTGGGTTTCAACTTATCAGCGTCTGAAGTGAGATTTTTAACTTCCACAGCAACGTTCATCACATTCTTCTGAGTAATGTTGATCTAGCAAAAAAAGAAAATCGAACCATGTAATTTACTTGCAGTATCATGTAGAACATTTGTTCGAGTGTTGGAATATATAGATTTGAAAACCAAAATATGACCAGTTACAAAAATGCAACATCGATTAACCTGCGACCGAGTAATGGACTGGGAGGCTAATCATCCTTACTTGCAGCCAGTGGTTGAATTGCGAAGGACACAAGCGGTCACCCATCCAAGTACAGCCCATTCTCTTCCTCAAATTGATTGTATATACTTATTGTGATCAAGCTCTGAAATTGAGTGTGGGAGTCAATTTCAACAAATTAAAGAACTAATCCCTAACCCCTCCAAACCACATCCCCCCCGGAAACCCTAAACCTAACCACAACCCCCCGGTAGCCCTAAGCCTAATCACAACCCTCCGGAAAAAAGTCCCGCCTCTCAGACCACAACACCCCTACTGGGCTTTTCCGTATACGCTTTTTAGTTTAACATCCCGCATGTGGGACAGAGTTGACGTTGAAATTGACTCCCACACCCAATTTGAGAGCTTGATTACAATTAGTATATACAGTCAATTTGAGGAAGAGACCAGGTTGCCAAGTACTAACCCCGTCTAACCGGGCTTAACTTTTTGATGAGAGGCAGCGCGCTAACAGCACACGCCACCCGGGCTTCCCCATGCTATACATAACCAGGGCCGCCGAGAAGGGGCGGGGGTAGGGGCAAGTTGCCCTGGGCCCCCAACTTGACAAGGACCCCCTAACATTTTTGAGAGTTGAGTTTTTGACGTAAGAAAACATAGCGCAGAAAGCGCAAAGATCAGTAACACTAACTTCAGTTTTAGCCAACCCAAATGACGTGTGACGTTATCAGGACCCCCCAAATCGACCCATGTGACGTCATCAGGGCCCCCAAATCGATAATTTGCCACGGGCCCCACAATTTATCTTGGCGCCCTGTACATAGCACAGTGCTCTTCCAATGCTTTCCCCTAGAGTAATTTCCCCCTCATTAGCATGTAATAAGAGTGGACATCAAAAGAGTATTGTTTTGATGTGACATTAACTTAATTAAAGTGTCTATGAAACGAAAATTAAGTCTCTCTTATTTGAAAGAACACTTAAAATGATAGAGTACCATCTTTTGCAGTTTTTCGTTTCCTTGCTTCATTCTTGAGATATTTCAGTTTGTTTGATGTAAATGTCACATGTTGCGACGTCACACGTGCGTAAATGAGTTATCGAAAAACGTTATATATCTTTGCTATTGTCAAATATAATCACTCGAAAATCTATATGTTTAGTGTTCTGGGCGAAACACACGCACATGCTTCCCTCGAATTATTTTGGTTTGATAATAGCAAAGATATATAACTTTTTTCAATAACTCATTATGCACAAATACTTAATTTGCATATCAAACAAACTGAAATATCTCAAGAACGAAGCAAGGAAACGAAAAACTTCAAAATACGGTACTCTATCATTTTAAGTGTTCTTTCAAATAAGACAGACTTAATTTTCGTTTCATGGGCACTTTAAGCCGCTACACGATGCAATTTTTCGCGAAACTGTGCGAGACATGTTTCAAGAGAGATTGCAACGTGTAACACCTCCTTGTTTACGAACATGTGTCGCTTTGCATTTCGAGACATGTTTCACCAAAGTAGGATGTACTTCAACTCGCGGAACGGTTTGTGAAACCTGTAATCCTGGGCGGAATTTTGGAGGCCCGAGCAAAAAAATACTTCCTACATGTACCTTATTTAATTTCTCTAAATTTACTTTCTCTTTTTCTGGTTTCGGGATCACTGGCGGTCTCGGTCCGATTATTTCTAGAACATAAAAAAACGCACACATTTATTTTAACAATTACTAGAGGCATACAAAAGGCTGAAAAACAATATATAATTGAAGGAGTACTTACACAGGCCCGCGCAGAGACTTACATGTAGGTGGACCCAGGGCAAAGTAAAGAATTAGCCCCCCACCCTGGCAAAATTCCACATGCTTTTTTATATAAAGAAAACCTTTAAAGTGCATATGAAAAGAAAATTAAGTCTGTCTTATTTGAAAGAACACTTAAAATTATAGAGTAACATCTTTTGCAGTTTTTCGTTTCCTTGCTTCGTTCTTGAGATATTTCAGTTTGTTTGATATACAAATTAAACATTTTGACGTCACACGTGCATAATGATTTATCGAAAAAGTTATATACTTGAAGATCTACATGCATGTTTAGTGTTGTGAGCAAAACACATCCACATGCTTCATTCAAATTAATTTAGTTTGGTAATAGAAAATATATCTAAGCTCGTCCGATAGCTCATTAGGGACCTTACGACGTCAAAATGTTTAATTTGCATATCAAACAAACTGAAATATCTCAAGAACGAAGCAAGGGAACGAAAAACAGCAACAGACGTTACTCTATAATTTTAGGTCTCCTCCCTCTCTGGGTGATCTTGTTGTTACACTGTAAATACCATATTGCCCCCCGAATCATCACCACCAGCGATCCTTTTGTCGATAGTAAAAAAGTACAGGTAGCACTTATTCAGTAAGTTGCTTTTGATCAGTGTAAGTTGTTTGAAACGTTTCGTCAAATCAATATTTGATTTGCGTGGTGATTTCTGCAAATCTTACTTACTAGATAACAACGTTTACTTACCTTCGGACGTAGTAAAAGTATAAACCTTGCTAAATCGACTTTCTCCTCCTCCGGTGACACTAGAAATTTGAAATGTGTATTTTGTGTTTGGAAGAAGAGAGATGATAGTATGGTTTGTAGCCCCACGTACATGGACTACAAGAGGTTTATCATCAGTTTTCGCGGAGCACTTTATGATGTACTTTGTTATTATTCCATGCATGTCTTCTTTTCTGGGAGGTTGCCATTTGACTGTAACGTTGTATTCGTTGACTCGGATAACTTTGATCATTCTAGGCGGACCCGGTGCTAAAATAATAAAAAGAAAGATTTAAAACAATACAAAATAACGCTGTTGATGCTAATCATAGAAAAAGCTAAAGTCATAAGAACTACTTCTAAACAACTACTGCATATCCTGCATGGTACTAAAAAATGTTGAAAACTTAGGTTCGGACTTTAGGCAGCGAGACAGATAAGCGATGTTGCCCGCTCACACTGTCTGTCTGTCCATCCGTCGCTAGTTTATTTGTGCAACCAGCTTTCTGTTGTCCGTCAGACCAAACGTCTCTCTTTTTTCCCGTCAGTTCGATACTTCATCTATCTGCCCATCAATCCATCAGTCCGTTCCTCTGTCTCACTGCCTTTTCGTTTGTGCATAATGAGTTATCGAAAAATATATCGTTGCCATTACCAAATATAATGGTCACTTGAAGATCTACATGTTTAGTGTTTTCCGTCCGTCCGTCCGTCCGTCCATCTGTCTTCCTTCCTTCCTTCCTTCCTTCCCTCCCCCTCCCTCCCCTCCCCTCCCTCCCTCCCTCCCTCCCTTCCTCCCCCCCCCCCCCTCCCTCCCTCCCTCCCTCCCCCCTCCCTCCCTCCCTCCCTCCCTCCCTCCCTCCCTCCCTCCCTCCCTCCCTCCCTCCCTCCCTCCCTCCCTCCCTCCCCCTCCCTCCCTCCCTCCCTCCCTCCCTCCCTCCCTCCCTCCCTCCCTCCCTCCCTCCCTCCCTCCCTCCCTCCCTCCCTCCCTCCCTCCCTCCCTCCCTCCCTCCCTCCCTCCCTCCCTCCCTCCCTCCCTCCCTCCCTCCCTCCCTCCCTCCCTCCCTCCCTCCCTCCCTCCCTCCCTCCCTCCCTCCCTCCCTCCCTCCCTCCCTCCCTCCCTCCCTCCCTCCCTCCCTCCCTCCCTCCCTCCCTCCTTCCTTCCTTCCTTCCTTCCTTCCTTCCTTCCTTCCTTCCTTCCTTCCTTCCTTCCTTCTTTCTTTCTTTCTTTCTTTCTTTCTTTCTTTCTTCTTTCTTTCTTTCTTTCTTTCTTTCTTTCTTTCTTTCTTTCTTTCTTTCTTTCGTTCTTTTTAGTCCATTTGATCAAACAGTTCTGCTTAATTAACAAAAATAAGGCGATAGGGCCCTAAAGGTAGCCTATTAAACAATCTAACTTAAAATTATTTACAAAATAGTTGTTATTTTTTTTTTGTCATTTTGAGTCAAAGATAAAAGATAAAAAAGAAAAGTTAAAAGTACTATATATACAACATTCCAACTAGGCAGTGGAGGTGACGGTGGATTTGAATAGGTTCTTTATCCGGATTGAACCAAACAATACAGCTCTTTGCATAATTTTCAGTGCTTTTGTTGCATCAGACTTTCCAAGGTAGCGCACGAGAGTTGATTGCAATTCTTCTGAAGTTCTGAGTACCCTCCAAGGGCATCAACAATGACATTGATTTGCTCAACTTTGCATCCGCCATATCGTTCTTTCAATTCCTTGCGAACTTCTTGATATTTTCCTTGCTTCTCAGTAACCTTTATTTGTCTATTGGTGATCCAGGGGCAGCTGAATTCAACGAATTCTTTCTTTCTTTCTTTCTTTCTTTCTTTCTTTCTTTCTTTCTTTCTTTCTTTCTTTCTTTCTTTCTTTCTTTCTTTCTTTCTTTCTTTCTTTCTTTCTTTTTTTCTTTTTCTTTCTTTCTTTCTTTCTTTCTTTCTTTCTTTCTTTCTTTCTTTCTTTCTTTCTTTCTTCCTTCCTTCCTTCCTTCCTTCCTTCCTTCCTTCCTTCCTTCCTTCCTTCCTTCCTTCCTTCCTTCCTTCCTTCCTTCCTTCCTTCCTTCCTTCCTTCCTTCCTTCCTTCCTTCCTTCCTTCCTTCCTTCCTTCCTTCCTTCCTTCCTTCCTTTCTTTCTTTCTTTCTTTCTTTCTTTCTTTCTTTCTTTCTTTCTTTCTTTCTTTCTTTCTTTCTTTCTTTCTTTCTTTCTTTCTTTCTTTCTTTCTTTCTTTCTTTCTTTCTTTCTTTCTTTCTTTCTTTCTTTCCCTCTCTTAACTAATAAGTTTCTTACCCGCTTCATCAGTCTGGCAAACTACTGTAACGCTTGTCCTTCCTTTGCCTTGTCCATGTTTTGGTGTAACTTTTACTTCGTAGGAGGTCCACGGTTGAAGTCCCGTAATTGTGTACCCTTCCTCCTTACTGACATTAAAATGTTTTCGCTTCCATTGTTTTTCTGTACTATTCTTACGTTTATATTCAAACGAGTACTGCTTGGTTACGTTAGTTTTTTGATAAGGCACAGTTAGTACAAGAGTTGAAGAAGTTTTATCGTAGCAATTTAAAGCAGGTTGATCAGCTAAAAAAGACAAAAGAAAATAATATTTATTATATAAATTTTTCTATAGCTAATGAAATCAAAAAGCGGTGTTTCTATTCGAGAGCTATACATGCATGTTGTTCAAGTCCACCGTGACTCCCATACTCACGTACTGTATTGCCTATGATTATCTTGCCACTACCTTATACACAAAGATTTCTTTATTAAAGTTTTTCATATACATAGGTTTTTTTGACTGACCCGCAGGTAGCGATCGCTAATCGAGGTGGGTCAGTTTTTTATATAAAAGGAAAAAAGTAATTTACATCAACCAGAAGTATCAAAAGTATCTATTATATAAATTTTTCTATAGCTATAATGAAATCAAAAAGCGGTGTTTCTATTCGAGAGCTATACATTGTGCTAATATGCTCGCCTTTTACGAGTTGCGAATTCTATAATCATTGGGATAAGGATAGGATAAAGGACTGAGGGCTAATTACCCTTACTTGCAGCCAGTGGCTGAATTGCGAAGGACGCAGAACAACGTCGTCGTGACCAAGGCATATATCAAAGGCGCTCCAGGCAGCCGCTATACGACACAGTTCAGACCACGGATCACAGCTAAGATGTTAGGTGTTGATTTTACGGAGAGAGGAAAACCGGCTCTACTCACATGAGTCCCAAGGTCGACAACGGGGTCATTCCCAAGCGGTCACCCATTCAAGTACTAACCCTGTCTAACCGGGCTTAACTTTTGACCTAACATCACACGCCACCCATGCTTCTCTAGCAGGTTGGCACACTAGACAAAGTTTGAAATATGTGCATGCAGTTCATTATTTAATATTCATTATATAATACCATATACCATAATAGATGTCTTGACACCCCCACTAATTTCTTGTGCGCCGAGGAAATACTGACGAAGAGACTGGTAATAAGTAGTATTAGTAAACGTACCTCCAACCCTTAGCACTGTCGTACTTGACGCAACTAAATCATTGACACCTGGATAAGAGCCCTTGCATTCGTACTTGATGCCGTTATGAGCCAATGTAACATTAGAAAGGGATAGCGTGGATTTCATGCGATCAACTCCGATCACAGATTTCTTTAATCTAGTTGTGCTTGACTTCTGAACAAGAACGTTGCCTTTGAACCAGTCAATTGTAATACGAGCTTGTCCTCTCATAACACACGTCAAGTTAATGCTACCGCCCTTATCGACATCAGAAAAACGTGGCAATTTTTTGTTAACGTTGGGAACGCTACCTGCAAGAAAAAATTAGAATTAAAAACTGTTTTATATTTTAACTCGGCGAAACGCTGCCAGCCATCTGACCTGAAGAAGATCACATCGTCCAAAACGTCGTCAATGGAAGAACGTTAGTACAAGTTATTGAATGCACTACACCCCACCACACCACACCACATCACACAACACCATACCATACCATACCATTCACTGCATCCGATCCCTAACCACATTGACAAACAACACACACGTCAGCTTAAACACGCATGCATGTTGTTCAAATCCACCGTGACTCCCATACTCACGTACTGTATTGCCTATGATTATCTTGCCACTACCTTATACACAAAGATTTTTTTATTAACGTTTTTCATATACATAGTTTTTTTTGACTGACCCGCAGGTAGCGATCGCTAATGAAGCGGGTCAGTTTTTTATATAAAAGGGAAAAAGTAATTTACATCAACCAAAAGTATCTGAAAAAAAATGTATAAACAGGTTAAATATGTTATTGACGTTTCGTAAGGATAAGACTAGTGCTTAACGTTAAACAGGATGAAAGAGTTAAGAGAATCAAAAATAAAATAATTAAGAAATAAATAGATTATACTATTACATATTAGTTGAGTTTTGACATTATTATGTGTTGAAATAAAAGAAACGTTCTCTGACCAAATTATTTTATTACGAGCTTTCGGCTACCAGTCTGTAGCCTTCGACGAGTGAAAAATAGGTTGGTGGCCTGGTGGTTTGAATCTTAGAGATTTAGGTACGAATTGATGCTCAAGTGCTCAACTGCTTGGTGAGTAAACTTCAGGTGCCGATGATGCGCTTCACAAGTTTAAATGTAGATTTTTCTAGACTTCTTGCTAGTCATTCTGCCCAGCCTTTTGGCGGATACGTAAAAATATAGAGGAGGCGCGGCCAGGTAAAGACATAATGAAATAAAAGAAACGTTGTATGCATCTGCGTCCTCAACCGTCCCAACCCGTGAGAAAGCCTGTTTTTGTATTTCAAGTCTTGACTTCTCTATATAAACATTTTCAGAAGTTCATGATCGTGTATTATAAGAATGAGTCCTTGATGTTTTTGTAAAGAACTTGGAAATATTGGATGGAGCAACATTGTTATAAAAAATGTGAGAGATGTAGATTGCATACTGACTCACAATATAAAAAATTCAGTGGCAAGATATTGGTGGCATCGACAAATAAAGGAACTGCATATTCATTTCTGTCAGCAAAATATATGAGACGAATGGCGCGAGTTTCTGGAGCACAAGAATGGTGTTAAGGTATGTTTTACATGCATTTCCCCACACGGTAAGTCCATAGGTTAAATAGGGGGCTATATTAGTGACTGCATGATAACTATTTTTGAGTCTGCTTAAGGTACAAAATGTCGTAGCCTTGCAACTAACCCAACAGTTTTAGTTATTTTAGTAGCCACAGTATCGATGTGGTTTTTCCAAGACAGGTTCTTATCTATTATAACTCCAAGATACTTTATACAATCCTTGCACTCCAGTTGGACATTGCCATTCGTTTCATTATCAAAAATGATGAGTTTCAGTTGATATGTTAATTTATTTTGGACGAAAAATTACATAGTTAGATTTTTTTATGTTGAGGGTTAACTTATTTGAAGCTAGCCAGTTATATAGTTTATGCATGTAGTTCAATATTTACTGTCAGTTCTAAAGTAGCCTGCGTAGCTGGCGCCGGGTGATGCGCCAGCTAGTTCTATAAAGCCTTGAGCTTTTTATTGGCATACAATATTTTAGTATCATTTGCAAAGAGAAAAAAGCTAAGCTTCTTTGAGCAATGGTTGTATAAGTCAGTGCTGTACAACATAAATAGTAACGGACCAAGGACGGATCCCTGTGGCACACCGCAAGTAGTTTCAAGTCTAGTTGATATATATGAACCGATCTTAGTTGCTTGGGTGCGATTTCTTAAATATGAAGAAAACCAATCATATATGATTCCTCGAAAACTGTAGTGCAAGTTAAGTTTATTGAGCAAAATAGTATGATCATGACAGTATCGAATGCCTTTTTTAAATCATAAAAATAGCCGTCTTATTCCATGATGAAGCAGATTTCATCAAATCATCGCAACATTTTGGCATGAATATACGATCATCACAAATTCACATTATATGTACACTTATAACTGAAGGCATATTTGACCTCATCAGTGAACACGAAAGAGTTTAGTAGAAGCACGAGGCGATAGCCGAATGCTTTATACTTCTTTTGTGTTCGAATAACGTCAAACGTACCTTTTTAATATAAGAGTACATATACACAGGAGAGATATGTTTTATTTGTTTTATAAATAAGGAAAAAAACAAGCTAAAAGATTTTACGTCATTCATGACTTCCATATTCTTACTGATAAATGCAGGGGGCCTGGTCAATCAGAGCGTGTGTAAAGGACATTTTATTTTATAATATTCAATAATAGTGTACCTTTAACTGGCAAGCATTCGTAAATTTCCACTCTCATACATATATAGCCAAACTCTTTCCATTCCGTTGGATTAAAACGAATAAACCTTGCAGTAATTGTGTGATAAAGGGAGTTCTTCTTGATCGTGTCATTATCTTGGTTGCCATTGAATTCCTAAAAAAAAGTTTAAAAGACGCCTTCACTTTAATGGGCAACAACTGACATGATTACAATGACAAAGAGAAAATATATTTAACAGTTGAAAACAACAACGACAATAGTTAACGCGTAACATGCGTAACAAAACTCATTTCTAATGAATAGTACTGATGGTGTCTACATTCATAATTAAAGAAAAAAATTTTGTTTTGATATGTTTCCCAACCCCCGCAATTGTTGATTGTATATGAGCTACTGTAAAGCTAAAATAAGGAGATTTTGAGTGGTACTCCAAAACTGTAGTTTGAACACGAGCAAATTTTGTAGCTAATTTGTATTGGCGGATTCAACATTTTTGTAGCATACCTTTTCTTAACCATGCAAAAATGCTATTAAAAGTTTAGTGATTCTATTAGGTACACAAAAATGCTAAATAAAGAAAGTTTTGAGTGGTACGCCGAAAAGTTCTTGGGTTTTAAGCGCTTTTCACCAAAAATATGCTGTTGGGAATTGTGTGAACATTTTTATTATGGATTATCGTTATGGTTGTGTGTGATGAGTGAGGAGAGTGAGAGCGGATGTTAGAAGGAGTAGCTGAGTGTGAAATATGAATATATAAGAGAGAGACTTTGATTGCTCGTTTTACTTTTGGAGTTGGACAAAAAGTTGAACAGCTTTGCTTTTTTATCAAGGTGTTCTTGCACATTGTTGGTAGCTTTCGGAAGAGACTGACTGACTTTGTAGTTTAATAGCGATCAGATGTGGCTGTCTTGATCATTGGTCTTGTTCGTAAATATGTTCACCTCTGTGAAGTTTGCACCACATTCAACCTTCGATCTGGTCTTCCTCGGCCCACTCCCACCTTTGCTAGCGCGGTATAGAGCCTCTGCGGAGGCCGAGAGGCCTTCGATTCAGCCTTCGATTTTGTGATTGCTGCAATAACACTACAATCAGTATCTTTTACCCAAGCACCTCCGCACTTTGCCAGTAGCCCGCGGGTGAACGCCTGACCCAGGCATCTTGTTTTTCTAAAAATACTGCCTGTGATGATGGAAACGTGTACCCGAATTGTCCGACCTTCTTCATTAATTTCCATGGTAATATCTCCCGCAGCGTTTGGCGCCAAAGTCATGGATTAATGATAAACTTTACTTTGTTCCAACTTAAATTGGAAATTTGTGTATAAAGTATGGAGTGGATGATGGTGAGAAGAGGAATCAGTGACAAGGTGGAAAAGGTATCAGGGAACGACAAGGTTAACATCCTGTGGTATACCGAGATATCTCGCTATTGACGACCCGAGATCTCGCCAAAGAAGGACTGAAAAGAGTTATTGTACGCATGAGCATGAAGGGCTATCCTCAAAGAAGTTAGAAAATTCGCAGGTAAATGCGAGGTGAAATCCAGCCCTCTTACTAGAGCTACAGTAACCCTAGCAGGGCCCCCCTCCCCCCCCTAGTAGATAATATGTAGTGGTGTCATTTACACTTCCAACAAATCTCAATATCTCAAGAAAAAGCTATGTTAAGGTGGCTCCATACAGTTTCTTGAAAAATGGAAAATACAAGTTTGAGAGTCCAAAACACGTGATTAAACAATTCGGAAAAAGAATAAAACCAAATGTTATGCATAGTTAAACAGTCGGAAATAAAAAACTGTTTCCAAATAAATAGCATGACATTTCAAAATGGCTGTCAATTACCCTTCAAACTAATTTAATTCGAGAAAAACTTTGGTGACCCCCAATTTTTTTTTGATTAAAACTTTTCTTGAAGTATGAGTAATCAATAGGCCGATTTAAAAAAAATTCTGTAGAACGAAATTTTTAACTGAAATTAACAAACATGATTTTTCCGGAAAAACATTATTCCTTCTACAGAATTTGTTTAAAATCGGCCTATTGATTACTCATACTTCAGGAAAAGTTTTAATGAAAAAAAAATTGGGGGTCACCAAAGTTTTTTTCGAATTAAATTAGTTTGAAGGGTAATTGGCAGCCATTTTGAAACGTCATTGTTGCCATAGCTATTTATTTGGTAACAGTTTTGGATTGTCAGAATGTTTAACTATGCATAACATTTAGTTTTATTCTTTTTAGGAATTGTTTATGCACGTGTTTTGGACTCTCAAACTTGTATTTTCCATTTTTCAAGAAACTGTATGGAGCGTACCTTAAGTGAGCTATGGTAATCCGCACTTTCGATCTTTTTAATTTCAAAAGTTCGTTTCATGAGAGCTTCTTGCTGTATTTTATTTCACTTCATTACCTCCGCCAGGAAGTTATGTTTTTACCACAATTTGTCTGTCTGTTTATCTGTTTATCTGTGAGTCTGTTTGTCAGCAGGATATCTCACAAAATACCCCAAAGCGAAAGTTTGTGGAAAGATTGATCATCGATCAAGGACCAAACCTTTCAATTTTGGTTGAATTTGGCTCAAATTTGGATGAGAAATTAATAAAAGTCTGATCACAAGATTCTCCGTGTAGAAAAAATGCTTGATTGCGCTCATTATCCTTATTTTACGCAAATATTTTTGTATAATTTTGATACGAGTGCTATCAAGAATTTTATTCATTCATACATGTGTAAGCCTTGTGATGACCTGTATTTTTTAAACATCTCTAATAACCCAGTGGTGGGGGTACATGCAGTCTCTGCACTATTATTCTCGTCATTTTAACTCCCCCTTTACTCCATTTTAGGGGAGTAAAAAATTTGGCATATTTTAACTCCATTTTCGGAGTTAAAATAACTCCTTCGGGGGAGTAAATTATTTTTAGGGAGTAATTTTAACTCCCCCATTAAGAGTAAAATTTTTTTTCCATATTTTGACTTTATAAAGTATAAAGAGTGACAGACAAATTCAGCAAGAAAATATATGGCTTTTCTTTTAATTCATTTAAAAATCCTTTGCGTATAGTGTAGGTCTGTCATTTGTCTATATGGGTATTAATTTTTTAGTAGATCTGTTAAATTGCCTTTGAGAAAACGTTCTTTGAGTTGGGTTAGGTAGACTTGGAAAACATTTTGTCCAAAATAAAAGAGTGTTTATTATAAATATCAGACCACTGACCTTCAGAGTGCTACAAAGTAATTGGCTCTTGGCGAAAATTAGGTTTTAGTCACCCCGTTTACACGATGCCGGTACAATTTGAAAACGGAACAAAATCATGCCGGTGTGTAAATACAGGCCAAAAAGTCTTTCGTTTACACGGTGCCGGTATAATATAATGACGGATTAGCATGTGACTATTCTCTTCCAATGAGAATTGAGAAGACTTTGTGAATACTGCTGACCCGAATACTGTAGTTGTATATATCGTGATTACCGTCATCAAACTGTTACGGCACGGGTTGTTCCGTTTTCAAATTGTACCGGCATCGTGTAAACACGCCCTGTGTAATCGATCTCGTGGGATCGATTCGGGTGAGGTGCAACCTTTTTTCCTTTTTTTTTTACTTCTGAAACAGGAGTAATTTTTACTCCCTATTAATATGGGTTATTTTAACTCCAAAATTCGAGAGTTATTTTAACTCGGACAGTGGAGTACTTTTTACTCCCAAAATCGGATAGTTTTGAACCTTTTTTATTAACTCCTGTTTTGGGAGTTAAAATTACTCCCTGAAAATAACAGTGTGAGTGCCCTCTTGTATTCGCTATAAAAGACTTCTAATCTAACTTAATCACAACGTTAAATTCCAACTTACAATTTGTCCATGCGCATTTTGGATTGACATCCAAGTGTTTCCATCCGTGCTGTAGTTCAGTCGATATCTTTTCACATACATATCAACCATGTAACCTTGCGTTGCAACGGCCGATATATTCCGCTTTCGAAGTAAATCAATCTGCGAAAAAGTTTACAGTAAAAATGTTACAAACGAGCAGAAATGGGTGCAAAATTACTCTACGCCTGAAGTTGTGCATCGATAATGACACGCAAGACTTCATGACGAAAAATGTAACACACCTGAAGGTACAGATTTGGGTCTTTTTCTTTTTGGGAACACCAAGCTCCCCACTGGCCCATATTATCTAAGCGTCCATTATAAGGATAGTGTTTTTTATACGTATCAGAACTAGTCACTTGACTGTTATTTATTCTTCCATCTTTCATACCGACTGGGGTAAAACAATCTAAAAATGAAGTGGATGGTAAAACAGTATTTTAGAAACATACAAATCTTTATACATGTAATTACAATGCGTGCGTGCATGTGTGTCTTTGTCATTCTCGTAATTCCATTCAACTCACACGAGTTTAAGGTGATAAATAAATAAATGAATGCGTCGATGGATAAACATAGACGGCTCGAAAGATGGACAAACGAATGGATGGATGTATCAACGGATGAGTTGGATAGATGAACGGACAAGTGGATGGATGGATGGATGAATGAATGGACGGACGGACGGACGGACGGACGGACGGACGGACGGACGGACGGACGGACGGACGGACGGACGGACGGACGGACGGACGGACGGACGGACGGACGAACGAACGAACGAACGAACGAACGAACGAACGAACGAACGAACGAACGAACGAACGAACGAACGAACGAACGAACGAACGAATCGATGGATGGATGGCCAGATGAAGGGTCGAATGAATGAACGGACGAATTGAATTATCCACAATAAAGCTCTTGTTCACTATAATGCCTTCAAGAGCTTTTACACTTTAGCTTGCAAGACGTTAGCGAAACGTTGACAAGCAAGTTTCCGCCATTGCCGACAAACCGTAACGAAAACGTTGCTGAATACAACACTGGCAAAGCCTGGTTCACATAAAGTCGGTAAAGAGTCAAGACAAGCGGTGACGGTATTTTTATGCGAACACGAACGCAGACGCGACTGTCTGCGACTGATCGGCGAACAATTGGAGTTGAACCATGTAAGTTCAAGTCTGTGCTTGTCTGCGCTTGTTTGCGACTGTTTAACTGCGACTGTTTATATCGGAAAGCCGAAACAAGACTTTTTCACTTTATCCATTTATCCAATTACTTATTCTGCAACATTACCTTCTTGTGGAGAACATCCATAAAACTCTACTCTCAAGCAAAACCCATGTCCCAATAAAGACCATGTTCGTGGATTAATTCTTATAAATCTTGTTGTTATTGGAACAGGAATTTTTTTTTTTTTTTTAACATGCTCCTGCCTGGTTCGGCCTCCAAGGAATATCTAACACAGAAAAATATATTAGCATTTATAGAATTTTTACATTTCGCTTTTTATTTACAAGACGCCACATTGAAGACTAGTCAACCTTCATAGTTAAGTATAATTGTACATTAGCCAATTAAAGTCAGCCTTGGTTAGGCTACGTTTACACACTGGCCAATTACAGTCAGCCTTGGTTGGGTGACGTTTAAACACTGGCCAATTCAAGTCAGCGTTGGTTAGGTTATTATTACTGTATATAGTCAATTAAAGCCGTGATTAAAGTCAGCGTTGGTTAAGCCTGTTTAAACACACCAGTCAAATGATAGCCTACGAGCCGGCTCTCCTTGGGAGAATGGGGTGAGGGGCCCAAACCTCAGGTTAGCCAACAGAAGTCAGCCTTGGTTAGGCGTTTACACATTGGCCAATTTTATGGTTTAGACGCATATAAAAACATCCAAGTGATGCCCTCGGGAGTGACCCCGTTGTCGTGAGTAGAGTTGTACTTGTAGTTGATCTCTCCTGTGCCTCGAGGGTTTTTCACCGGGTTCTCCGGTTTTCCTCCCTCCATAAAATCAACACCTAACATCTTAGCTGTGATCCGTGGTCTGAACTGTGTCGTATAGCGGCTGCCTTTGATATGCCTTGATACGGCCACGTTGATCTGCGTAGTGGAAGACACTCTAGTGATTTTTAGTAGTAAAGACCAAAAAATGTTCAAGTTGAGCATAGTGAGTGACAACGGCCTTTGATCTTCTGAGTGACAACGTATCAACACAACCTAGTACACAGGGAAATTTGTAAAGAGTTGGGCTAAGATAGTGAGAAGAAATGGAACAACTATTTGTTCCTGACATTTGTTTTTGACCGCCATCTTGGCCCAACTCCTAACAAATGACCCAGGGTAGTACTCAGCTTTCTCAGAATGTTGAAAAAACTTTACTTGCCATGCAAATAAATTTGCTAACCTATTAGGCAACAGTATACATGAAATACATCCTACTACATTCTTCATACTTACATGTACTTTTCTATCAATTGTATAGTTGTACCAAACCATTCCATCATAGCTATACAGAAGTGCATAAGTTTCAACAAACAAATTACTATCCCCTGGATCTGCTTGCGTAGCAACAGCTGAAACTATTTTAGTTTCATTAAAGTCAACTTGCAACCACTGACGATCATCATACTTATCAGGACACCATGAACCTAGTGGATCGAGTCTATAAGAAGTAAAAGTAAAGCTACATTAAGGTCTTCATTAAGGTTTGCAGGGCCGTCATTTCGGTAAAGCGCTCTCAATTCTTCAGAATTTATGCCACAAAAATAAAATAGATAGCGTTAGAAAGCTATTAAATTGTAGAATATACATGTATATATGTTATTTACCGGATGGGAGGTCCGTAAAGAGAAATATTTCCCTCGCCTGCGGGCCGTTTTTGCCGAGGGAAATATTTCTCTATACGGACCGACCAAAACGGTAAATAATTTAATTATTTTTTCCTAATTATCCCCGCTTGGTTCTTTTGGCCTTCATCAGTGTTTAGAGTGAACAAAAAAGGGAAGTCTTTCGTAAAAGGAAATTAGATTTTAGGTCTCTTTTACGGATGAAAAACTCACTTTCAATATGTTCGGTTTCGTTTAAGTTCATTTTCAAGCGTTTTTAGAATAGTTTACGCTCTATAAAACACATTTAAAAAATTTATCTCGAGCGGTCCGTACAGGCTCATACTAACAGCTCGTTAGTCAATCAGAAAGTAGGATTTGGTATATAGGATACGGCCCGAAAAAATATATGTTGTATTTGATTTGGCGATAAACAAAGCCAATAATAGTTGCGAATTGTTCAAGTAAATCCAGAGGGCTTCACTTGGGGCGACTTAAAGTGTCACTAAGACGAAAAAATCGTCAGTCTTTTTTTGATCTTATCATAAAGTACATTTAAAATGAGGGTGAACGGCGTTTGTGGTTTGTCAATATCTCATCTCGTTCAAGAGATATTCACGTTTTGGCAATATGCAAATTTATGGCTGATGACGTCATGTACTCCAAACGAGCGAAATGAGGAATATCTCTTATAAAATAAGGAATATCTCTGGAAATAAACAATAGAACGTGCTTAAACTTTGTATGCTTATAGTATCTAATAAAATGCACTTCTCTGTGGAGCTTTTGTGATTGCCATGGTAAGCGCATGCTCTCAGGTTACTCTAAACCTTAAAAAGGGAGTTATCATTTTTGCCTCATTGTTTAAAAATAGAAAGATTTAAACGTTTGAATTACAATGCCTACATAAGCCCTAATCGTCACATTTATTCGCTGGAGTAAACGCTACTTGATTGCTGATAAATAAGAAAATTTAATTTTATCATTGGATGGGGCCAGGAACCAGCAGTTTCAACGAAAACAACTAAAGTTCCACAGTGAAACTTATTTTATTTAATACTATAAGCATGCAAAATTTGAGCACTTTCTATTGTTTATTTCTAGAGATATTCCTAATTTTACGATTTTCATTTCGCTCGTTTGGAGTACATGACGTCATCAGCCATCTAATTTGCATATTTCAAAAACGTGAATATCTCTTGAACGAGATGAGATATTTACAAACCACCAACGCCGTTCATCCTCATTTTAAATCTACTTTATGATGATATCAGAAAAAGACTGACGATTTTTCGTCTCAGTGACACTTTAAGAACAAAGCGTTTCATTTTGTTCAAAAAAATGTTCGCAGTTCGATTCCGAGATAAATTTCCAGCAAAACAGTGTCAGCGTTTTCTTTTTTATTATTGCCTGGTCTCGATTTTATGACTTAATTATTTTGTCCGAATGTTGGTCGAAAAACAGCATTTTCAACTTTGGTCGCCAATAAAATCAGCAAAACTCGACATATCAAAAAACGCTGACACCGTTTTGCTGGAAATTTATCTCGGAATTAAACCGCAAAAAAAAGATTTTGAACAAAATAAAACGCTTTTTACTTGAGTCGCCCCGAGTGAAGCCTCTGGTTTTAATTTAAAAATTCACAACTATATAATTGGTTTGTGTTTATCGCAAAATCAAAGACAACATTGTATTCTACAAATTAATAGCTTTCTAACAATATCTATTATATTTTTGTGGCATAAATTAATTCTGACGAATTGAGAACGCTTTACTGAAATGACGCTGCAAATCTTAACGGAGACATTAACCCTTTCCCGTCGGACGATCAATGGGGTTTCCCTGCGACGAGTAAAATACATCTGGCGTTAGCCAATAGCCAGAGTAAAATACATAAGTGAAAGAAAAGTAGCGTGCTGCGTAGGCAATGTTGAAACAACAATCGAAATATAGTAAGGTTAGATATACTACCAAAACAGAGAACGTAGGAGTCTAAAGTTTCGAGCGAAGGTCCTTCGTCGAAGAGAAACGAAGGTCCTTCGTCGAAGAGAAACGAAGGTCCTTCGTCGAAGAGAAACGAAGGTCCTTCGTCGAAGAGAAACGAAGGTCCTTCGTCGAAGAGAAACGAAGGTCCTTCGTCGAAGAGAAACGAAGGTCCTTCGTCGAAGAGAAACGAAGGGCCTTCGCTCGAAACTTTAGACTCCTATGTTCTCTGTTTTGGCAGTATATCTAACCTTACTATATTTCGACTAAAATACATAAAACTTGAGAGTCGGATACCGCCCATAAAGAGTTAAGAGATAAACTTGTTTATAATGTTAAATTTGAGCATATGCAGGGGTCAGCCTGGTCGTTAACCAGGGGTCCACGGTCGTAAGGCATCCCACATTTTTAAAGCCTGGTTTCCATAAGATCGTCTCGATCGTCCCAATCGCCTGAATCCATCCAATCAAATTGAGCGATTCGAAATATCTCTAGTCTGATTGGAGAAATTTGGGCAACAGGGGCGATTGAGACGATCGTATGGAAACCAGGCTTATTAACGAAACAAAGCAAAAGAATACAATATCTGAACTGTTCAACGATAAGTTCAGTTCTACAATAATTAATAACCGAAGTTTTAGTTTGATAATTTAGTTTAATTGATAATTACATTACATTGGGACCCTAATAGATTTGTCACTGTCATGGTGGCTTTTGTATAGCTTTATTTAGTTTATTAGTGCCATTGAGCCCTTTACGACTTTTTATTACTGGCATAGGGCTGTCTAATGTCTATAGCCATTCTAATTGACTACCGTGGGTCCTCTTTATGGTTGGGTAAAATAAGCTAGAAAATATATTATTGGGGGGGGGGGGGGGGGGGGGGGGGGGGGGGGGGGGGGGGGGGGGGGGGGGGAGGGTAGAGGCCAGGCCAGAAATATTTTTTATTTCTCTTGGCGGTCCTGAGCATATGCAAATGTTCTCAATGTCAAAATGTAAAACCAGAAAAATGTCAGGCTGTATATAGTTTACCATTATACTTAGATATACACTGTATAAGGATGTCCCAGTCAGACTAAATAAATGGTAAATAATTTTCCATGCAGGATACTCTTTAAAATATAGTAACTTAGGTTAGATATACTGCCGAAACAGAGAACGTAGGAATCTAACGTTTTGAGCGAAGGCCCTTCGTCAGTTTCGGCAGTATATCTAACCTAAGTTACTATATTTCCGGATTGTTGTTTCAACACTGCCTACGCAGCACGCTACTTTTATTTTACTCTTTAAAATACGTGCATGGTTGTTACGAAACTGGAGAAAAGTGTTTAGTTTTTCGAATTTCTTCATTTATTCTCCTTTTAATTTGTAACTTCCAGTTACAAAAAATGCAAAACATACCAGGGCCGTAGACACCGGGGGGGCTGAAGCCCGCCCCCCCAATAATTTGTAAACTAGCGATAATCTGTAAAGTTTGAGAGGGAAATAATGACCTGTGAAAATTCGTACGGAGTACGGACAGAAATTAACCCTTTTGTTGCCAGGGTCTAATTAATCATTTATTTACTTGTTAGTTGTAATGTATAACTGATGTGGGGATGTGGGGGATGAAACTGCCCACTAAACTTTATAATAATATTTTAGTTGGGAAAATCTGGTCAAATTCGTGGATGAAATACAATTTCCGACTGCACTGCTTCACAACTTTTGATTTAAATCTCAAAATATCTTGACATGTACCCTACTCTGTTCTGCTTTAACAACAAAATTTTGCTTTTTACGCTATAAATTTTGTTATAAATCTCGCCCCAGAATGCGGGAAATGCTGTTTCAGAGACCCTAGAATCCAAAATTTCCCGGGGGGGCCATGCCCCCGGACCCCCCTACGGGAACTCGCGTCTTCGACGCTCGCTACATAGAGTAAGTGTTAATCAGCCCCCCCCCCCCAATACAAAATTGCTTCCTACGGCCCTGCATACAACGTATAGTGTTACGCTTCCAGGTTGTCAGCTACAGCCAAGATTTTCCCAATCACTTTGAAACTGCACTTTCCCAATTTGGGTCTCCCAAAAGCAATTATATTATAAAACATTATTCAATTTGCAAAACTCATAATACTATCTTTAACATACTAGAGATCAGCTACTCTCCAACCACCACTTCCACCAGGCATCTTTTTCCCGTGCGTTAATTCTGAGGACTATGACTATTTCCCAATGTTAGCTAAACGCAGAATTTTTCCTCATTCTGGCTAACAACCTGCTACCTAGGTTATTACTTAGTATTAGTCATTACCCAACCTTACTGCAAGACGTTCCGCTATACATTGTTAATGCTAGGTTATAAGACATTTATGTACAGTAATGTTTAATAAACGAGCATCAGTGTTTTATCAGGTTTTTGACTGATAAAACACGTGATGCGAGTTTATTGAACGGCTTAAAAAATGTTTCTTTATTGCCATTTAGGTTCATTAGTATTCTTTATATAATACCATGATTGTCTCGGTTTCTTTTGTTTTTGAGCGGTAGGGCGGGCGGGCGGGCGGTATATTATACCTCATCCTGTAAATTGTCCAGTCAGAAAGCTTGATTTGTACCATGTGACCAGTCAATTAATCATCGAATTACCCCTCAAAAGTAATATTCCCCAAGTAATATTCCCCAAGTAATATTCCTGCAAGATTCACGAAGCTGTCAACAATGGCGGAGTTTGGCGAGACAAGAAAACGTTTCGCCTGAACATTCAGATGTTGACAAGAAGATTGTTAGGTTACAAGAAAATAAGGATTCAGGGAATACAAAGAAAGCAACAAAAAATGCATCCAGAAGCCTTGAGACGACAACAGAATGGAAACAGACAATGAAAAGCGGACAAAAGTTAAGCTACAGTGTAAGCGAACTTTATTAACATTATTTCAGATTTTTTGGGAAAGATTAATATGTTTCGGTATAATATATAATTTATAGACCTTTCGCTCGGGGAATTCGATGAAATATTACCCCGAGGGATGGTGGATCCCGGGGGCGAAGGATACATCATCCCTCGGGGTCTATAAATGCTAATCCAATTATTGTTTTATTATTATATGTTCAATCGTTGTACTAACATGCAAGCAAAGTCTGGCAGTAAAAAAAGTTGTCTTCATCAACAGAGACAAATCTACTGGAAGCCATTTTGCTATTTTGTAATTTTCGCGTGTTTTGAGGTGGTGACGTCATCAGCGTCCAATAATTTTTTCTATATCGGGTGAAGATGACAAATAATCCTGCAATTGACAAGTCAGTATACTGTATACCACATACGACCTGTCCAAAAATTGCTGTCCACCTGTCTCAAACCGTATTATCAGCCTTCGACACATAACACAGACTTCAACCTTATAGTCTTGATATCAAAAGTCTCATGGATCCAATAATTGCGAGCTTGCGAGTGCTCGCAGTGCTTCGTGCTTATAATATGTTGTAACTTGTAACACATTCCCTAGCTCTATAAAATGTTTGACTATGTGGCAAGACATTACACTACAGCATATTATTACTTATAAGATGTTACACTGTATGCTGCTTATATGCTATGTTATAAGGCAAGGAAGAATTTTTTAGCACATTAAATTAGTAATTGGTCTGGGGATATAATTACCAGTTATTAGGATAATAAATTACCAGTTATTGGTCAATCAAATGGCGTTTACTGTGCATAAAATTAATTTCCTGCTATGCTAATAAATGTTGTGGAATATGCTAATTTCCAATGATGCCATAATGGTGTTGTCCTCTTCTGCAAATGTAATTTCATGTGAGCAATATGATGAAATGTTTGGATCTTCTGGGTATAAGAAAATGAAGACAAAGGGCGCTTTCCAATTGACAAGGTTAGACCGATCAGTCCGGCCAGAATGGACTTGCTTTTGATTAGGACCAAATTTTCCAGTCAGACCATCCCGGTCTCAAACAAATCGTGTTCCATTTAACTGGACTGACCGGTCTAACCGTGTAAATGGAAAGCCCCCAAAGATTCAGATACTGTATTGATATACAAGGGTGGCAGAATGAAACCTAAAGTGTGGGGGCATCACCCCACGATTGAGCCCAGCCTTATACTCATAATTTATTAATTATTGTCATTCCATCATCCATGTGCCTGCAAAATGACTATTCAAAATGCAGGAGATTTCCCAAAATGCAGGAAATGCTGTTTCCAAGACTTGCTAATTCAAAAATTTCTGGGGGGCATGCCCCTGGACCCCTAGATGTCTCACCCCCCTATATTTAAACTGTTCCACCACCCTTGTTGATATAGATGTTTCTCAAGAAAGTGATAGTGCTGAAGTTAATGAAAGCAAAGCAGTAGGCAGCACTGTCAGAAAGGGCAGGAGAAGACGAGTAATCTTGGACAGTTTAACCCAGAGTGCCCTGGTTCACCCTGTCTATTACATAGTGGTTGGTGATTTTGTTTCACCCACAGAATTGTTTGGTGATGATATCGTGCATCACATTGTTGCAGAAATGAATTGATACATGGCTACATGCAACAGAAACTTTCAGGAAACCCACAAAGGCTCGAAAAGCCAACAACAGTGATAGCAAACGCGCTGATCGAGATATTATGATGAGTGCGCTCACAGTGGTGTTGCATTGTGCAAAGATCCTTGTTTTCTTTTTTATCATAGTCAACTTTGATAACACTAAAACATTTCTTTTGACTTATTTTGTATACTGTATAGTAAAGATTCTGTCAAGTAATATAAAATAATGTATTTTTGATGTACAGTGAAACCTGAGTTTTGCAACCACCCCAGGTGCCACGTAAAAGTGGTCGTTAAGGACAGGTGAAATCTTAAAGGGCCTAACTCCTAAAGAAGATATTGAAAGTAAGTCTAGCACTACTCTCTACATTGGCAGCATGTTATCTTCCCCGAAAATATCAAACTCAATCAAACCAACACAAGCAACCATCATGGCTGACGATGCGAGAACAAAGCTGCTTAAAATCGCCAAACTTCTACAGTATTGCTCATTAGCTACACTGCTTCTACTTGCTGGCGACATTTCCCCAAATCCAGGTTGGTCTTATTCTGGCTTAAATAGACCAGGTCTCAAGATGGCTCACTTAAATATCCGAAGTCTCCCAAGACATACTGATGAACTTAGGATTCTTCTACAGGACGACCATTTTTATGTTTTATGCCTTAATGAAACTTGGCTTGACGCAACCTGGAGTGATAAAGAGCTTCAAATTGAGGGATATAATTTTATTAGAGCAGATGATGCTGGATCTCAGAAAGAAGGAGGGGTTGCGATCTATTATAATTCTAAGCTGATGGCTCGTCAACGAATGGATTTTAATCTTGATAGTATTGAAGCAACATGGCTGGAATTATTTTTCCCCAATAGAAGTAAAGCATTGATTGATTCCATTTACCGACCACCAAATGCGGACTTCAGCTTATTTAAGGCTGATTTGACTAATATCCTAGACCAAGCTGCTGTCGAGGGAAAAGAGATGCTAGTGTTTGGTGATTTTAATTGTGACGAATTACTTAAAAAACGTTCTGCTGAAACATAGGGGCTATGGCTGAAAGTAGAGAGTTGAACCGTATTTTTAATACATATCAGTTCACTCAACTTATAAAATCGCCTACAAGGATTACAGACTGCTCATCTACTTTAATAGACCTTATCTTTACCATGGACAAGAACAAGATCATTGATTCTGGCATATTGCACTGCTCCATTAGTGATCATTCACTAATATATATCATCAAGAAAGCTAAGAAGCCGTGTAATGGTTATAAAATTATTCATTACAGAAACTTCAAGAACTACTCACCAGAACATTACATCTCGGATTTGCATTCAGCCTCTTGGGACCATGTAAACACCTCTTTGACAGTAAGTGATGCATGGAGTGAATTTAAAACAACATTGACCAATATAATGGACAAGCATGCACCTATGACCACCAAAAGAGCTCGTGCCAATACACTCCCATGGTTTAATAGCGAAATCAGAACAATGATGGAACGTCAAAATTATCATCACAAAAAAGCACAGAAGACCGCATCAGCTACTGAATGGGCTACCTATAGAGGCCTACCTATAGAGGCCTACGAAACAAAACAACGAGCCTGATTAGAACTGCCAAGCAGGATTACTATTCCAACTTAATTAATGAGAACAAGAAGGATTCGTCAAAACTGTGGAAAATACTAAAAAATGCAATATCTTCCAACAAAAAGAACGCAACTGTTAGTTGTTTAGACACGGCTAGTGGCCTATCCTATGAACCTCAGATAATCTCTAATGGTTTTGCTCAGCACTTCTACAATGCAGTACTGAATATAAGACAGTGGCTCCGAAGCAACTCGCAACAACAAGCTGACGACCACTCACAGCCTAGCTATTCATTCAGTCTGAACCAGATCAGCGAGGAGTTTGTTCTAAAGCAACTTGGAAATATCAAGACAAGTAAGCCCACTGGACTAATAAACATGCCGGCTCACCTTCTGAAGGATGGCTCTCACGAAATTACCAAGCCTCTAACAGTACTACTAAATTGAACTATAAATGAAGGCTCAATACCACCTGACTGGAAGCATGTTATAGTGTAGTTACACCTGTTCACAAACCTGGATCAAAATCTGACCCTGCAAATTTCAGACCTATCTCGGTACTCCCGCTGTTTGCTAAGATCTTGGAACGTGCAGTTCACAACATGGTTTATTCTTTTCTGCATGAAAATAACATCCTATCTATTTACCAATCGGGATTCAGACCTCTCCATTCAACTAGCACCTGCTTGACTGATGTCACCAATATTTTACTGCATAACATAGACAAGGGACAGCTAACTGGGATGGTCTTTTTAGACCTCTCAAAAGCCTTTGACACTTTAGACCACGATAATTACTTGATAAACTTTCTGTGTTAGGTTTTTCTAAGTCTTCGTTACAGTGGTTTAAGGCTTATCTTACTGATAGATCGCAAACTATTACTGTTAATGGTGTGTCCTCCAGCCCACAGCCTATTCTATTTGGTGTACAGTACCTCAGGGGTCTATTTTGGACCCCTGCTGTTCATTATTTATATTAATGATCTTCATACTATTACCAACTACTGTAGCGTGCGCCTTTATGCTGATGACACCTTGCTTTACTTTAGCAGTAAATCAATCTCTGAGATTGAAAATAGCCTAACTCACGATCTTAACAGTATAATCAATTGGCTTAGTAATAACTTCTTGTTCCTTAATTATGACAAAACCAAAGTTATGCTGATGGGTACTAATCAAAGGTTAAGTTTAGTTAAAAACTTTACTGTTAAAACCACGTTACCACGTACTGTTGGGGTACGTGTGGTAAAATGAATCTGGACTATCTAGATAAACTTCAGTTGCGAGCTGCTAGAATAATTGAACAGTGCAAAGTTGAGCCTCATGAAATAAAGCGTATCTTAATTAGTTGGCCATCACTACAATCACGTAGACACTATCAAACTTGCCTACTTGTGTTTAAATGCTTAAATAGATTAGCTCCAGACTATTTGCTTAACAAATTCAACCATGCGTATAACGTACACTCGTATATGACGCGTAATAGAGATCTACTCCATCCACCATTAGCTAAAACGCAAAAATATCAAGGATCTTTTAGAATTAATGGGGCAAGAGTATGGAATAAGTTACCATCAGACCTCAGGAACGTAACAGAACTACATGTAGATAATTTTAAGAGGAAGCTAAAGAATCATTTGCGGCTTGCCCAGGACTAACTACCGAATTATTGCTAATGTATACTGTATGTGTGTACCAGTATATATTTATATTATATTTGTACTAGTCTTGTAAATGTAAATGTAAATGTAATTTAATTTATTTTTATTTCTATTTATTGCGATGTTTGTATTTTTTGTTAAACAGGGCTCCATTTAAATCAGCGTTAGCTGAATTGGACTACCCTGTATAAATATTATTAAATCAATCAAAAAAAAAAAAAAAGGTGGTCGTTCAGACAGGTAGTGATGTGATGTCATAGCAGCCATTTTGGCAGCGCCGCGACTCGTACTGTCGTTCACTTCAGTTTTTGCACTGTGTTTTTGTTACGTTTCAGATTCGATCGTCAAGATCAACTTGTCTAAAGTTAACAAATATTACTCATGGTTTTGGATTGTTCAGTCATTGTATTAACTCTCAAACATCAACTAAAAAGTATTTGGCTTTGGCAGGAGAAATTCACACAGATTTTCATCAAATAATGCTCAAAAGAGAAGCAAAACAAGACTAAAATGCGGTAACACGGCAACTGAGCAACACTTCCGGCTTCTTGTTTTCACATGTGGTCGCATTCGCATTTGTTTACTATGAAAAAACCGGTATTTCTTTAATGTATTTCGGCAGTTTTACATTGAGTTGGTTGCTCATAACAGGTAAATATCTTGTTTGGGACACAAAAAACCGGTCGCTGGTTGCGTAACGCAGGTGGTCGCTCATTGCAGGTATATTTCAACTACAAATCGTCCGTGCCAGAAAAAGTGGTCGTATATGACAGGTGGTCGTAAAACATGGGGGTTGCAAAACTCAGGTTTCACTGTATTTGTATTTGACAAATCAAATATACTTTGCTATTGTCATGGTGGCAAATTTGAAAAGCTTATTACAAAATGAAATTTCTAGCGTGATTACACTTGATCACAAGGTCAAATTGATTGATTATTAATCTTATGGTGAATCTAAATAAATAGCTATCCTAGTTTGCTTCTGTGTATTTGTATGTGTATAATATCTCCTAATTCTACTGAGCATGTATGTTTTGATTTGCACTATGAAATACATAGATCCCTCTCATTTATACCAGGAAATTTACTATTTTGTCTCGGGGGGGGGGCAGTAGGGAAAGGGTTAATAGCTTGGTATAAAACACTATTATTTCAATACATGTACATGACAGTACCCTAATCCTACAGTATACAGTGATATTATATTTACTAAGACTAAGAGGAGCTGTGCACAAAAGATTTCCAACTCATTGTCTCTGAAAGAGTATTTGCTGCACTTTGATGGCACTATTCTCGTGTTTTTGGCTGCAGCACATGCACTGAGCTGGATTTAAAGTCATTTGATCTCTGAGTCTGTATGATGCCCTGGAGCAAATTGCCTCTCCTGCCATCCCCTTTCAGCACAGTCCTGAATACAGACAATGGAATACATATAGGTTTGCAATGTCATTGACAAACATGTGCAACCACTACACTGTAGAGCGTACGACAAGCTTAATTTCTTACCCATCATCATTGTTTAATCTTCCTTGAAATGCTTCATGGCTGTCTGATTTTTTTAGACGATGCAGACATTTGGTCATCAGTAATTATATTCTTATCCTCAACTCCAAGAGGCTCAGAACAGCCTACGAATTTGATAAAGTAGAATTACATATTGCATATTTTTATACTATATTGCATAAATTAGTACATACTGCACACCATAAATGTCTACCAATAATTATACATTAGAGACCTTAAGATACCCCGGGTTCGGTTTACAGGTATGGGTATACCGACATTTTTGTTTACTCGTAATAGAGACCTTAAGATACCCCGGGTTCGGTTTATGGGTACAGGTAATCTACCCGTACCTGTAGTTGTATCTACGGGTAGACCATGATCTACCATGGGAAAATGGGTAGATATTACGAGTAAACAAAAATGGTGGTAATAAAGTTGTGCAAAGCAATCGCCTGAGATGGTTTGGGCACGTAGAATGCAGTGATGGTTGTACCATCATATACATTTATTGATGATTTGTTAATTACAAACTACTCAATACATACCAGAAAGACTAGGCACAGTCAATATAATTTGGTCTGTCCTAAGTATAGCTACACTAGTGAGGTTGGCAGGTCATTCACAGTTAGTAGTATTAAGTTATGGATTAGTCTGCCGCATGAAGTAAAGCGAAAACCAAGTGTCTCCTCATTTAAGAAAGCTCTGAGAAAATATTTTATCGAATCTTATAAAAACATTGACTTTTAAGTATTATTATAATTTTCCAGTCATCGTATCTTCTGCATATGCTTTTATATACAGCTAGCTTTTTTTTTCCTTTCTATAATATACAGTATATATATATTTAACAGTTATACCATGAGCTCAAGTTGTATATGAGCGCATAGCCAACGAGGTGCTTCGCCGAGTTGGCTATTAGTTCGTATACAACGAGAGCGAATGGTATAACTGTTTTATTATAATAATAGCCAAGCACTGTACAAGAGACAAGATTACAGCGAAATGTTTGAAACAACAAACTTCCGGCATAGGCAACTAATACTTCCACCATGCGTAATGATGCATTCACATTAGAGTTTCTCGTTGAGCTGTTTGGTAAACAGCTTCGAAATGTTGTATAAATGAGTAATGTTGCTCGAGAGGCAAAAAATGTGTTAAGCAGATCAACAAAAAATATTAAAAGGTACCTTTATGAAGTCAAAAGGTAGGTCAGTTGTTTATATTAGCGTTACTGTCGTGAAAAATGTTTTGATTTCATGCAAAAATTAAACTTAAACACCTTCGGCAGTGAAACTAAATTACTTAGTTGGTTGTTTTTGAAAAAGAACATGCTTTTTACTACTCCAAATGCTTATCTAAATAAAAACAAGTCTCTTTACTGGTAATCTCCTGCGAAATGTGTGTTGTAAGCAGGGTTCGAGATTTGCGGTATCCCAGTATCCCGACGATACCAGTTTTTCATTTTGGATACCAGATGTTGAAACCTTGGTATCCCATTGGGATACCAAGGAAATCTTGCCAAAATACCAATATTAACCAAGATAACTATATCTTAGAAATTACTTTAAGTCAGAAAGAAGTTGGCACCCATTTCAGCGTGTTTTTATTCCATTTTCGTTAACATAATGTAAGTTTAATCACGGTTTAATACGCCGTAGCTGGCATGCAATATTTCGCAAAAATCTGACCTTCTGCTCACGTTCCTCCCACCAGCGGTCTCCCTTCTTAGCACTGTAGCTACTTCATGTTAGACCTCAGTAACCATGCAAAGGAGAGAAAATGCCCAATCAATGCCCAAGTCTGGTGATGAGATTATTGAAACTTGAAAGTATTTGACAGCCAAGATTATAATCAATTCAATAGACCTTTCCACATAAAATGAATGGATCACGTGATCTTTCTTTTTGACAAATCTCATTGGCTAATGTCCAATGTTTGTCCGAAGTTTTGGATGTCCGAAGTCAGTTGCGAGAGCCAATCAAATCTCTCAATGTGTTATCCACGCACTTCATGTGGAAAGGTCTATTGAAGTGGAAAGCTCGCTCTTCGTTTATTGTAAGTTCTTAGTTCATAACATCTGGATATTAAGAAGCACCGTGTATTTTCTGGTATAAAAAATTTGGATACCAAATTTTCATTTGGGATACTAAGTTCAGAGATGCTGGTATCCCTTGGGGATACCACCGAAAAATTTTAATCTCAAACCCTGGTTGTAAGCTTGATTTTAACCGTGAGTTTCTTTGTTTGGCAACAAATTAAAATCAACCTGTTAATTTAGTCGGGTTTTTGAAGTAAAAAGACGTAATTTTTAGGTGAATTTTACCATATAACATGCTAAATTGTGTATTTGTTAATGTAATAGATACAGCATGAGCAGCCGATCTGTATCTGATTTACAAGGCGAGCCGAAGGCGAGCCGTAGTAAATCAGATACAGATCAGCTGCGAATGCTGTATCTTTCTTAAAATACAAATGCATCTAAGTAATCAAGTTCACCAACTATTTTAGCGATATACTCTATTTTAGCCGAGAAAATCGAAGCTAAAATTTATGTAAATCAGGACGATTCTGTATCCGATTTACAACCTCTGCTACGGTATTGATTTCTTTTGTGTTTTCCTCATGAATTATTAATGAGTTTTTTTAAGTATTATTACACAATGTTGTTTTTTCATACATTGGTTTGAGGGGGTTGATGTTTTTCTGTATAAAAATCCGTCAATTTCAACTCTTTTCGGGCAGTTTAAAAAAACATGCCGCCATCTTGTTTTTCCTCTACTAGCAGGATATGAGCTGATAGCCTGGTAGTAGGGAACCAATCAGATTATGCAAAAGCTCATATCCGATAGCATGCTATATAATAAATATATATATTATATATATATATATATTATATATATATTCCTTGTAAATAGTTAATTCATATTTCTTATTATTACATAATATATTTGTAACATTTTCGACATTTTTGACATGAGGGCCACTGGTTTGTCAGCGAAAGCTGTTATGTGTTTACCCTCTTTCAATAAAGTTGTTGTATTGTATTGTAGAGGTGCCCAAGGAAGACATAGCAATTATTAAGCTGGACGTTCAGTGAGCCTGGGACCGGACCAGTGATATGGCTAGTGACAGGTGCAAGTGCACAGTAGTGTGAGAGCAGCTGTGGCCAGCAGTTAGCCACTTAAGTCCAACTCCCAGGACTGGGGAAAAGAAGACTTAAAACTGTAGAGTTAATAGTAGTAGACTGTCACTATCATACAATATCTTTTAAATTGCTTATACTGCATCTCAAATTTAAATTTAACATTAGTGTAATCAGGGTTTGAGATTAAAATTTTTCGGTGGTATCCCCAAGGCATACCAGCATCTCTGAACTTGGTATCCCAAATGAAAATTTGGTATCCAAATTTTTGATACCAGAAAATACATGGTGCTTCTTAATATCCCGATGTTATGAACTAAGAACTTACAATAAACGAAGAGCGAGCTTCCCACTTCAATAGACCTTTCTGCATGAAGTGCGTGGATAACACATTGAGAGATTTGATTGGCTCTCGCAACTGACTTCAGATATCCAAAACTTCGGACAAACATTGGACATTAGCCAATCATATCTGTCAAAAAGAAAGATCAAGTGATCCATTCATTTCATGTGGAAAGGTCTATTGAATTGATTATAATCTCAGCTGTCAAATACTTTCAAGTTTCAATAATCTCATCACCAGACTTGGGCATTGATTGGGCATTTTCTCTCCTTTGCATGGTTACTGAGGTCTAATATGAAGTAGCTACGGTGCTAAGACAGGACACCGCTGGTGGGAGAAACATGGGCAGAAGGTCAGATTTTCGCGAAATACAGTATTACATGCCAGCTACGGCGTATTAAACCATGATTGAACTTACATTATGTTAACGAAAATGGAATAAAAACACGCGGAAATTGGTGCCAACTTCTTTCTGACTTGAAGTAATTTCTAAGATATAGTTATCTTGGTTAATATTGGTATTTTGGCAAGATTTCCTTGGTATCCCAATGGGATACCAAGGTTTCAACATCTGGTATCCAAAATGAAAAACTGGTATCGTCGGGATACTGGGATACCGCAAATCTCGAACCCTGGTGTAATATTATAAGCTGGAGTGTGCTAGTTTACAATGTATTAATGCCATAATAATATACATGACAAAATTTAATTTTAAAAAGTAATTTTAAATTACTGCATCCTGATTGGTCGAGAGTAGTGCAATTTCAATGTAATACAATGCAAATTTCAATGAGTATTAACCATTCTGATTGGCTATAAACAACCGGAAACTACTGGAAAGCCAATGAAATGCTTATGCGGATTTGGAGGATGGTTTTTCCTCACGAGAAAATCCAATATGGTGACCAAAACATAGAGTTGTCGAAGAACATTTCGATGAAATACAGAGTGAATTTTGCTTTAATATTGTTGTTAAAGTTCCTGCAAGAAGACTAGAAGAGGTTAGATGCTATGAGTAAAACGTTTTACGTATTTATAGTGAACAAAGCGAAGCAGTTTTTAACCATTTATGCTTCGAGAAGTGGAACAATGAGTGGTTGTAAACTTTGTAGCAGGGAGAACATTTGTCTAACATTTCATGTATATTATTAATAAGTAATAGCATGGTTTCGAGTGCAATTTTGGAAAAACACGCACTCGTGAGTTTTTCAGAGACCTCAAATAGTCTTTGAAAAACTCACTTGTGCATGTTTTTTTCCAAATTGCACTCGAAGCCATGTTATTACCTATACTAATATTAAAATAATATTAAAATAATATTAAATATATGTCAAATGCAACGGATTTAAATATAGAATTACAAAAAAGTTGCAATCAAGGGCAATTTATTTATTCCCAGAAAGCATGCTATTGACCATGTACATTGTACCAGGAAAAAACAGTACTGATGGTCTGAGCTTTTTGTAGAAAAAAGTTTCTTATCCCATATTAAAGATTGGACATCAAATTGGGACAGTATTAAACACTGCCTTTAGTCCTGTTTGAACAGCACACACATACAATAATAGGGCATGAAAACAGTTTGCCCTAAAATTAATATCAATCAGAGAGTTATTAGAATAATGTGTGATACTCAATCAGTTTAATAAATTCAACATTAACCTGTAATAGCACAATATTATACATGTACATACATGTATTAGGATTACAGTATTACCAAGGTATACACACACTTTGCATAACAGATGATTAAAAAGAAAGTAAAGTTCACGTTGGCGTGTTAATCAAAACGGTCAACACATCAGTGTGCGTACATACATGCATCATTGTATGTATAAACCCCTTCACCCTTTCATGCCTGATGCCTTGCCTTTCCGAGACGTCTCGTCTCCTCTTGGGTTTTGACGAATAAAATCGCCAGGCGTTAGACAGCAATGCCGCGTATGAAAGAGTTACAGTAATATTTTAAAAAAGAGATGTAATATGGCATGAAAAACCTGTCGGGTCTTTGTCAAATAGATAGGCGATATCTAGAACGGCAATGATCGCATGTCCACTGTGTCAATTTCATATTTAAAACGATACAGTATGTTGATTCCGAAAAAAAACCCACGAAATGAAAGACGTATATACATTAAAAACTTCAAAAAACCCACATTTTGCGGTTGTTTTGTTAAAAAGGAATTGTCAGAAAGTACAGAAAGTATGACTTTATTTAGCAAGACATATTTCGCACACAACCTGTATTTTCAGAAATGAATCAGTATTAACGGTAAACTATCAATTATATATAAAGAAAGAATCCCCTCTAATTGTCCATCACCATTGTACTTCAACGGTTATATAGGTTTCTGAACTGTTAGCGAGCGTGATCTACTAATCTGTATATAATAAATCAGATTTACAATCAAACCCTATATGTATATTTTTCGCCGGTGGGGAAGTTTGTCTCCCAAAGTATGGAAAACTTAGATTTTCAGGGGGTTTTTGTCTTAAAAGTTCACAAGCGGCGGAAAGAATATAGGCAATGGAGCATTTACCTTCCAGTTGTTAACAAAATCATTAAACATTAGATTGTGGTTGAAGGAATGAGTCAGACATTTGAGCGCCATAAGGCCCATCACGGTATTCTGTGAACTATTAGTACAAAGGGAAAAGAATGCTGACTGTTTCATAAATTTTGGTTCGTTGATGCAACATTTCTATTGATACACTGGCATAGTGCTAGGATAAATCCTTATATCACCAAAGACCGGACAACTAATAGGAAAATAAGCGATTTTCCTTTGACAAATGGAGACACAATGGTCGACGTTTCAAACTGTTTTGACACGCGGATTAAATAGGCAAAGAAACTTACCTGAAATATTGTCCGAGCTAACTCCTTCCGCACACAACAGAAATCCAATAATTGTTGGGATGTATATCAAGCGAAACATCGTTGATACTCATAAATATTTACTTGAAAACAAAACTCAGAGTTTCTATAAGCGAACTCGACTCCGGACAGGCAGAATAAATAACATGACAACAGTCAATTGTGATATGAGATTAAAAACCAAGAGTCATCTGGTCGAATGACATTCGAAACCTTCCGGTTTCATGTGGAATGACACACATCAAGTGTCCGCCCAGTTGCCACAAAATGTATATCACAATGTTCAATTTTTATTCTGTTTTCAAGATAAACTTACAACCTTGCAAGACGTATATACCCAAGACGTGTGCCATTCACCGCTTACCAGAATCAAGGGAATCAGACAAAATCTGTAACTTTTTAGACTTTATTAGTTGCGTGTTATCACTTGATCTTAAACAACTAACTACGGTTAATGTTTGTGTACTTTTCCATGGTTTTGTGGTGTTTTTATCCTAGTTTTTAGGATCTTATTTCATGCGAAAAAATGAGGAGTGCAGTCGCTGGGCAGTTTTATATTTAAGTGGTGCTTACTTCATACCGGCCATACGTATATATCAAATATAGCCAGTGTATTAAAAGTTTCAGGTATGTACAAAAACCGAAGCAGGATTCTGGCATCCGTAGCATTTTTCGTTTTAAACAGTTTATATTTCTTGTTTTAACACTTTTGGATAGCTTCCATCGGCAAAACTGTTCGTTTTGTCTGTATCATCCATCATTCATTCATCGGTGATGAACGACTGCCTCCTATTCCCCGCTGGTAGTACTGCGAGTCTGCGACACATTTTTGGAGCGGGTCAAAAAGAGATTAACCTCACTGATATTCGATATCTGTTATCGCAAGGGAGTTAACTTTGCAAATTACCAAAGAATGTAAACTCATCAGAATGAGTATCGTCTTACTCGTCTATTCCATCGAAGTAGCCTTGTGTGTACTCTGGAGAGCCGTCTTTTGTATTCGCTTTGAAAACAAACATCTCAGTTTGAGTCATACGTAAAAATAGATAATCTAAATAAGCGAGATAACCCAGGTGTTTTTAGAAACCCCCCTTCAAATTCGCCTACTGAATAGTAACAAAATTGAATTAAATTATTAGTAAGTGCCAAGACTCCCAAGAGGTCGGTAAACTTCAAGGAACATGTGTACTTCAAGTTCGCTTTGGGGCTTGGGCCTTGCCGATTTGAAATTTTATCAAAAACCACCAAGAGTCCAAGAGAAAAGAGGACTTTTCTCTTGGACTCTTGGTGGCTAGTGGGGTTATATTTGAGCTTATTTATACACATCAGAGTGTTATAAATCATTGAGCAAAAAAGCAGCAGCTTGGCTACTTGCGTTGCAGCAAAAAGACACGTACAAACCGTGACGTTTATGCATGGTCCTCATACAGTTTTAGATAATCCCATTTTTGCATGATTGCATCCTGCGCATTTTATTAATAACTTATAGTATACTTGATATAAACGAAAAATCTCGGCAGTTTCCCTGCCTACGCAGCAATCTACTTTTTATAGTAACTTGAGTTGTTTTTGGAACTAGAAATAAACAAAATTTTATTTTTATGTATATTTTTTTTTAAAATAGTATATAAAATATTGTCGTGTTGTTACTTGAGTTGTTTACAGTTATTTGGAAATCTGTCAGTCAACAAGGCGACAATTAGCACGGACAAATTTGATACTGGTCGCTGGTATTCACACTTTATTTTCAATTGGCATTAAACAGTAGACTACAAGAATAGAAGAATTTGAGAAAAGTGTTATAGACTTGAGTTAAAAAGTTAAAAAATATGTTTCAATGGCTCTTCAAATGAAAATTTTCTTTTGGTAATTCTTTATTTTCTTTTGGTAATTTCTTTGGCTATCCTTTGGTAGAGACTAGAGTAAGACCATAATGTCGCGTGTCGGTTCCGTCCACTGGTTCCGTTGTACGGCGCGGGCGCGCGGCTTGCTATAATTTATCACTTTATAACTCTAATTTAGACGATTAAACTGCTGTTAAGTAGTTTGAACTTCTTGTACTCTCACGAAATGCGCGACAGGGTACAGTTTAAATTCACTTGGGAGATTTATTTAATTTAACGAAATGTTTGCGAATTGGTTTTCTTAATAAAGTAGCGCACTCGAGTGGTTCCGCTAAAATACCGATCATTTCTTTCTTGACATGTTCTGTGATAAGCGTGATTTATGAAAATAAATCTTGAGGCCATATTAAACAGCCGCCGCCTATACATTCCACGGAACTCAAACTTTTATTTTCGACGCCAAACCGTAACTTTAGCCCGGCGCATAAGATTTTTGCGGTACGTTTTGAGTTTATGAAGGTAAACTGACGTTGAGAATTCTCACCATGCCTGCCTGATTCAGCTGGATTGTGGTTTCATTTTCCCCACTAGTAGGGTGGGTGAGAGCGATATGATACCCTGACAGCCGACATGTGACAGGCTGGAAGGGAGACCACAGTCATTAAAAGTAAGCAAAAAATCCCTCTTCAGTCTTGTGTCCACTTAACCCTTGAAGTAGCATCAGTATAATGATACTGATGGATTGTGGTGTTTTTACAGTTGGTATATAAGTATAAACACAGCACAATCAAATGCTACTTCAAGGTTTATTGAAGTGAGCCTCAACTTCATTCTTTTGAATCATGTATTGAAATAAAAAAACAAAACTTGCAACAACAACAACAACAACAACAACAACAACAGTAAAACTAAAATTGCAAAAATAGAATTCAAAAGATGGGCGTTTCAGCTATATTGTGTATCTCTCTGTGATGGTGTATATTATGGGACCTTTTTTCGCAATGGAGCGTTGAAACGTTGGGTCATCATGAACCGTAACCTTTTAAGTTACCTTCAAAAACTTTTAAGGTGGCTCTATACAGTTTCTTGAAGTGGAAAACACACGTTCTAGATCCAAAACCTTGTACACTGATTATTTGTTAAAAAATGGAACTAACTGACTGGTATAGAACAGCATTATGGGAATCAGAAATTGTAATGAAAAAGTGTGTAACTGTGGTTGCTATGGCAACAAGACGTTTCAAAATGGCTGCTAATTTGCGTTCAAACTGGTTTAATTTGAAAACAACGTCGGTGACCCCAAATTTTTATTTTATTAAACGTTTTCTTCTAGTATGAATAATCACCTTTTTTTAATTTGAAAAATTTTGGATCTACAGAATTAATTTTTTTTAAATTTGACCTATTGAGTTTTCATACTAGAAGAAAACTTTTAATAAAATAAAAATGGGGGTCACCGAGTTTTTTTGCGGAAATTAGCAGCCATTTTGAAACGCCATTATTGCCATAGCAACCACGGTTACTCACTTTTTCATTTCAGTTTCTGATTCTCAAAATGCTGTTCTATACATGACATTTAGGTTCATTCTTCTAACAAAATATCAATGTACAAGATTTTGGGTCTGAAACCGTGTGTTTTCCACTTTTCAGCCATGCAGAGTATACCATTATTAACTGAACTGTGTCTACAGCTGATCAGTCAAGTATGACTTTACTATATGGAGAAATTGGCAAATACGTTGTAAATATGGTTGGCAGTTATTTTATGAAAATTGAAAACTCTAAATCAAAACTTATTTTTATTAGATAATTGATAAACCTCTTGGACAACGTAGTTGCCAAGTTCCGAATGAACCAGTTCCCAAAGAACTGACACACCACGGTAAAATAGTATGACGGAATTAAATCAACTGTGTGTCTATACCTAGCTGTAATGGTGTACTGCACGTGTACTATACAAGTATAATAAATACAACTAGTGCTTTAATATCTCCTCAAAAGTTTCGATAACCGAAAAATTGAAAAAACTACAATTATAAAAAGTAAACACTAATTTCCTTCCTTCGCCAAATACGTCAAAAGTATATCGTTCATACCATCTAATTCAGTCCACAGTCTTCTTGCAGGCACGTTAATGACAATATTCAATCGACAACGCCAAGTTCAGTTTGGTCGCCATATTGGATTTACTAGCAACACAAAAAAAAAAAATCCTTCAAAATCCCATAAGCATTATAATTCAATGAAATTGCACACTGTCAGAGAATTTCTACTGTGTTAATTTTTTTTGGACATTTGGTCCCAAATCTGGCCAAAACGCGCATTTTTCCATTTTTGTAAAACTCTACATCCATGTGGTTTTGGATATTAACTTGTAGCCTGTAGGTAGTCGAACCATGCAACATGGGGTAACAATTTAGTAAATGAACGCAATTTTGTAAAATATGTGTCGCGACTCACATGACCCTTATAAATTTATAAACTGAACTGATTATTTTCATCAGGGGTATATATACTGATCACAAACGAAACAGAAGTGATGAGCACCGCTGCCAGTCGTTTTGCGCTTATTTCATGTCCGACTCATATATAGAGAATAATACATGGATGTGCGGAAATATGAAATTTATTTCGAGTGTTGACCAGGATATCTCACGAGTGAGCGAAGCGAACGAGTGACATATCCTGGTCAACACTCGAAATAAATTTCATATTTCCAAGCATCCATGTATTGTTCTGTTTATTATATAAAAAAATTGTCCTATTGCCTTGCAAAAATTGTATTAAACGATAATGCTGATTCAGCGATAATCGTCACATGTGCGATTATCATAAATAATCGCACATGTGAGATTATCACTTTTATTAGTGGCGGAAAAATCAATAAAACACTCTATTTTATATAATAAATAGTTTTTTTCTAGTTTTTTTGAGGTTTGATTTAAATTCCTGTGCTAATAATAATCTTGTGAATTAGTTGTGTTATGCCAGTTGACTGTTTTGTCAACTAGAAGTATATGTCATGCATATACTATTTATGAATTTATGACTGCCCTCTTTGGCTCTTATATGAAGGCTCTTATACCGCACGATCTGAACAAAACCAAAGAAAACTGGAGGGGTATATTTTCACATGTAACTGCGTGGTTATAGGTAAAGAAAATCAAAAGCGGCGTGTTTGAAAATTTTCTTTTCCATATAGTCTTAAACCAAATTTGAAAATTAGCAGTTCTACATTTTTCTTAGGATAACGCCTGCCGCCTGGCAAACTGCATGTCAATTCTTTAATCCATTCTACGTTCAGATAAATTCCAAACTGACTATATATATGAAAAGTAATCCTATATAGTATCAGATCCTGTAAGAATTTGATGAAAGGATTAAATTTAATCTTGGACTTGAGTATTAGCATTAAAATATTTTAACTGCGTTTTCAGTTGTTATAATTAACGAAAAAATCGTTTTCTCAAAAATGTGCCCATTTTGTAATTTAAAATTCCCTGATTATCGTGCGCTATTTCATTTTTGCACCAAGATTTTAGAAAGTGCTTTTTTTTAGTGTTTGAAACTCGTAATTTAGACTTGTTTTTTGTCCAGGATCTAATCCCCACTTGGTGTCCGTTACATCGGATATTGAATGATTTAGAGGATTATAGGCTGCATGGCGACAACAGTGCCTCAGTTTCGTTGGAAAAAGCCGATTCTTTTGACCTTTTTATGCGCTTTAATTTACACAATCGTCATATCGTGCATACGATGATAGTGTTAAAGGATAGTCTTCTTCAACAACAACGGCGCAATTCGAAAACCGTTCGGAAAGTGATCACCAAACTGGGGCAAACAACAAATAGTTTACCAGGCAGTTTCCGACTGGAATTCGTTGCCACCTGCATGACTTATAAAGACAATCGACTGACTCACAACATATTTCAAATCAACCCTAAAGAAACTATATTAACAAATTTTCTATTTTTATAGATTTCGTTTAAAATTATGTATTTTAAAATTACTGTATATTTACGACAGGACTTCCCTAAAAATCACTATTAGTGAGCGGAGCTTCCTGTATAAATATTAAAATAAATAAAAAGTATAGACACTACCAAATGAAATGAGTGTTTTGGAACGCTGAACGCATGCATGCGTTACAGCGATAAAGCGATTTACTTGCATGGAAGCGTTTCATAAGTAATGTGACGCTTTTAAGCCTCTACTCCCCAGTTAACGCAGAAACTAATCTACGTTCACACGTATACGTTTTCGTAGCGTTTTCAGATTGTTCTCCGTCCTCAAGGGAATAGAAAACAATGGTCTATAGCTACTTACCTGAAACAATATGAAAACGCTACGAAAACGTATACGTGTGGACGTCGCCTAAGGCCATGTCCACACGTATATGCGTTTTCATAGCGTTTTTATATTGTTCTCAGTCCTCATGTAGAGGAGCAGAAAACAATGGTCTCATTACCTGAAACAATATGAAAACGCTAGGGAAATCGTATACGTGTGGATGTGGTCTGACTCTCAGATCGTTGCGAGTACCTGCATCTAACTAAAAATAATTCGCAGTGTCAATTATTTTCACTTTTTTTTTTTTTTGATGCAATTACTCGCAAGTTCTGTGATGACTGGAAAGAGGCTTAATTCTTATTAACGTAAAAATATTTCCACTCAGATTTTTTACACTTGCAGTGAAGGTGTCAAACTCGATCAATAACTATTAGGCCATATATATACAGGTGTTAATCCAGTCTGCAAGGATGATAATCCGTCTATAGATTTTGTTTTAATTGTCTCTATTGCATCTCAACATCATGCTTCTTGCCATGGCTAAACGGCATAAGCATTGACCAAAAAGAATGCTGTAGTATTAAACACACAACTGGCCAACAATTAAGCTATGCAACCGCATGAACGTGAACACAAGCAACAAGCACGTCGTATACGATGGGCACTACAAATCACATTCCACTACAAGTATAATTAGCATAGAGTAGGGTAGGGTAGAGCGAGGTATGGTAGGGTAGGGTATAATACGGTAGGGTAAGGTATGGTAGCCTTACGTAGGGTAGGGTAGGGTAGGATAGAGTAGGCTAGGTTAGATTAATGGGGTAGAGTAGGGTCGCGTAGGGTAGGGTAGGGTAGAGTAGCGTAGGATAGGGTAGATAGGGTAGGGTAGGTATATGGTAGGGTATAGGTAGGGTATGGTAGGGTTGGGAAGGGTAGGGTAGGGTAGGAAAGGCTAGGGTAGAGTAGGGTAGAGTAAGGCAGGGTAGACAAGGGGAGGGGAGGTTAGGGTAGGGTAGGGTAAGGTAGGGTATGATAGGGTTGAGTAGGGTTAGGGTAGAATAGACTAAGTTAGTAAAGTTGAGTGGGGTAGAGAAGGCTATATAGAGTAGGGTAGGGTAGGGTAGAGTAGTTTGGGTAGGGTAGGGTAGAGTAGGATATGGTAAGGTAGGGTGGGGTGGGGTAGAGTAAGGTAGAGTAGAGTATGTAAGGTAGGGTAGGGTAGAGTAGCTTGGGTAGGTTATGGTAGGGAAGGGTATGGTATGGTAGCGTCGCGTAGAGTAGGGTAAGGTATAGGTAGGGTATGGTAGGGTAAGGTAGTGTAGGTTAGGGTAAGGTAGGAAAGGCTAGGGTAGAGTATGGCAGGGTAGGTAAGGGTAGGGTAGGGTAGGGTAGGGTAGGTTAGGGTATGGTAGGAGAGGGTATAGGTATGGTAGGGTAGGGTAGATTAGGGGAGGGGAGGGGAGGGGAGGGTAGAATAGTTTGGGTAGAGTAGGGTAGAGTAGGATATGGTAGGGTTAGGGTGGGGTTGGGTGAGGTCGGGTGGAGTGGAGTGGAGTAGAGTAGAGTAGGGTGTTTGTTTATTGATGTCTCTAATGCGGCATTAGCAGTAAAAACAATTGAAACAAAGACGAAAATAGTAATTTGGGTAGTGTAGGGTAGCGTAGGGTAGCGTAGGGTAGCGTAGGGTAGCGTCCGATAGCGTCGCGTAAGATAAGGTAGAGTAGGGTAGAGTCGAGTAAGGTTAGGTAAGGTAAAGTAGGGTAGGGTAGAGTAGGGTTGGGTTGGGTAGGGTTGGGTAGGGTAGGGTAGGGTAAGGTAAGGTAGAGTATGGTTGGGTGAACTTGAACTTGGGTAGGGTAGGTTATGTTCGGGTAGAGTAGGGTGGTGTAGGGTATGTAGGGTAGGGTAGGATGGGGGAAGGGTAGAGTAAGGTAGGGAAGGGTAGGGTAGGGTAGGTAGGTTGGTATATAGGGTAGGGTATGGTAGCATTGTGTAGCGCGACGCTACTTACCCTACCCTACCCAAACCTACGCTACCCTACCCTACCCTACACGACGCTACCCTACCCTACCCTACATCGCTACCCGACCCTACCCTAACCTACATCCCTACCCGACCCGACCCTAACCTACTCTGCCCTACCCTATCCTACTCAACCTTACCTTACCATACCATACCATACCATACCATACCATACCATACCATACCATACCATACCATACCATACCCAAGCCCACCCTAGGGTAGAGTAGGACAAGGTAGTTTGGTAGTTAAGTAATTTAATAAAGTAGTTAGTAGGGTTAGGTAGGGTAGGGTAGAGTAGGGTAGGATAGGGTAGGGTAGGCTAGGGTAGCGAAGGGTAGGGTAGGGTAGGGTAGTGTAAGGTACGTTAGCGTAGCTTAGGGGAGGGTATAATAGGATAGGGTAGCGTAGAGTAAGTTCGGGTAGGGTTGGGTGCGTCGGGTAGGGTAGGGTAGGATAGGGTAGGGTGGGGTAGAGTACGGTAGAGTAGGATATGTAGGGTAGGTAGGGTAGGGTATGTAGGGTAGAGTAGGGAATAATGGTTGGGTAGGATAGGGTAGGGTAGGATAAGGTATGGTAGGGTAGGGTAGGGTAGGGTAGGGTAGAGTATGGTAGGTTAGGGTGGGGCAGAGTAAGGTATGTAATTAAGGTAGGGTAGGGTAAGGTACCGCATAGCGTAGGGTAGAGTAGGGCATGGTAGGGTAGGGTAAGGTAGCTTGTAGGTTATGGTAGGTATGCGTAGGGTTTGGTGGCGTCGCGTAGGGTAGGGAATGGTAGGGTAGGGTATGGTATGGCAGAGTTGTGTCGGCTAGGGTAGAGTAGGGTAAGGTAAGGTAAGATAAGGTAGGGTGGGGTACGAGTAGGGTATGTAAGGTAGGGTAGGGTAGGGTAGAGTAGCTTGGATATGTTATGGTAGTGTAGGGTATGGTCGCGTAGAGTAGGATAGGGTATAGGTAGAGTAGAGTAGGGTATGGTACAGTAGGATAAGGTAGTGTAGGGTAGGGTAGAGTATGGTATGTAGGGTAGGGTTGAGAAGGGTAGGGTAGGAAAGGCTAGGGTGGAGTAGGGTAGAGTAAGGTAGGGTAGGCAAGGGTACGGCACGATAGGGTATGGTAGGGTAGGGTAACGTAGGATAGGGTATGGCATGGAATGGTAGGGTAGCGTAGGATATGGTAGCGTTACGTAGGGAAGGGAAGGGAAGGGAAGAGTATCGTAGGGTAGGGTAGGGTAGAGTAGGTTATGGTAGGGTAGGATATGGTAGCGTCGCGTAGGGTAGGGTAGGGTGGGGAATGGTAGGGTAGGGTATAGTAGCGTTGCGTAGGCTAGGGTAGAGTAGGGTAAGGTAGGATGGGGTAGAGTAGGGTAGAGTATGTAAGGTAGGGTAGGCAAGGGGAGGGTACGATAGGGTATGGTAGGGTAGGGTAGCGTAGGATAGGGTATGGCATGCAATGGTAGGGTAGGGTAGGATATGGTAGCGTTACGTAGGGAAGGGAAGAGTATGGTAGAGTAGGGTAGGGTAGGGTAGAGTAGGTTATGGTAGGGTAGGGTATGATAGCGTCGCGTAGGGTAGGGTATGGTAGCGTTGTGTAGGCTAGGGTAGAGTAGGGTAAGGTAGGATGGGGTAGAGTAGGGTAGAGTAGAGTATGTAAGGTAGGGTAGGGTAGGGTAGGGTAGAGTAGCTTGGGTAGGTTATGGGAAGGCTGGGAAGGGCATGGTAGCGTTGCGTAGAGTAGGGTAAGGTATAGGTAGGGTAAGTTAGGGTATGGTAGGGTGGATAGTCTAGATTATGGTAGGGTAGGGTAGAGTAGGGTAGGGTAGGGTAGAGTAGGGTAGGGTAGGGTAGAGTAGGATATGGTAGGGTAGGGTAGAGTAGGATATGGTAGGGTAGGGTAGAGTAGGTTATGGTAGGGTAGGGTATGGTAGCGTCGCGTAGCTATGGTAGAGTAGGGTAGAGTAGTGTATGGTAGGGTATGTTGGCTATGTTACGGTAGGTAGGGTGGGGTAGGGTAGTGTATAATAAGATAGGTTAGCGTGGAGTAAGTTAAGGTAGCGTAGCTTAGGGTAAGGTAGGGTGGGGTTGGGTAGAGTAAGTTTGGGTAGGGTAAGATGCGTCGCGTAGGGTAGGGTAGGGTAGGATAGAGTGGAATAGGGTAGAGTAGGGTAGGGTAGAGTAGAGTAGAGTAGAGTAGAGTAGGGTAGGGTAGGGTAGGGTAGGGTAGGGTAGGGTAGGGTAGGGTAGGGTAGGGTAGGGTAGGGTAGTGTAAGGTACGTTAGCGTAGCTTAGGGGAGGGTATAATAGGATAGGGTAGCGTAGAGTAAGTTCGGGTAGGGTTGGGTGCGTCGGGTAGGGTAGGGTAGGATAGGGTAGGGTGGGGTAGAGTACGGTAGAGTAGGATATGTAGGGTAGGTAGGGTAGGGTATGTAGGGTAGAGTAGGGAATAATGGTTGGGTAGGATAGGGTAGGGTAGGATAAGGTATGGTAGGGTAGGGTAGGGTAGGGTAGAGTATGGTAGGTTAGGGTGGGGCAGAGTAAGGTATGTAATTAAGGTAGGGTAGGGTAAGGTACCGCATAGCGTAGGGTAGAGTAGGGCATGGTAGGGTAGGGTAAGGTAGCTTGTAGGTTATGGTAGGTATGCGTAGGGTTTGGTGGCGTCGCGTAGGGTAGGGAATGGTAGGGTAGGGTATGGTATGGCAGAGTTGTGTCGGCTAGGGTAGAGTAGGGTAAGGTAAGATAAGGTAGGGTGGGGTACGAGTAGGGTATGTAAGGTAGGGTAGGGTAGGGTAGAGTAGCTTGGATATGTACTGTCATGGTAGGGTATAGGTATGGTCGTGTAGAGTAGGATATATAGGGTATAGGTAGGGTAGAGTAGGCCAGGGTATGGTACAGTAGGATAAGGTAGTGTAGGGTAGGGTATGGTATGTAGGGTAGGATTGAGACGGGTAGGGTAGGAAAGGCTAGGGTGAAGTAGGGTAGAGTAACGTAGGGTAGGGCACGATAGGGTATGGTAGGGTAGGGTAACGTAGGATAGGGTATGGCATGGAATGGTAGGGTAGGGTAGGATATGGTAGCGTTACGTAGGGAAGGGAAGGGAAGAGTATGGTTGGGTAGGGTAGGGTAGGGTAGAGTAGGTTATGGTAGGGTATGGTATGGTACCGTCGCGTAGGGTAGGGTAGGGAATGGTAGGGTAGGGTATGGTAGCGTTGCGTAGGCTAGGGTAGAGTAGGGTAAGGTAGGATGGGGTAGACTAGGGTAGAGTATGTAAGGTAGGGTAGGCAAGGGGTGGGTACGATAGGGTATGGTAGGGTAGGGTAGGGTAGCGTAGGATAGGATATGGCATGCAATGGTAGGATAGGGTAGGTTATGGTATCGTTACGTAGGGAAGGAAAGAGTATGGTAGGGTAGGGTAGGGTAGAGTAGGGTAGGGTATGATAGCGTCGCGTAGGGTAGGGTATGGTAGCGTTGTGTAGGCTAGGGTAGAGTAGGGTAAGGTAGGATGGGGTAGAGTAGGGTAGAGTAGAGTATGTAAGGTAGGGTAGGGTAGGGTAGAGTAGCTTGGGTAGGTTATGGGAAGGTTGGGAAGGGCATGGTAGTGTTGCGTAGAGTAGGGTAAGGTATAGGTGGGGTAGGTTAGGGTATGGTAGGGTGGATAGTCTAGATTATGGTAGGGTAGGGTAGAGTAGGGTAGGGTAGGGTAGAGTAGGGTAGGGTAGGGTAGAGTAGGATATGGTAGGGTAGGGTAGAGTAGGATATGGTAGGGTAGGGTAGAGTAGGTTATGGTAGGGTAGGGTATGGTAGCGTCGCGTAGCTATGGTAGAGTAGGGTAGAGTAGTGTATGGTAGGGTATGTTGGCTATGTTACGGTAGGTAGGGTGGGGTAGGGTAGTGTATAATAAGATAGGTTAGCGTGGAGTAAGTTAAGGTAGCGTATAGCTTAGGGTAAGGTAGGGTGGGGTTGGGTAGAGTAAGTTTGGGTAGGGTAAGATGCGTCGCGTAGGGTAGGGTAGGGTAGGATAGAGTGGAATAGGGTAGAGTAGGGTAGGGTAGAGTAGAGTAGAGTAGAGTAGGGTAGGGTAGGGTAGGGTAGGGTAGGGTAGGGTAGGGTAGGGTAGGGTAGGGTAGGGTAGGGTAGGGTAGGGTAGGGTAGGGTAGGGTAGGGTAGGGTAGGGTAGGGTAGGGTAGGGTAGGGTAGGGTAGGGTAGGGTAGGGTAGAGTAGAGTAGAGTAGTAGGGGACGTGTTTGTTTATTGATATGTCTAATGGGGCATTTGCGGTAAAAACAATTGAAACGAAGACGAAAAAGTAATTTGACGACTGTACTGCCCTAAACCTCCGTTTTATCCAATCAGTTACTTCTATCACTCTTTTGAGTGTTTTTGCAATGTGTCAGACAGTTCTTTCTACTTCTTCCATCCAGTCTTTATTCTTGGTTTAATAGCACTATTATATATTGGGCCATTGGCCCTGTACACGCGCTTTTATTATCTAGATTCTAGAAATTATTTTAAAGTATAATTAAAACTTTCTTGGTACATTAAATATGTTATCCCTTCTCTTCCGCCTAAAACTGACACCTGCGCAATACTCCCCTTGGGCATATATAAGTTCCTCTATCTTTCTGCATTTGCCTATAGACTCCATCTCTTTTCTGCAGCGCGTTTCTCTTGCCATGCCTTAATTGTTAGTTAAGTTTCTTGTAGGTTTTGCAAGCTAGGTACTTAATTTCTATGTTGTCGTGGCTTTAAAGGTATTAGATCTAAACGTAATTTTAGTCTTTTTATACAGAACTTGACGAACTAAGAACACTTTTACTCGTAAATATATATTATATATTGCATGCGACATGCATGCACCTGCAACTGCAAGAGTGGATACAAAATAATTCAAGTGTTTTGCGCTAATATTTTCTCATATAGCTATAGTCCACCTGTCCACTAAAATAAATGTTTTACTAGTTATGCAGATGGTTAAACATAATTACTTTTTACAATGTTCTTAATGTAAACTTAATTATTTTTTCCATTATATTTTGAACCACGCAGAAAGTTTGTTTCCCACATAAATTTACTTTACCTATATATAAGTGAAAAATCTGTGTTCACTTTGTCCTTTGACTTAAAAAGCTTTCTTGCAGTTCAAGTTCAAATTCAAGAAAAACATTTCATCCTGAAGTATGTTTCTACCAAGCAAGTCACCTCTTGCTTATGTACTCCTGGTTTTAACAGGTTTTGCTTTTATTTATTTATCTTGTGGAAAACCTTTAACTGAAGACGCTGAAGACCAGTTATCAGCCGATTGCTTTGCCCCGTCTGGAGAGAACTGTGATTGGTATAGAAAGTGCTTGGAAAAACGCTACAAATGTGAACAAACGCCATTTCCTTACGCCATCCGTTTTGCAGAACATTTTTGCTTAAAATATGACAAGATGTATAATTCATTTACTACGAAAGGACAAAACTGGGTCGACGCGACACGAAAATGCTTACAAGTGGCTTTGGTACCTTTGTTGAATCCTTCGTCTCAAGAACCAACATGTCAAGAAATCAGAACATTTTCATTTAATTCCCACACTCCGTGCTATGTGTCTCCGGCTCCTGAAATATCTGTATGTCACCTTCCTTTCTTAGATTGGTTGCGCGTGTTTCATACGATCAAATCATCATTTATTAAAGTTACCATTCCTAGCATCCAGGGAGCAATTGGAACTTTAAAAGGTTGCATAAAACAAGGAAAATAGTTAATATGCAGTTATATGCTGAATTCAAGTAAATAAATTTACTGTAATTGCATGGATTCATTGAAAATGATAAAATAAAACTTATTAAAAAAACTTCTTTCGTCACCACCTTGCGTTTATATCTCTAAATACCGTATATAGTGCAAACGAGAATAATAAATAGACGCCATGTTTTTTTTAATTAAGATTGCTTGGGCAGTTTGGACGAAAACTAACGGCGCGGCTCGTCACAAAGATATATGTACACAAGTACAGAAACTGCATGGTCTATTTTATATCTATTCAGATTAATGTACAGACGATATGCTTTTATGAATGAATGAATGAATGAATGAATGAATGAATGAATGAATGAATGAATGAATGAATGAATGAATGAATGAATGAATAAATGAATAAATTTCTTTCTAAAATATATTGAACAAATTTACTGATTGTATGGCAAATGGCAACAATGAAAAATTTCTTTAAAAATTTCCTATACAGCGCATGCAGAGTTGAACAAAATTGTCTGTGTCTTGTTTCTAGAGGCTCTTGCGCCTCCACCGCTTTCGCCTCGCCAATTAGCCGGTAAATTGTCTGGCGTTTTTTACGATCGACAAAAAGCCGGTAAATTGTCTGGCGTATTATACGATCGACAAAAAAAGCAGGGCCGGATTAAAGGGGGCAGGGGGCACTTACACTGGGGCGGAACATTTTTGGGGCGTTTGGGGACGGCAAATTTTAGAAGGCAGTACTTTTTCCATGCCTTGGTTGACTAAACGTGAGATGTGAGAACCGAGCGGATTCCTTTCCCTCGAGTTAGAGTTAGATCACCTGAAATTTTTTCTTGATTCTAATTTACACCTTTATGATTTGCAGTTTAATTTTTGTAAATAACACAATATATACTATACACTGTACAATACGTTTCAAACAAAACTATAAATCCTGCGACTTCTACAGCGCAATAGCGGCCATACATTTCTAGGAATGAATCATGAATGACTGAGATCAGTCACTTCCAGAAACGGGGGGAGCCGGGGAGGTGATAGTTTCCGGGTGGTGATCATGATTTGCTCCGGGGCGGAAAATTTGTTAATGACGGCCCTGCAAAAAAGGTAATACTAAAGGTTTGTTCGGATAAAAAAGAGTTAAATATTTTGTTCATGGAGCCTAGAACAGTGTGTCAGAGCACAGAATAGATAGGTACAGAACTTGTCCGCTTGAGGCTGAGTGGGTAAATGAGTGATCAATTGATTGCAGTGCCTATATAGTTCTTCCGACAGTCCAGTTTGCGCATATTTTAAACTATCTTAGTAGTATCTTTGACCTACACATTATCCTAATACTCTAGTATAGGAAATAATTCTAATACTCTAATATACATTATATAAATGTCAGTTCTAGATCATAACTTCTCATTTCATAATTCTCCAATGTGAATGCCCGCCGTAGGACCATTTTGAAATTGGTAGGACGGGATAAAGACGCGACAAAAAGACCCTGGGAACGAGGTTGCACTGTTAGCCTGGCCCAATCAAAGAATACGGGCCATGTGTAACCACCAAAGACTTCTGTTTTCCAATTGGTTAAAATTTTCGCGCGTTTTTATTGGCTATGCGTGAAATTGCAATCGTCATCAGGGGATTTATGGTATTGAGTATTACTAACTAACACAGTTTGTGTAGCAAACAACTGACAATTATTACTAACATCAAGCTGCAATTTCTGAAACTAACTAATATCTATGTTTGTTGTCCGAAGTTACTTTTTTGAGTTTAACGAAGTGCGTTAGTTGCAATCCATTCACGCGCATTGTTGTTGGACATCTTCATTTCTGCGTCTACTCCGAGGGTGCGTTTACCGAACCGTGTAGCGCTATGTCAACAGCAGGGTCAACAGCACGGATGTTTCTGTCTCTGACTGTGTTTCGTCGAGCGACAGTCGCCCAAGCACGTGATATGACAAGCGACTGATCGACCAGTAAACTCGTTCTCATGATCAGGGTCACGGTGTAACACGCAGTACCTGTAGACGCATGTACGCTGTGCGTACCTATGTTTTTACTATATGTGCACAATATGGCCTATGGCATAACGGAAACAAAAGAAATTTAGGCAAACACAGTACTTAACCTGATAATAGGGCCTATAAACTGGTTGATTTATACTTCCAGAGAAGAGCCTCCTTCGTAGGCGTTCGTTGCAGGCCTTCGTAAACGGGTATATTCCGTGACCTTGACCAATCAAAGCTTTAGCCCCCGAAATCTGGAGGCTTTTTTGAAAGCGCAACTTTTTTTAACTTTATCCGTTTTAAAAAAAAACCGCGTCCACACAAGAACAGGAAAACAGCGTTTTCAATTTGAAGACCGTCTTCGAAAAGTTCCGTTTTTGATAACCACTTTATCGTTTACGTGTGGATGGAATTAGGCCAATCCGTGACAAACAAGTTGCGTTTTCAAAAAAATCTGGATACGTCTCGACATAGCCTTAATATTAAATTTATTGTTTATATTGTTTAAATGATTGGTCACCACAAGACAATGAACCAAATTATATTGGCTTATGGAGGCCCTAAAAAAAGCCTGCGAAGGAGACTAGTGCGACAGCAATACGCCTGCTCCATAACCACCCCTCTATTTGAGCTAGAAAAAATTATAGTTGAAAAAAACATAGTTGATTGTGAATTGTAATATAAGGTAATGCCATTTCAGACACTCAAGACCTCAAAAATTTGCGAAGGCATGGCTTGGACTCCCTAAAAGAGGCTTTTCCCTCGGCCAACCTCGTTTTACAATCCTAGATCCACCTCTGTACTCATCCCCCAAAATAATGTGTCTAATAGACCTTTCCGCATGAAGTGTGTGAATAACGTGTTGAGAGATTTGATTGGCTCTTGCAAATTGGACATTGGCCAATCAGATTCGTCAGAAAGAAAGATCACGTGGTCCATTCACTTCACGTGGTTTGCTCAGAGTTGCATGAGCCGGCAACACTTGGGAACATTTCTTGAATACTTCATGCTACACCAAAATTGTGGATTGGTAACAAAAACCAATATGGCGGAAACAATTCCGTTGTTGGAATACGAGTCTAGTATGTTTGTGGAACTCTTAGATGAAGATGGTTTATTTGTCACTGCTAAGTATGTGAAATATTATTTATTTTACTTGCGTGTTTGCTTTAAATCTTGATATTGTTTTCTGAGATGAGAGTACAAGACAATAATTATAATTTGTGGGACAGTGAAATTCAGGTGGAGAATTATCGATATTAGGTGCTCACTCGAAGCTTAAGTTGCATCTATAAATATCATTAAAATAAAAATGTTGTGACACGAGCTGCGTGTACCCAGCACCGCTGATCTTTATATAACCCAGCACTCGCCCCATAGGACTCAGAATCAATGTGTGTGTATTATTTATAATTTTCTTTTCTTTCTTTCTTTATTTTTTAGGGGAATTTCAGTTGATCATATTCTTATAAACTTTCTTAAAATTTACTGTGATCCTGCATCATTAGTTCTAGTTATAAACACAACACCACCAGAAGAGGTACTGTACAGACTACAGTTATGCACCTATTAATGTTAGTCCCAAGGGAGGGGGTGGGGTGGGTTGGGCAAAAGGTGGGGATTTGACATTTTATCGTTACAAATTTTCAAATGCCACTCCCTTGGGACAAAATTCCATGTCAAAATTTATCAAATTCCCCACCCTATTTATAGCTGTGCTATGACAAGTAAATAAATGTATAAACCAAAAGTGAGATGATATATTTCTCCACAGACTACAGATTTTGTCAACAAACAACATCTCAAAAGATCAATGAGTTTTTACAGTAATATTTTGCAAAAAAGAATCAAAAGATAAGAAATTATAAATATTTCATCACTGATGCACTGATAAATATCAACAGATGCATATATTAAACTTAATAAGGTGTTGGATATGCTTAAATTACCTCTGTCAGGCTCTTGTGACGACTCCATTTTGACAGCAGAATGAAAGCTAGCAGCAACAAACTCATGTCCAGTCTTCCTTGGCTACAATCAAAATTGACCAAAGTACCCCACCCTCGGGGAGAATTCAGTGTCAAAATCTTGACCCTGGGGACATGCGTTTTGATCAAAACACCACCCATTGCCCGACCCCCCCCCCCCCCCCCCCCATATGACTACCATTGATAGTTGCATTGGTATTGGCCCAGACTGGAATCTTTGCAAATGGGTGGATAAGAAAAATCTATGATGTTTTCGAAAGTGGATATGCATAAAAGAAAACCGATTTGTTCACGGATGCCTTATGGGGTATATGCCTAGGCTTTAAAGCTCTTAGCTTAGGGCTTTCAGAATTATTTCGAGTAGGTGGCTGTGATGAGAAAGTAGGTGGCTGTGAGGTGAGCGGGGAGTTTTTATCTTTAAACTACAACTAAAATTAATATATGTCAATAAATTCATGCACTTAACTACCAAATATGTTTAATATGCAAATGTTAATCAATAAAAATAACGATGTGGTGTTTGTTAGACATCGATCGGATGAGGGATCAGATTTCTCTGATGAATTGCGCATGACCACATGCTATGATGAGGCACACAGGGCTTTTGTTGTGATACTGTACTTTGAGTAATCAAATTATTATGGATCAACGTATTCATTTTGACAGGATTACTCGAAGTACTTGTTTTTCCATTTACCAAGATGGATGACGTCAATATTTTTGATTGAATACAAACATCGAGGAATAAAAGTAGACAAGGTTGAGTAAAGAATAACTTTATTTTGATGCTTAAAGTAGAGATAAAGGTGCAGAGCAGATATTTGAAAGAAAAGTAGCTGGCAGTAAAGCTCGTGGCAACCAGCAGAGCACCGCCAGGCACCGGGTGCCGGCTTATTTTGAAAGCCCTGTAGCTATGTGCCAGTCTGCATTCCATGTACTACATGCTGGAGATCTCTGATGTGGACTTGAAAAAATGGTCAGTGTGTTGGTGGAGATCTCTGGTGTGGACTTGAAAAAATGGTCAGTGTGTTGGTGGAGATCTCTGGTGTGGACTTGAAAAAATGGTCAATGTGTTGGTGGAGATCTCTGGTGTGGACTTGAAAAAATGGAATAAGATTAGTCAAGTAAAATGTGTTTTTACACATAAGAAATATTAATATTGCTTTAAACTTCTTCCTGATTGATTCAAAACCGAAAGAGACAACTGAAGATAAGAAATTGTGCAATCTCAGCACGTGTCTGTCACTCTCCCCAATCTGCTTTTTCTATATTATGCAATCTTTCATGTGGTGGTCAGAAATATTTGGCATAATCTGGGCTATGTGTAAACACCAAAATGGGAAAATAATGTTCAAAGTTAATTTGCTTACCCTGTTTGTATATATTTACTGTAGATTAAAGTATAGTACAAGTTAAATGAATTAGAAGTGTAAACAATATCTTTACGAGTTAATTCAATTTTGCGCAGATTAAGCCCAAAATATATAAGTAGGACCATGGATGACATAAGTTTTGTGTGGATGCAGATGATGTCATGAGAAATGCCATGGAGAAGAGCTTCGATCTTCATGCACTACAAAGATTCCAGTCTGGGTACTGGCTCTTAATTTCTGTGATATGATAAATATTGTATACATGTACAGTATACTGTATAGTACGTGTCAGTAAACTCAGTATACATGTAGTACATGTGGTGTAGTGGAATGTTTATAAATGAGCTTGGTGTTTTAATGTAACAGATTGTTTGGTTGATGTTTGTCAAGCTGTCTGGGGCTCAGAAATATTCTCTGAGTAATTGAGCTTAACACGTCCACTACACCAAACGTAATGTGTCTTAATTACTACTCTATATGAATTCATGCAAAATGTTTCTTTGACAGACCTTTCTTATATTTGTTGTTTGTCATTATCTTTAACTCATGCAATATGATTAAACATTCAATGTTGTTCTATTTAAAGGATCATTTAATTGATGAACTTGTTATGCTCAATGCACTGGCTCCCAAAGCAGTTACTAATGAATATAATGCATCTGGCAGGTAAATAATTAACAGTTATACCATGAGCTCGAGTCGTATATGAGCTCATAGCCAACGAGGCGCTTCGCCGAGTTGGCTATTAGTTCGTATACGACGAGAGCGAATGGTATAACTGTTTTATTATATAGCCAAGCACTGTACAAGAGACCAAAATTACAGCGAAATGTTTGAAACAATAAACTTCCGGCATAGGCAACTAATACTTCCGCCATGCGTAATGATGCATTGATTGCATTCACACAGAGTTTCTCGCGCTGAGCTGTTCGGTAAACAGCTTCGAAATGTTGTATAAATGTTACTCGAGAGGCAAAAAATGTGTTAAGCAGATCAACAAAAAAGATTAAAAGGTACCTTTATGAAGTCAAAAGGTGGGTCAGTTGTTATTAGCGTTGCTGTCGTGAAAAAAGTTTTGATTTCATGCAAAAATGAAACTGAAACACCTTCGGCAGTGAAACTAAATTACTTAGTTAGTTGTTTTTGAAAAAGAACATGCTTTTTACTACTCCAAATGCTTATCTAAATAAAAAAAGTCTCTTTACTGGTGATCTCCTACGAAAAGTGTGTTGTAAGCTTGATTTTAACCGTGAGTTTCTTTGTTTGGCAACAAATTAATATCAACCCGCTAATTTAGTCGTGTTTTTGAAGTCAAAAGACGTAATTTTTAGGTGAATTTTACCATTTGACATGCTAAATTGTGTATTTGTTAATGTATTTTTACACAATGTTGTTTTTTTAGACATTTGTTAGAGGGTGTTGATGTTTTTCTGTATAAAAATCCGTCAATTTCAACTCTTTTCGGCAGTTTAAAAAAACATGCCGCCATCTTGTTTTTCCTCTACTACACACGTAAAAATCTCACAGCTTGTCAACAGGATGTGTTCGCAACAGGTCCGTAGCAAGGCTGTTAACAGGTTGTAACAATGCTGTTCATTCAAGAAGCTGCTACAACCTTGTTAGCATCAACCTGTTAACAACTTGTTGAGTGCAGAGCGGTAACAGGTTGTTGGAACAACTTGTCATCAGCCTGTTGGAGTCATCAGCCTTGTTACAAGTTGTCAACAGCCTGCTACAGACATGTTAACAAGACTGGGACAGCCAGTGCGAACACATGACGGTGACAGCCTGTTGAACAGCCTTGTAACAACTTGCTTGCAGGTCTGTAACAGCTTGCGCGTTTTCACGTGTGTAGTAGGATATGAGCTGATATCCTAGTAGTAGGGAACCAATCAGATTACGCAAAAGCTCATATCCGATAGCATGCTATATAATAATAAGAGTTTGTTTGGTATAGGTTGAAATTGTATATAAATGAGATTTTAGCTTAAATCCTGTAAGCACATGACACATAATATACTTCGAATTTTAAAATGGTCTATTGCATTGTAAAACCACACCCTGTTCTGGACTTTGAAAATTTCAGGAGGGGGTACAAGTATTATTAATGATAAAAGAGGCACCTCAATAGGGAGGGGGCAAAAAATCAAATTCCAGCCCAGTTTTTTCTGACCCCTCCCCATCTCCACCCAATTTGTTTTGCTATTTGCCCTATTTGACATCTGATAGAATAATGTATTACTGCACATGTAATTGTGTAATTAATTTAGTACCAATTATACTGTGCTTTACACTTAATTTCCTAATGCAGGGAATCCATTTACTTAAATGGTGGTGTACTATTTGTCACTTCACGTATTTTGGTGGTGGACATGTTAACAAAAAAATTACCCATACACCTTGTTACTGGTATTGTTGTATGCAGAGCACACAAGTAAGTTACATTTTGCCCCGTTTACACGGTACTGGACAAATTTGAGACTGGTCTTCAATTTGTACAGTTCCACCTGTTTACACAGGAAACAAATTCGGAACCGGTCTCGAATTAGAACAGTTCCTCCTGTTTACATGGTGAAATAGGATGAATTTGAGACTGGTCTTGAATTCATCCTGTACCATGCAAGTGTACCCTCAGTTCATAAAGTCAAATATATAAAAATCTATTTTCTTTTGATCAAATCTGTTCATCCTTTGTTCTTAAGTAATCAAGTGAAAGCAGGTTTAAAAATAGATATAATTTTTAATTTTGATATACAATTTAAATTGATAATAACTGTTATTGTTAATGAAAGTTTTATATAAAGTTTAATTATTGTGTTTAGAATTATTGATTCTTGTCAAGAAGCTTTTATATTAAGATTGTACAGAGAGAATAATAAAGTAAGTTTTTATATTCATTTGTATTCTCACTTATTGTACTTCCTTAGTTAAATAAATAAGTAAAATTCACCCAAGAAAATATTTAGCAATTGAAGAATTTAGTTTATATCTATTACTAGTACTATGTACTATTTAAAACACGAGCAGAACGTGTTTTGAATGGTTTAAAAAACGATCACCATTTGGTAAGTTCGTTGGCGTAGTAATTTTGAAAAATAACGTTGTCTAAGGCGAGAAAATCAAAGCTAAAGTTTATGTAAATCAGGAGAAAATTTTATCAGATATAAAACCACGATACGGTTATGATTTTTCTTTGTGTTTTCCTCATGAATTATTAATGAGTTTTTTAAGTATATACAGAATCTAGTACTACAGTATATACAGTACAGACTGAGGGAAGGTTTGTCACCGTTTCGTGGCGACGCGATTTTGCTTCCGCGATCGCGTTTCAGCCAAATGCAATTAGGGTAAAACATACACACCTATATCACACAAGGGCTTTCGACCTGTTTCTTTAATAAGGGTAAAACCTAAACCATACAGGAAGACTTATTGTTGTTTAAACCCAGCAAGACTAGGTGTTATTTTTCTTGACCTTTCCAATTTCCATCTTCCTTCGCGAATGTGTTTCCCTCTCTTTGTGACGCTTTAAAACTTTAGAAATACCAGTTCGTGGAACTTTGATCCCTTCACTTTCTAAGGCATGACTAATTTCAGTGAGTGAATTGTCACTCTCACTAAGAGAGATTATTTGTCTTTGTGTGCACTCGTCAAACATCTTGTCCCAATGTGGAATTTGAATGTAGAGGCGAGAGTATACGAGAGAACCGGTCATAGTAGTGTATACGCGATTACGTTTCAATGAAACGCGATCGCGTTTTACTAAAGAACGATCGCGTTTCTCCGATCGCGTTTGGGAGAAACGCGATTGCGTTTGGGGGAGTCGCGATTGCGTTTGGGGGAGTCGCGATTGCTTTCGCGTTACGCTTTACAAATCATAGTGCGATCGCGCTTGCTTAAACGGGAATTAAAACGCGTTTGTGGAGCGTGACAAACTTTTCGTCTGTACTGTACCTGTAAATGTTTGCTATTAATGAAATCACGTGCTTGTTTAAGAATATTGTGACGTTATAGTTAATTGATGTCAACTCAATATTGTTCCCAGGTGTGTAAAAAGGAACCATTTGGTTCATTGGCCTTCAACTGAATCTACAATACAGCCAATAAAAATGACAATAGTAATGATATGAATGTATTTCTATTGTTTGTTAGACTGGCTTTATTAAAGCATTTTCTGATTCACCTCAAGCATTTACTGTTGGCTTCTCCAGAGTTGAAAGAGTGATGAAAAATTTATTTGTTAAAAAGCTTTACTTGTGGCCAAGGTGAGTCACTCAATATTTTCTGATACGGACATACAGTAATGTGTAATTCAGGGTAGATTCAGGTTTTAAACTTAACAGGGGGTGCTAGAAAGAAAGAGTATCTGTAAATATCAGCGAAAACAACATCCGAGAGAGCAGGTTGGATGTGAAAAAAACACTGACCATGGTTGGGATAATCTGGATATACATTTTGATTGTCGTACACTGACCAATTGGAATTTTACATCATAGTATAAATGTGAAGCATGCGTGTCTATTTTTATACATGACAGCGAGTGAATAGAATGTACAAAGCATTTACCACGATTTAATTTATTAAATATACAAATTTTGGGATTGGTTATGGTGAGAACCGATACAGCAATGGCTGAATACCAACACTGTCATTGACATCAAAGATATGTACTTTGTTTACCGTTATGAATGTGGTCTGTGTGAGGGAGGCAGAGTCTGTTGGGTGTACTTCCCGACATCTCCACAAACGCGGCATTGATGAATACAAGAGAAGTAACTCATCCATTGGAAAATATGTGAGAGATGTCGTTCACTGCAGTGGCACTGAGAGTCTGAGGAAGTAACAATTGATATGTTCAACATTTTACGAAAATGTAAAAACAAATTTGATTGTTTGGTGTATGAAGGACATTAAACCATCCTTTGATGTACAATTGTATATAGTTTTTACAGCTAGCTTATAAATAGTTTTTAATTAATTTGAACAATATTGAACGTCAAAACGTCGTGAACATTTATTTTTAGTAAAGATGTTTTTATCGTGTAACTTCCTTCTCATATACATGTAGCTAAGAAAACGTTGTTAAAATTTACTTTTGACGAACGAGTTTTCTTGTTTGCCGAACTGCTGAAGGTGCGCAACATTGTGATATTAAACTGCTAGCCAATGAAAACCTTCATACGAAATTTTTTCCTAATGAAAGCTATTGGATAGCAATGAAATTCTCAGAAATTTGAAACATAGGTGTTTCATCTGTTTCAATTGCATGGAAATCTCAATACTTGTATAATAAAATAATTTATTACATATTAAAAAAACAAACGGTGGTGGAGTGCCGAGATTTTAGAGAACGAAATGCTCATGACGTTTTAATTTGAAGCCAAGCCTTTGACCAGAGTGACTCGTGGAGTAATATAGAACTAGAGTACTATGATTATGTACTGTATTGATAATTTTAAATCATTTTAAGTAAGTGAGCTACCAATATTTTAGAGAATGAAATATCGATAAACGAGCCCAAATTTGTCTCTGTGGCTGGGACAATTTTGGATTCCGAATCGCTCAACCGTGTTCTTTAAATATTTTGAATAAGCGAAAAATATAAGATTTGTGCACTGTGAGACAGCCCATTATAGGCGCTTTGAAGTTTACCGACTTTCCAGATCATTTCTCCATTGACTACGTTAGACCCATGTCCCATGTCTTAGTTACTGATTTGCTATATTTAACAATTATTCGCCGAAGACAAGGTGAATATCGGTAAATAATAACCGAGACGAAGTCGAGGTTATTATTCACGATATTCACTGAGCCTACACATTTTTGTACTTTTAGGAACAACATTTTCTTTAAAATTATTAATTTTCTCTTCTGTCACATTGACAAATCGGCTGGCGGCTATTTTGAATAAACGCTGCAGGTGATTATCGGGAATTAATCAGAAGTAGCTCGACCAATGAGCGCGCGCAATTTTCTATAATCACCTGTGTATTTATACTAAAGACTGATAATCACAGGGAAGGTGGATTTTCCATTTATCATTAATATAATCTCCGAATTCTTTTTCAAATTTTGTTTTCTGATCACTTTACACATACATCGCTTTAATTTAAGTTCTTTTTGTTGCAAAAACAGGAAAAAATTTCGTCAATTGTTTGACAATAGACCTTTCCGCATGAAGTGAATGGATCACGTGATCTTTCTTTTTGACTAATCTGATTGGCTAATGTCCAATGTTTGTCCGAAGTTTTGGATGTCCGAAGTTTTGTTGCGGAAAGGTCTATTGACAGGCTCGATTAGTGCTCAGTTGTCGAGTAGACTGTTTTTAAAATTCTGAGATCTCTACCGTTTGTCCATCGGGCCTGTCTGTGTGCAAACGTTTCTTTATACAAAACTCACAATTAACAAACATAAAGAGACCTTTGCTACGCTGGCTTATGCATATATACTTGATCGATCACTTTTTTCACGTGCCCCCTTTCTTCCCATAATTCTTTTTCATAATTCACAGTTTGTTTTGACAAAGGACTTGAAAGGACTGAAATATCTTCAGTTTACCATGTCTAAGATTTTCTATATATCCTAGCACATTGTAATTTTTTTATATCCATGACTTCCTCACTTCCTTCTTCTGATAAAGGGCTTTCGCTTGAAACACCAGTACTTTGTTTTTTAAAATATCTTCATTTCACCACCTTTAAGATTATCTTTGTACCACACTAAATTTTATAGTATAAATTGAACTAGTATTTTATGTAATATATCATACACGAGAAGCCGTTTATTATCTGATTTGAAAACACCGAGAAGTGTGTTGAAAAATGAGGCGACAGTTTTTTACTCACTTCGAGGTGTTTTTAAATCAGATAATAAATGGCTTTCGAGTGTATGGTATAGCTTCTCAAATAACTCCATATTTAAAGAGAAATTTGAGGTACAAATTGTCTTAATTTATGAGCGTTTATAACAACGTCTCGGTAACTGATTTCATTATGTTTTCCTCATGAATTATTAATGAGTTTGAGAATGTTATTTTATAAACATTAAACTAAGTTAATTATATAGTTTTCTTCATTACTTTATTAATTATTGTGATTATTTTGATTAATAACAGATTTCATGCAACTGTGTCATCTTTCCTTGAAAGACATAAGGTACAATTTGTTTTGTCAAGTTGTAATGTTAACTGACCGTTCAGTACACATATTTAACTTGAGTTGTCATTTTCTCAGGGGAAAGGCGCGGGGAGGGAGAGCTTATATTTGACGGCGTGTGTGTGATTATTTTGAATTTGTTTTGTGGCGGAGGCACTTTAATTTATTAAGCGAGAGTAAACGGGTCCATAGCCTGTTGTCTATACTACTCGTTTATCCCCTTTAAGAATTTTATTCTATTTTGTTCAGCGCAGGGGGAACGTTTTGTCTGTGTTAGTTTAGGAAATACAGTAATTCGTTTATTCGCTTACATTGGATAATTGCCGTACGGCTGAGCTTGTCGTTAGGAGACTAAGAATGACAGACCGCTGAACAACTTTTAAAGAAGTATAAAATAAAACATACTAAATGCCATCTTCAAGATATGAGCTAATACAAGGTGAAAATTTTTTGTATCATCTGGAGTTTTCAAGATGGTATTGTTTTCTTCGGAATATGTTTTATTTTATACTTTTTCAAGTTGACGTTTGGCTTTTTAAATACCTTTTATGTGAGCCTTATAATTTTATGTTTTATTTGATTCTAGCCTGAAGTGATGGAACTTCACCTGCATCTTACAGAGTCAATGCTTGTTATCCAGACATCGATTCTTGAACTGATGGAAAGTTGCTTGAGAGATATTAGACGTTCAAATCCATTTGTAAGTTTTACTGGTGTACAGTAACTCTCGGTGTATGTATGTGTGTGCAGGGGCGGATTTAGGGTACGTCAAGCACGTCATGCGACGTAGACAAAAATCCCAGACTAATTTATTCGTGAATTAATTAGTTGGAAAACATTTTTAAAAATTATTTAAAATTTGAAAATTTCAAATTTTAAAAATATTCAAATTTTTAAAAAAATTATATGAATTTTTAAATTTTTTAAATTTTCAAAAATTTCATTTTCGCACGTATTTAGCGCGCTATATCGAGGAAAATTTAATAATTCTCTGACTCAGCCCCCCTCCTCGGCTGGAGGACACTTAGTGTCTTTGTCTACTTCATGTAACCTGAACGAAACTGTTCATACGGTAGGGATAGAGAAGGATTTTATTTACAAATGTGGATAATTAGACTACGTCAAAATGGCCGTCTACGTCGAAATAACGAGCACTGATTGGACAAAGACAATAGAGGTACGTCGGAAGTAGCCTGGTTCCCTGGCCCAATTTCAAAAGAAATAAGGGCCAGGTAACCACTAATCTCATTCTCGCGTCATCAGGGCTAAATCCACTTATGACGATTGCAGTTTTACTCATAGCCACGAAAAACGCGCGAAATTTTAACCAATAGGAAAGCAGAAGTCTTTAGTGGTTACCTGGCCCATATTCTTTGATTGGGCCAGGGTACCAGGCTACGTCGGAAGTAGATAGTCTACGTCGGAAGTAAAATATTTTGACGTTCTTGGCTTTTGATTGGCTAGCAAAGGATATTTCGACGTCACGGACTACGGCAAGAGGGCAAGACTACGGCATAACTAAGCTGCCTGAGCCGGCAGTGACTGACTCGACTTCAAACTTCTGCTTGAGACTGAGTTCGGTTTCGATTATGGCGTCTACGGATGTCACGGAACTTGTAGAGAACGCTCTACAGAGTGAAAACGATGACTTGTTGAAGACGATCTGTTGCGACTTGAAAAAGAAACTCCAATCGTGTGGTTTCCTCGCGAGTCAAGAGTTTTCGGCGCAGATTGGCAAGACAATATATCGGGATATCGACGCGGAGGCATATATTCCTGTTTCTGTGAAGAAAGTTAAGAAACGTTGTATTGCTTTAAGGTGAGTAGATACTACCAGCTATCTTATCTTTAGTTCCTCAGACTTGTGCAACCGTGAAAGGCGTAAATTATTTAAATTAATAGATGGATATGTAGATTGTAGAGCTCTCGAGTATATTTATGAATAATTCATCATATATAAATTATTGAGATAATGAGATGTGTTCACCATGTGGTTTAGCGAGACTAACCATACTTTTTAATAATAATCTGATCTACAACGTTAAATATTGAATTCCAATACCTTTACTGGAACAGTCTAGTGTTTATTTCTTTCTTATTCGATTGGTTTGGATTGAGTTTTGACTTTTGTGTTAAATCTGAATTGGTGTTTTGGTATCTGCCTCAATATAGATCTCAAGCATCTGGAAATTGCTTATACAGCTCTGTTTCTTTGGCCCTGGTAGGTAATAATTCTCTTGTTAGTGATCTTCGGGTTTTAACATCAATTGAGTTATATCTCAAGGCTGATTTTTATTCTCAGCACCCATATTTTTCATCTGCTTATGCTAAACACAGGGAAAAGGTTTCTCAAAATCTTAAAAACCTTTTACCCATGTCTGTGTCAAACAGAGCACTAGATTTTGGCTTTTCTGGGGATCAGCTTGTTAAGAAAGAAGCCATTTTAAATTGTTGTGATAAGACATGGTCTAGCTTCTTATGTATTCTTGGTTTGGCTTCTGTTATAAATAGAAATATTTATTGTTATTATCCTGACTGTGGGGAACAGAGATTTAAATTACTTTTTAATTGTAAAGTGGAACCTTGCCCACCTTTGAGAGCTATATCAGATTTACATGTCCTATTTTGTTTTCATGGCATTGTTGAATCAGGTAAAGTATTTCAACCTAATCATTTTGTCCCTCTCGTGTTTGATGATAAGCCAGCAGGAGGAGAAAAGAGAAAGTTACCTGCACCAAAAGTCTTCCCAAACCTGCAAAAGTCGAAGTCTAAAAAAACTTCCAGTGTAAATTTGGTTCAGTCTAAGATTTCATTTCCTTCTTTTGTCAGTGCACCAGACCCCAAACCTTGTCCTACTGACACAAATGTACCTATTGCTCCTGATCCATTGGCAGAGTTAATTGGCAAAACAGCTGCTTCTGCAACCAATTTACCATCTACAAGTTCAACTATAACTACTTCGCAAATTCATTTTATGCACGAGTATGATATCGCTACTTACAGAGAGAAAGCTAAAACTATGACTGATTCAGAAATTGATGTTCTAATAAAAAATGTGTTCAAACCTGATAAAACATACTCTTTCCCAACAACGAATGGTAGAAGCTTTCGTTTAGAATGGTTGGGATTATATCCTTGGTTATGCTATTCACCTACATGTAGCCAAGATGGTGCTTATTGTCTTCCCTGTGTGTTGTTTGGGGATAAATTTCCAGAGAAAGCCCTTAAAAAAAATGCTGCCAAAAACTTTTTTTCTCAACCTTTTAAATGTTGGAATGATGCTACTCGAAATTTCAAAAATCATACAGGTAAGTCTGGTTCCTCATCAACATGCTTACATAGCAGCACAGCAGGAACCTTTTTGTCTATCCAGGAGCAGTTGGCAGGTAAAATTCAGTCAATTGATGTGTTGATCAGTGAAAATAGGAGAAATAAGATTTCTGAGAATAGGAAAAAGCTTATTCCTATTGTAGATACTATCATAACTTGTGGGCGTCTAGGTTTATCTTTTAGAGGGCACCGTGATGATTCTCAATATCATCCAGAACTTGGAAGTTATTCTCAGGGTGGTGTTGGTAATTTCATCGAGTTATTGAATATGAGGGTTCGTGCAGGGGATGTTGGTCTTGAAGAACATCTGAAGACATGTGCAAAGATTACCCAGAATGAAATTATTAAATGTTGTGGGCAAGTAATTAGTGAAAAAATTGTTGATGAAATTAAGCAGAATAGGTTCTTTTCAATTCTTGCAGATGAAGCAGCAGATTGTTCAAATAAGGAGCAAATGTCTTTAGTTTTGCGATTTGTTGATAGTAATTTGAACATAAGAGAAGACTTCATCAAATTCATACACTGCAAATGGGGGCTAGCTGGTGCAGACCTAGCAGCAGTTATTTTAAAAGCATTAGCTGACTTAATAAAAATCAGCCTTGAGATATAACTCAATTGATGTTAAAACCCGAAGATCACTAACAAGAGAATTATTACCTACCAGGGCCAAAGAAACAGAGCTGTATAAGCAATTTCCAGATGCTTGAGATCTATATTGAGGCAGATACCAAAACACCAATTCAGATTTAACACAAAAGTCAAAACTCAATCCAAACCAATCGAATAAGAAAGAAATAAACACTAGACTGTTCCAGTAAAGGTATTGGAATTCAATATTTAACGTTGTAGATCAGATTATTATTAAAAAGTATGGTTAGTCTCGCTAAACCACATGGTGAACACATCTCATTATCTCAATAATTTATATATGATGAATTATTCATAAATATACTCGAGAGCTCTACAATCTACATATCCATCTATTAATTTAAATAATTTACGCCTTTCACGGTTGCACAAGTCTGAGGAACTAAAGATAAGATAGCTGGTAGTATCTACTCACCTTAAAGCAATACAACGTTTCTTAACTTTCTTCACAGAAACAGGAATATATGCCTCCGCGTCGATATCCCGATATATTGTCTTGCCAATCTGCGCCGAAAACTCTTGACTCGCGAGGAAACCACACGATTGGAGTTTCTTTTTCAAGTCGCAACAGATCGTCTTCAACAAGTCATCGTTTTCACTCTGTAGAGCGTTCTCTACAAGTTCCGTGACATCCGTAGACGCCATAATCGAAACCGAACTCAGTCTCAAGCAGAAGTTTGAAGTCGAGTCAGTCACTTCCGGCTCAGGCAGCTTAGTTATGCCGTAGTCTTGCCCTCTTGCCGTAGTCCGTGACGTATTAGAACTGTAAAGGTTTTGCTAAATAGTCTTGTCAGAATGCAGGAAATGCCATTTCAGGGAACCAAATTTCAAAAAATTTCCGGGGGGGCATGCCCCCGGACCCCCTAGAAATAATATTTCCGGGTTTTGACGTACTCTGAAAAATTCCTGGATCCGCCCCTGTGTGTGTGTGTATGTGTACGTGCATGCATGTCAATTTAGATTGTTTGTGTTAGTGTTTAATATAACGCTTTATAAAATAAAGTATCTGAAAATGAATACAATGAATATAAAATGAATATAAAAAGTTTAAAGAAAATTTATTAAACTTTTTATATTCATGTCTTGAATTTATTATGGGTTTCTATATTAAGATACTGAGCTGGGCTCTAAAAATCGATAGCCAAGAAAATAATGAACACGAAAGAAGTGTAAAGGTACTTGGCTATCGCCTCGTGCTTCTACTCAACTTCTTTCGTGTTCAAATGGCGTCAAACGTACCTTTTTAAGAGTACATTTGCACGGAAGTTTATGTTTTATTTGTTAAATATAACGTACTATATCGTGATATAACGTGATTGTTGTAAGATGATAGGACGTGATCATAATTTATACAATACGTAAGGTCAGTGATCCACTCGCCCCGGGGGTTCGTGGGCCACTTTTTTTGTTCCTACCACGTTGTGGCGTCGTCTGTGCATCTATAACTGAACAGACAACAGGAAAAATGGAATCTATTAGTTAAATTGCGTGATTGTGGTAACGTGTTTTTTTTGGGTTTTTTTTTTTTTGGCTGTAGTTGGATGCTGAAGAATTAACGGTTGAAAATAGTATCAATAAGTCTTTTGATAAATTAATTCGACTCCAACTTGACCCAGTATGGCACCAACTGGTAAGTGAGACGAACTTCAAGCCAGAGTAGCTGCACCTTAATATCATTATTCTCCACACGAGTTCAATTTCCCACAATGATTATTCCAACATTTATTTGTGTTTTATACAGAATACAAAGACAAAGCAACTTGTTGCTGATTTAAAGGTTCTTAGAATGTTGCTTCAGTGAGTGGTTGCTTAAATAATTTTCAATTCAAATTTGTACGATCATATTTGGATTTTGAGTTCGCTTCCTCCACACTAGTGGAGGTGGAGGAGGATAACTCCGAGTATTTTAGTGCAGAAATAAGCCGAAAAACGTTTTTACTTTAGTTTTAAATAACTTTGCTCGGTTACCTGTGCCCAGTTGCATGAACACTAACGTCCAGCCTAAGTTCTAACGCCCCATGTTCAATTTATTCAAATTTATTGTCTTTAAGCGTCAGAAACTAGGCCGGACGTCTAACGTTTATGCAACTAGGCCCTAGCAGCTATTAAACTGAAAACATTATTGTTTTTGGTGCTTACATGTTGTTTTCAATTGTAATATTTCTCATTTCAGTTACTTAACACAGTATGATTGTGTGACGTTTTACAATTTCCTGCAGTCTCTAAGGTATGATATAGTTATTTTAATTTTTACAAGTCTGGAATGCGTGAAAATCTTGCTCTATGATTGGTTAACGAGCAGTCCGAAATTTTAGAGTATGAACGTCACAGGCTAAAATCATGTTTTTGTGTGGGTTTTATGTTATAAATCTTTTTACAATATTTTATGTCTTTTTAAATTTTTTTATAAAGTTTTAATGTGTGGTTTTATGATGTTTGTGTGTTATTTTATTTATGTAGTTTTACTGTAAATAATTTGTAGTTCTTTAATCATTGCAGAGCAAGTGAACGTGATACGATTAATCACAGTATGTGGATGTTGATGGATGCAGCAGAAGCATTATTTGTGGTAAACCAGTCGTAATGTATCTTGCCATTATTTAAAACGGCAGTATCTATTTAAGAATTAGAAAATGGCCACCCGTGTTTATATAGTCAGAGTCTGATGCAAACACGAGAGTAAGGCAGGAGAATTCGAAAGTTTATGTTTACATAAGTATTTTCAAATTCTCTCAAACTCACTGGAGTGCTTGCATCAGGTTATAAATGTAATCAAGTCAACAGGGGGTCTATTTTCAATTTCGTTTAGGAACTAAGACTAAGAAATGTGACGTGACGTCACATGAACAATGGTTAACTGACCAATCACAGCATGCGTAAGACGCAATCCATTTTCTATAATTAGCTTATATAGAAAAGCCAGGAAATGTAAAGACTTTTCACTGAAAGCACTGCATATCCTCTGTATATACATTCAATTATTCAACTTCAACCATTCTTTTGTTTTAAATATCAGATAAATCTACAAATTATCTAGACGTTGAAATTATTTAGAGCAATATGAAGACTGTTTACATTCTAGGAACAATCCAAGATAAATTACATATCTTCGTGCGACCATGTATTATTCTTTATTTATTATATAAAAATATAAAATAGAGTGTTTTATTGATGTTTCCGCCACTAATAGAAACGATAATCTCACATGTGTGATTATTTATGATAATCTCACATTTGTCGATTATCACGGGACGTATTAGAGTGTACCGCTCTATTTTTGTGGGGAGATAGGACTATTTTTTTAATATATTAAACAGAACAATACATGGATGCAGTATTGCAGTTCTTCCACGAGTGTTTCTACAACTCTATAGGAATACGGAAAAAATGTTTTCTATTTCCTTTATAAAATAACCCGTCAAAAATAGATTAAACCTTAAAATTAATCCAAATAAAAAGGGTAAATTATCCTTACTGTCCATGGATGGTTCCCAACTCACTCGAGTGTTTGCATCAGGTTATATAAACACAGGGCATCCATTTTCTATTTCTTTTATGATATAAGGCTAAAAAATGTGACGTGACACATCACAACCGCGTTTACATAGCCTGATATAAACACGGTAATTGACCAATCACAGCGTGCGTAAGACGCAACCTATTTTATAATCTCTTAAAAATGCACGGAACCCAGCTAATCAGAGCGTGCGTAGAGGGCACCTTATTTTATAAATAATAATGCGGGTTTTTTTGTGTAGCATGCAAGAGAAAGAGTTTTCAAACTTGTTGAAAAGAAATCTAAAAAGCAGAAGACATCAACTGCTGAGGAAGATGATGGGTTTGTAATAAATATAAATTTTTGTAAATGTTTATGGTGTTAACATTTTGTAATAGAATCTGATATCGCCTACTATGTGAAAGTCATTTTTTAAATTATTCTCCTATTTTCTTTGGTGTTTTCGTATGTAGTAAACGTTCAGTTGAAATGGATACTTCAAAAGGTAATTGTTCAACCTGGTATACCGAGGGCATCTTTCCTCCACGGTGGACAGTTGGCGAAAATCGTGTGCCCTTGATTGGCCACATGACACCTAGAATTTTAGGGTGTTTCAGGGTGTTTTGAAAAGATAATTTATTAAGATGACTAAGGGTTAAGGGATAAGGGTTTTACGACCGTGGATGAGCTGGTTGCAAATTTAGCGGTAAATTTACTGATAATCGGGAAATTTTATGACGTCAGCTTGCGTAAAAATTCCCGAAAATGAACGCAGATATCTAGAGAAATTGTGTTTATGATATATGAGATTTTATGCAAATTACGTTTTCTGGATTTATTGGAAACACGATTTCCTAACTTAGGTAAACTTTGAGGGTATATAAAACTTTTCAATAATCAAGACAACCATTAGAGCTATGCAGTGAACTAAAATGAATCTCAAATCTGTATTACAAAATCTTTTTATGAGCAACAATGTAATTTTGTAAGATTAAGACTATCGGGCCACATTAGCACTTTGAAGCCTGACGACGAGTCTTTAAGGTTTATTCTGGCTAACGCCAGACGATTTTATTCAGCACAGGGAGAGGTCCAGGCCTCAAAGTGTTAAAACCTATCTCTTTAACACTTTGAAACCTGACGACGAGTCTTTAGTATTTTATTCTGGCTAACGCCAGACGATTTTATTCAGTAGAGGGAGAGGTCCAGGCCTCAAAGTGCTAAATTGTTTACCATAATTTTCAACAACATTTTATCAACCGTTAATAGTATTTTTTTATACAGTCAAACCTTTCTTTAGTGGACACCTTTGGGACTTCGTTTAGCTCTTGGCTTAGAAGAGGTGTCCGCTTAAAATTGGTTATAATTATAATGTTTTATAATGGTTGCGATCCTAAGATAGGTGTAAGAGAGGTTTCCATTAATACGGGTTCTACTGTATAATGATGTTTGTATTTTTGACATTACCAGAACTGGTTCTTGAGGAAAGTCCCAAATGGAAACTTTTAACTGATGTGTTGGAGGAAATTGACAAAGAGAATTCGAAAACAGGTACGTTACCATAGTTACATACATACATACAGGTCGACCGCAGTCGAGGAGCCGAAGGCCCCTCTTTCGTTTAGCTGCTACCCTAAGGCAGGGGTGGGCGCCACTCCTATCCCAGATCGTGTTGGTTTTGCGGAGGGAGGAAAACCGGAGAACCTGGTGAAAAACCCTCGAAGCCCAGGAGAGACCAACTAAACTCTACTCACATGGTCCAAGCTCGAGAACGGGGCTGTTCCCAAACGGTCACCCATCCAAGTACTAACCCCGTCCAACCGGGCTTAACTATTGGTGAGAGGCAGCGCCCTAACAGCACACGCCACCCGTGCTCCCCTTAACTCCCCTTACCATAGTTACCATGTCATTTGTATTGTCAGAGAGCGATGGAAAGTTTCTGGGAACAAGGTTGTTGTGTGGTGATGTTTCAATTGTTCTATATTTACATTTTATTCAGAGTTCATTTTGATTTGCTGAACCCTTGGCTTGTTGACTCCGGCTTTTACCATAGCAATATTTTATTTACTTAGAGGATGAGGAAAATAATCACAATATTTTGGGATAACTGAGTTCAAGAATTGTTTTAGTATTAAATTTAATTTTAATGTTGTTATATCTTGTGTAAAGTTTTAACCCGTCTTAAATCCAAGCCACTTTGCACAGGACTAAATACTACACTGCGCGTGAGCAGAGTGTTACTTGCAGCAAAACTACGTTCGCCCCTTTTGCGCGTGCGTAGACGGTTATTTATAAACGGTTACTTACAGCTAACGCTGAATTTAATAGCCAGTCCAAATCGAGAGAAAAATAAATTGAATTAAAAATAATAAAAATGGGGTATCTAGCTACAAATCTCTCTCGATAAAGTAAATGGTTTGAACCTAGGAGTATTATTAATACATGTTTGTGAAAATTGCTCTGGTTACTGACATAGACGAGAAACTTTTACAAACATGTACTAAATCTCACTCGAATTATAAATCTTCAAAGAGCCCAGCTCAAAATTCTTAATACAGCCATAATAAGAGACAAAACAAGTCAAAATATTTTGCGATTGCCAAAATCTTCAAAGCATTATTATTTTCCATTTTAGATGAGCCTGGTCACGTGTTAATTGCTGCTTCTGATGAGCGCACTTGTGCTCAACTCCGAGAGGTAAATTTTAAAATAATACTTTAAAATGTGTGTTGTTGGTTTGTGCCATTGTCAGCTCTGGTTAACATGCAGAAAACCATTTTTTTTCTGAACTAGACTTAAAAGTGTGACTGTGCTTAGAAAAAATGGATGAAGCGCGGTCAAATTTAAACATAATCAGAAATGCTATTTCAGCAAAAGCTCGTTTAATAAATTGTTTTTAGTCAGCGAGCGTTTCTAAGTATTTCAGTAACTGTGCTTGTTGTAATGTCTGAACATTTTAACACAACTCAATCAGAATCTTTTAATCTTTTGTGCGTTTGAATGATAATTTAATCACATTTAAATTATCATTTTATAATTTTAAATTTTTTTGTAATTTATTTAAATCTGTGTTATTTCTAGTACTTGTGTGTAGGTGGTGAAGCACTTCTTACTCGTCTATATCATAAAGCAAAAAATCCCAACAGTTCTGACGAAACAACATCCAGCAAAGGTACTGAGCAAAATCATGCTTTAAATTTATTTGACTTAAAAGGATATATTTAAAATATATTTAAATTCATTTGACTTGGATATATACTGGTTTCTAAACTGTTTTCTCCCATGACGAGATCTCTTTATCGAGAACGATTAGAAAGATTGTATCTAGTTACTTACTGATTTGATTTAATCTCTTTAATTTGTATCCTTTTTATGTATTACATATATTTTAATATTTGCTATGAATCAATACTTTATTAGTAATTAATAATTAATTATAACTTATTAATTATAACTTATTAATTAATTAATAATTAATTAATTAATTAATATTTTGGAAGCTGTTTGGTGAGGTACAATAAGTAATGTTAGATGTTCTAAATCACTTTGCAATTGTTATTTACAGTACTTTCGCAGTGCTCATCATGTTTGCCGGCCACCGTTTGCTATGAGCAAATAATTCACTCAGATGCGCTCAATCGGCCATTTGCACGATGGCGTTGGGCGACTACAACTACCAGAATGCTTACCAGAATGCTTGCAAGTATTCTAAGGTTTGGGCTAAAAGGGATGACTCAAAGGGACCCGTCCAGTCCTTTCTTTCACATAATCGGCTTATTGATCCGTACGCATAATTGATTTTGACTATACACTAAATGGTTTTCAAAAGTCATTCAAAGGCCTCTAATTTGGACTAGACCGAGTTTTAAAGTGCGGGGAATTCGTTCCAGTCCTAGGTCTAGTCCTCATTGTCGGCCTTTAAATATTACATAAAAGATTACTGTCACAAATTGTTCTTGTCTTCGATGTTAGGCAGTGGTCCTGATGTACGTCTTTGTGGCAGAGACTGAACGTTAGATTCGAAACTACAGTTGTAGGAAAATTTTACATATTATAAATATATTTTTAAATAACTGGAAGGTTGTCTAAAGCACTGAGTCAATAACAACGATAACAACAAAGAACATGTCGACCCCAACAGGTTTAGTATAGCGTACATATTTGTATAACTTTTTTTCTTTTTTTGAATTTTCTATAATATAGATGCAACAAATCAACGCAAGTTGGCTCCTGGTCCCAGCAATGATAAAGTAGGTTTATATATTAGGCGCGCAACCAACACTTTCCTCCGGGGGGGGGAGGGGGCATAGAAGGCGTGATTTCTGTAAAGAGGTCCGGGGGCATGCTTCCTTGGGAAATTTTAGAATTTTCAAACCTCAGACATGCGAGTTTCCTGCATTTGGAGACGCCCTTTAGCAAAATGTATTCCGTCATCTTTAAGGCCTGCGCTAAACGTCGCACAATAGACGAATTTAATTCAGACGAATTTAATTCAGACGAATTTAATTCAGACGAATTTAATTCAGACGAATTTAATTCAGACGAATTTAATTCAGACGAATTTAATTCAGACGAATTTAATTCAGGCGAATTTAATTCAGGCGAATTTAATTCAGGCGAATTTAATTCAGACGAATTTAATTCAGACGAATTTAATTCAGACGAATTTAATTCAGACGAATTTAATTCAGGCGAATTTAATTCAGACGAATTTAATTCAGGCGAATTTAATTCAGGCGAATTTAATTCAGACGAATTTAATTCAAACGAATTTAATTCAGACGAATTTAATTCAGACGAATTTAATTCAGACGAATTTAATTCAGGCGAATTTAATTCAGACGAATTTAATTCAGACGAATTTAATTCAGGCGAATTTAATTCAGACGAATTTAATTCAAACGAATTTAATTCAGACGAATTTAATTCAGACGAATTTAATTCAGGCGAATTTAATTCAGGCGAATTTAATTCAGGCGAATTTAATTCAGGCGAATTTAATTCAGGCGAATTTAATTCAGGCGAATTTAATTCAGACGAATTTAATTCAGGCGAATTTAATTCAGACGAATTTAATTCAGACGAATTTAATTCAGGCGAATTTAATTCAGGCGAATTTAATTCAGACGAATTTAATTCAGACGAATTTAATTCAGGTGAATTTAATTCAGACGAATTTAATTCAGACGAATTTAATTCAAACGAATTTAATTCAGACGAATTTAATTCAGACGAATTTAATTCAAACGAATTTAATTCAAACGAATTTAATTCGAAATTAACTACGTTGGTAATACGACATAAATGCGACGTCGAGTTACACGTAGAATTTTAGTCGAATTTAATTGTTTCAGTACTTGGACTCGTGGCGCTTGAAAACGACTTCTTGAAAACATGGCGCCGGATTGTCACAGACAGAGGAGAAAAATTTGATTCGAAGCGACGATAATTCGTCGTGTAATGGCCGCCGAATTAGAATTCTTTTATGTGCATATAAATTAGCCCTTACGACCTCGTTTTAAAGTAAAAATTATTTTGAATTTCACACATGAAAACGAGTTCATAAGGGCTAATTTATATGTATATAAAATAATTCGGCGGCCATTTTTGAATAAGGTCTATACGCGACGTATACCTCGATTAAATTCAACACACGAATTAAATTCGTCTGAATTAAATTTTCGTCGAATAAAATTCAAACAATTAAATTCGTCTGAATTAAATTCGTTTATTGTGCGACATTTAGCGCAGGCCTAAGCCTTTCACGCATGGCTTCCCGAGATGTCTCTCCTTGACGAGTACAATCGTCTGGCGTTAGACAGAGTAAAAAGATGAAGTTGCTCGACAACAACAATGCGAGTGAAAGGGTTAAGATAATTACCACGTTCATGGGTTTTATTAAAGTGCTTGTACCCAAATATGGTATTACGGCATATGGATTATATTTAATGTGTATAGTTGAATGCCAAAATATTTTTTGATTTGAACTTTTATTTCTTCTAATGCTGAGGTCTGTATTCTCCAAATGGTAACGAGATGACGTCTGTGTAGGCATAATTTGCATACACAATGTTCTGTTACAGCAGAAATATTACCCAAATCACATGTTATTAATGGCATACTTGAATAGTATATTCTGTATTTTATCATTTTTTCATTAAAATCTTAAAAAAAGGGGAAAACACACAAATGCCTACATTGATGTCATCTTCATTACCATTTTGGAAATACAAACCTCAATATAACAACAAATAAAAGTTCAAGTCAGAAAATATTTTGGCATTCAACTATTTACTTTATATAGAATCCATATCAGTAATATCTTATTTGAGTTTACTGGCACTTAACGCATTCAGTTTATTGAAAATGAATATTCAGTTATTTTGAGAATTTAGTTCATTGAACTATTTTATTAACTTCCGATACTGAAGAGTACACTCGACAAATTAACTAGGTTTTACAGTAAAACGGGGGAAAACCAAGGAATAAAAATATTTTAGAGAGGTAGATAGTTGGTAGGGGGGATAGGTAGGTAGATAGGTAGGTGGGTTGGCAGGTAGGGGTCTATGGTAGGTATAGGTAGGTAGGTAGAGAGGTATGGATGGATGGAGTGAATGAGTGAGGGAGGGGGGAATGGGGAGGAGGGGGTGGGTGGGGGAAGGAATAATATATATATATATATAATTATGATATTTTTTCTATAATGTAAATATGTAATCATATATACATTTCTTAAGGGAAATCTGATTTGGAAGTGTTATTTTATGATAATATTTTGTTAATAATATAATCGTGGACATTATGTTAATTTGTTGTAACTTAGAAAGACAAATCACTGAATACTAATCGGAAGAAAGCAAGAGCAATGTCTAAGAAGCCGAAGAGTAATAAAGCAAGCAAGACAATTGATCAGTTTGTAGAATTTATTGATAAGAATGAAGACAATATTTTTCAAAAGTAAGAAGGATCGTTATACTTATTGTTCTTTAGTTTTTTATTTGTATTTACCAAATGCTGTGAAACTTGTTTGTTTGAAGAAAAGAATAAGAACGTTTTTAATCAGTTTGCACAAGTGAAAATAAAATAAATATAGATTATTGTGGTGCCCTGACGAGTCACGAGTTAGCAGGACTTTATTTTCTGTTCGTTCGTTCGTTCGTTCGTTCGTTCGTTCGTTCGTTCGTTCGTTCGTTCGTTCGTTCGTTCGTTCGTTGGTTCGTTCGTTCGTTCGTTCGTTCGTTCGTTCGTTCGTTCGTTCGTTCGTTCGTTCGTTCGTTGGTTCGTTCGTTCGTTCGTTCGTTCGTTCGTTCGTTCGTTCGTTCGTTCGTTCGTTCGTTCGTTCGTTCGTTCGTTCGGAATCAATAGGGACGGCACCGCCCTTTAGGACTGGTCTGGTTATATTAAAATTCTTACGGGAAACTTGGCAATGTACATGATGTATTTTAGTTTACACCGACTATTGTGTAGCAAGATATGTTTTAAAGCATTGTTTTTTGTCCAATACTCTAGTGAGATCAAGGAGACAAGCAGCGGAACAGGAAAACTACTTCTTAAGGTATTTTGACGTATTTTTATGTTTCTCTTGTTCTTCCAGTTCTGTTCCCAAAGATCCAACGTCAAAATGTACTCAACTTTTACAGAATACTTTCTCATTTTTGGACGGAATTTTTGTTACCTATTTGAACAGATTTATTTTCAGACTTAATTCTAAAAGAACGTAATTCTAAAAAGCAAATTTAATTTATATAATCATCCTCATAACGTTATCATTACGTCATCATTATTACCAGGACGTCGTAATCTGTTGCCTATGACCTATTACAAGACAGGTATATGGATCAAGTCCCGTCAGATTACGTCAGACACGTCATGTTACGCCTTTTTCTTTGGCTCAAAATCCCGCAAGAGTTTCTATATACTTTTTAAATTTTTATTATAAAAAATAAGTAGATTTTTTTTAGTTTGTTTTAAGACTGAAGACGTTACAACATGGTGAGAACATCTGTGACGCATTGTGGGTCACATTGTTGTTCTACGTTGTGACGTCATCTGTGCATCTATAAATTAAATATATTTGTTAAATAGACAGCGAGTAGAGAAGCCAATGAGACTAGGACAATTGCAATATAATTCTCGTACGTTTTTAAGAATAACTTATTCAACATATATTTTGTAATATTTTTAGACCAATACGCCAGACGAGTGCAACATTACTTTTGGTTTGATCTCAACTCCACTTATCGTTATTCATCCTCTCAATGGAGCAAGGTTTGTTTAATCGTTTATTGAATTGTTGGTTTGTTCCTTTTTTATGCAAGTATACCTTTCTGGAAGGATTTTAGTTCTATGTTTTTGTTCACATTTATGCAAATGTTGCACTTTCACGCTTGCTAAGTACATTGTATTTTTATAATACAACGTTGCTGTATAAATATTAATAAACGTAAAACAAAAGATTTGTGCACTTTCAGGCCACCCTCAACATTAATTGCAGCTCACTGTTTGCCGCGTTTCCAAACAATTTAATTATAGGGACCATGGCGTATAATTTTCCTCGAATTTGTTTTAAAGAACCTCTCTCGCAATTGACGAGTTTCCAAGTGTTGCGCGCGCATTATTTTGGCGGGCTCAACCATAGAGATCATATAAATACTAGAGGGGGCATCCTATCTTAATTTCAGTCAACCGCGGGTAACCAATTGAACGCCGCCATCTTGGATTTTTTTGGAGGCAAATATTAGGCGCGTTGGTTGGCAAAGGACTGGGTCTAGTACATTTGCCAACCAATTGACTGAAATATCATAGGGAATGGCGGCTGCCATGTGGTTACCAAATTTTCCCGCCAATGCCCCCTCTAGTATTTATATGATCTCTATGGGCTCAACTCGAAGCCAGCAGCATTTTAGCGGATACAAGAAGTTCACGCTTATCATGGATCAAAATGCAGCTCTATGCCATTGATTTATTGTAGTTTTGGGAGGTTTACCTGTAACAGCGTTTACTTACCGACAAGTTTACTTTTTCTGGTAGATGTTCGTCTGCCAATGCTAGCGTGGAGTGGAACCCGCCCAAATAATGCAGGTGCAGCACTTCGAAACTTGCCAATTGAAACAAAATCGATTTTTCAAAAATAGAACGAGTATCACCTTGCTTGAATATTTGGAGTATGAGACTTGTGACACAGTCGATAAGGCAGCTCGTTCTATTTAACAGTTATTCGCCGAAGGCGAGGTGAATATCGGCGAATAATAACCGAGACGAAGTCGAGGTTATTATTCACCGATATTCACTGAGCCTGAGGCGAATAATTGTTTTAGTATAAATACACATTTTTGTACTTTTACGAACAGCATTTTATTTATAATTGTCAATTTCCTCTTCTGGCATTGACAAACCGGCTGGCGGCCATTTTGAATAAACGCTGTAGGTGATTATCGGGAATTAATCCGAAGTAGTTCGACCAATCAGCGCACGAGAATTTTTATAATCACCTGTGTGTATTTATACTAAAAAATTAGTGATATTAGGCTAGGTGGCTACTCCGAGTGACGACCCATATCGGGTAAGAGAAAAACTCTACTCGACCGCGGCTTGGACTGAGCTACATGGTCAAGTTGGGAGCAGTCGTGGAATGATATTTTGGTGTGGTTTTTTTTTATTTCTAGTGATCCTTACAGCTTGACGCGAACATTGCGTGAGAATGAACCTCGCTATGCCATACTTTATGACGCTTCAATGGATTTTGTGCGAGAGTTGGAGGTGAATATTGCTCATTATATCAGTTAAGGCAGTACTTTTATACTTTACGTTACGAATTGTAAGAGCCTTAAACACATGATATTTTAGGGTGTGACCTTACAAAGATTGTTCCGGTGACTCGATAGTTTATGAATATTTCAAGCGTGAGTTTAAGAACAGATCAGGAAAAGACTTGTATACATAATCAGTAGATTGGCATTTTTGCACTTTTTTTCGTATAACGTTTGCCCTTGGCATATAGCCGCATGCGTTAGCGCATGTTTTAACTGGGCGTGTTTACACTTACTAATAGGTGTGACCAAATGATCGAAGAGCTAAAAAAAGGACTTTTAGTGAAGTCCCCTAGACCTTTAGTGAAGGAAAAACTCCCTACTTTAATATATTTTTATTATCTTAGGTTTTCAAAGCTTCAAGACCTGGTATTCCACTTCGTGTTTATTTTATGATTTACGCAGGTTCTGTCGAGGAACAGGTAAGAATCACTGACCTATATATATATAACTGGACTGCGGGTCCCCGATACTTTTGTATTACATGAAGTGTCCCCAATTGAACGGTGCCATCTTGTTAGGTCTTCCGACGGCGTAAAGTAGCCCAAAGTTTTGACGACTCACCCTGATAACTCTTTTGAAGCAAAAAGAGGCTTTGAGAAAAACGTTTACACAGAAATTTAATTTTTTTTTAACTGAGTAAAAAGATCAAAGACATTGAAATACATGTAAATTATGGCGTGAAACAAAGGTTCCGTGGAAAATTCCAAGCTTTTTTCTTTGCCGTGTTTGTTGTCGGATGAAGCAAGCTCAAAACGGACAGTTAAAACATATTCCCGAACACGAAGAAACATTCAAATACAACATAAAACCATTCAGAATTACCTTTAAAAAGAAATCTGTAAGTATATGTTCAGTTTAGTTGCACTTTTTGCTTTCCGACAATCGTTTTTGGCTTTTAAAATGTTTGTCAACTCCCAGCTCATTTTTTTTTTGGTTTCATGCCCTTTTTACACACATAAGACACAGTTAGCCAAAAGCTGGCCTGTGATTGGTCAATTTCGCGGCTCAGACCTAACAAGATGGCGTCTGATGGCGTGTATTTGGGCCATTTTTAGTTCGTGGGGCACCCACAGTCCAGTTATATAGAGGTCAGTGGTAAGAATGTTACACCAACTCATTGAACTCTCTGCAGATATATAGTTTCACGACCAACTCGTATGATGTTTGGTTTTACTGAGTAGATTTTGGCCTTTGGCGTTTTTGTTATTTTTTTGTTACTAGCTTATCATATTTGCTGTAGAGCATTTAGTTTTCGTCTTCTTTTTTTGTAATTCGCTTTGCATAAAATATAAATACTAAATTTATGGCCATTACAGTGTGCCTTAGAATGTTTTTGTTTGTTTTTGCATAGCGATACCTCACCACTTTACGGAAAGAGAAAGAAGCGTTTGAGTCATTGATTAAATCAAAAGGGGTATGATGTTATTTTATGCTTTTTAATGATGAGCAGAAATCTTACTCTGTTGCTACTGCTGTGTGTTTGTTGCTGTTGCTACTGCTGTGTGTTTGTTGCTGTTACTGCTGTTGCTAATGCTTTTTCTGTTGATATTGCTGTTACTGTTGTTGTTGCTGCTTTTTCTGTTGCTATTGCTGTTGTTGTTGTTGTTGTTGTTGTTGTTGTTGTTGCTGTTACTGTTGATGCTGCTGTACTGTTGTTGTTGCTGTTACTGTTGTTGTTGCTGCTGTTCCTGTTGTTGTTGTTGCTGTTACTGTTGTTGTTGCTGCTGTTGTTGTTGTTGCTGTTACGGTTGTTGTTGCTGTTGTTGTTGCTGCTGTTCTGTTGCTGCTGTTACCGTTAGCGTTATTGTTACAAAAAGAGGGGAAAAGCTTTCTTATATAAACAAATTTATAGTCTTTCTTGTTCTTTGTTTTAGACCATGGTTATACCCGAAGAGCGAGATGGGAAAAGCGAATCCGCTGTACAGCTTGATCGTGATCCAAGTAAACCGTCAAACGTTGCGAGCACTCGCAAAGCAGGGGGTCGAGAAACTGACGTTGCAGAAAATAGGAAGGTATTATAAGTTGGGATTTCTTGCGATGTTCTAATGTTTTACAATATGAATTAAACACATCTCTCTGTTGTATTTTTTCAGGTTATAGTTGATATGCGTGAATTTCGAAGTGAGCTGCCATCTTTGATTCATAAGAGAGGAATTGACATCGAACCGGTTACGTTAGAGGTAGCTAACTTACAAGAAATACGTACGTGCGCGCGCGTGTGGGTTGGGGTGGGTGGGGCCAGGGGCAAGTGCTCTTCGAATCCTATAGAAAACCAGATACAGTACTAAAGAGCGGTGCCCTTCTGACGTCAAAAACATCGAGTTTAGGTGGCTCCATACAGTTTCTTGAAAAATGGAAAATACAAGTTTGATTGTCCAAAACACGTGCATAAACAATTCGGAAAAAGAATAAAACTAAATGTTATGCATAGTTAAACAGTCTGACAATCAAAAACTGTTATCAAATAAATAGCAACAGTTGTTTCTATGGCAACAATGACCTTTCAAAATGGCTGCCAATTACCCTTCAAACTAATTTAACCATTAACCATTTTTTTTTTATTAAAACTTTTCTTGAAGTATGAGTAATCAATAGGCCGATTTAAAAAATATTCTGTACATCCAAATTTTTTAAAAATTAACAAACATGATTTTTCCGGGAAAAAAATTATTCGTTCTACAGAATTTTTAAAAAATCGGCCTATTGATTACTCATACTTCAAGAAAAGTTTTAATGAAAAACAAATTGGGGGTCACCAAAGTTTTTTCCGAATTAAATTAGTTTGAAGGGTAATTGGCAGCCATTTTGAAACGTCATTATTGCCATAGCAACGACTGTTGCTATTTATTTGGCAACAGTTTTTGATTGTCAGAATGTTTAACTATGCATAACATTTAGTTTTATTCTTTTTCCGAATTGTTTAATCACGTGTTTTGGACTCTCAAACTTGTATTTTCCATTTTTCAAGAAACTGTATGGAGCCCCCTTAAAAGGTCTCATCAAACATTTTGCTTGCTATTGATTCTGTCGCACCAGCGAATGAACGAAGGAACTCGCAGAGTATATATTTACGTCGCTGTTCTTGCTTCAGTAAACAAAGCTGGACACTATTTTGTTTTTCACGGAAATGAATATTTAACAATTATTCGCCGTAGGCGAGGTGAATATCGATGAATAATAACCAAGACGAAGTCGAGGTTATTATCCACCGATATTCACTGAGCCTGAGGTGAATAATTGTTTTAGTATAAATACACATTTTCGTACTTTAGGAACAACATTTTCTTTAAAATTGTTAACTCCCTCGTCTGTCGCATTGACAAATTGGCTGGCGGCCATTTTGAATAAACGCTGTAGGTGATTATCGAGAATTAGTCGGAAGTAGCTCGACCAATCAGAGCGCGCGATTTTCTATAATCACCTGTGTATTTATACTAATGCAGGATATTCCGAGATTGATGATCCAATCAGATTGCGTAAAAAACACTATGTACCAACTAACATTAGTCGTATCAATTGTGGCATTACTGTATTCTTTAGGTTGGAGACTATATCTTGACTGCTGACATGTGTGTTGAAAGAAAAAGCATTGGAGATTTAATTAGTTCTCTCAACTCGGGACGTCTGTAAGTAATTCAACTCAAGACTTTTTACTTGCAACGAAACTTTTCGCAAAGTTAACAAAAAAACCCAGAGTTTGGCAAATACTCTAATTGAGTATTGGAGAAACGCGATGTCCATGCAGAAACATATCCAGGAAGATTGCATTTTTTTTTGTTTGTTTTGCGCCAAAGAATGTTGTCTAGTGGAAAGTCCAATTCACTTTTCTTACCATGTTTTTCTATATTTTAGTTATACGCAGTGTGTGGCAATGACAAGGTTTTACAAACGACCTGTTTTGTTAATTGAGTTTGATCCAAATAAATCTTTTTCACTTCAGGTTAGTTTTACTACTGTTTTTATATTACGTGCATGTGTCCTTTCTTATATCCTTAGTCATTCAAAATATGGTCTGGAAACTCAGCTAAAGTCCTTGGTCTATCTTTTTGTTCGCCTTTATGCATTTTTGTGCACGGTCAGTGAACACATTGTATTTTAGTATAATGAACGAATTATCCAATAGCAACGTTTCAGTTCAATCACTCAACCGTCTATTTAAATATTAATAAACCTAAAACAAAGGATGTGCACGGTGTAAGGTACAGTTCAACATAAAATCACAGCTCATTATAGGCGCTTTGAAGTTTGCCGAGTTTCCATATATCTCTATTGACTATGTTCTATCTATTTTATATTTAATGTAAATGTAGTTGACTAGGTTACCATATATAAATGTATGTGTAATATCACACCTTTGTTTATGGAGAATAATGTTGAAACTGAGGCAAGAAATCGTGATAACAAAATCCTTGGCTTTTTTTATGATAGGCTAAATCATCTTTATCCAATGAAATTTCTTTACAAAACGTAACGGCGAGACTTACTTTATTGACCATCCATTTTCCACGGGTAAGTAGTGGTGATATTTTGACTTGTTTTGTCTTTGTCTTAATGTAGAAAAGGATATGATATTTTTTGTAGAAATATTATTTTTTTGTTACGTAGCATGACATAGAATATTTTAGTTAGTACTTTCACGAGAGTCAGGCTTCTGGTGTATCTACTATTCTGTGGTCAGACCGCTGTAGCAGCTCTGGTCTACAGAAACTTTGGTTTCTTAATTTCATTATACAAGATATTGAACAACACCTAAAAAAAGTAAACAAAGCACCAAGTCAAGGTTTTGTAATGTCTACAATTAAGTGACACTTAGACACCAGATAATTCATGTATGGTGACGGACGTGATAGGTGACGTAAGAGGACGTGATGTAAGGGGACGAGACGTAGTGTAATGTAACGTACGTTGTAGGCCGCGTACCCCCGGCCTTGTCGCCTCTGCATCCTTGCTCAGTAATTATAGCGCCGCTTAGTGGCGATTTTTTTGGGGTTTAACGCCCGTCTGGGACACGCATAGAACTTTTTACTATTTGTGCAATCTCGCTCCTAGAGCCCACGTTCCCCTTACCCAGCGGGCGGGAAACGAGAAGCTCTGGGATAATCTGTTCACGCCATCACAGGATTCTTGTTATCCGGAAGAAGAGTAATCATGTTCATCAGCCAATGAAATATCGATGTGAAACGGATTATCCCAGAGTCTCCCGTTTCCCGGGTGGGGAACGTGGGCTCTGGGAACGAGATCATTGCTATTTGCGTTGACACATTTTCTTAATCAGCTGAAGTTAATTCATCATTTACAGCTTAAAATTCTTTGGTGTCCTAGTCCTTATTCAACTGCAGAACTGTTTGATGAACTAAAGGTGAGCACTGTGCCATTGGGGGATTTGCTATCAGGTGTCTGTGGCGTTTTGTAGATATAATTGTGATTGATGGTAAACGTACCCGGAGAAGAAATGTAATGTTTTGAGACTTTTTTGAAACCCCTGGTACTATATAGTTAGTAACTTGAGATGAAATATACGGGGCGGGAAAGCTAGTTGATCTTTATGTCGAAGTTCCATCGTAAATGCAATCGAAAGATATGCGCCATTCAGAGTATGATGGCAATCGCTAGCTTAAGCAATATCTGTAGCAAGGCTAGGGTGGTCATCAACGAACGTTTGCAGTTGTCTGGTGTTTTCCCCTCCTTCTCAAGCTTCACTTGGGTAGTTGGGTTTTACACATTACAGCATTGTTCATATTAAAAGATGGCCTAAAGGTTAAGCCATCGCAATGCCGTTTGCTTGTACATCATTTTGATGATGATATTTCAAAAAATTTCCTTTACTTTTATTTTATTTTTAGCAAAATCGACCTGAGCCTGACGCTGCTATTGCTATGGTGATAGGAACAGATCCAACATCTACAGTAACTGAAGTTCATTACAATGCTGTGCCTCAAGTAAGTTGTAGAGGTAGAGGTAAGAGAAAACAAAATAGTATTTATTCATGGCGGTAGGAACCAGGGGCAAGGGGGGCTAGCGCCCCCTTAATCGCCAGAAGCAGGGGACCGAGCCCCCCTAAAAATTAGACGTGAAAGCACGAGTTTTTTCCGCTGCAGTAATTACTGCAATACTGCTGCTGCCTGATATCGATCATGCCTCAGATTGCACCAGAATTAACGTCGGAGCTTATAGATTTAAAAATTGCAGGGCTGGTGGCATTTTCTCGTACATAAATTTCACACACAGACCAGGGCACCATGACCATGTGCAACTAGTCTACTAAAACTAGTCTGATATTGACAAAGGAAGTAAAGGTAAACTAAAATTATGTTATTTATGATCATAATATTTTGTTGTAAAACTGACCCCAAAATGCAGGAAAACGCGTTTCAGAGAGTTGGAAATCAAAATATTTCCGGGGAAGCATGCCCCCGGACCCCCCTAGAAGGTTTCTCGCGCCCTCGGCGCTCGCCCCCCCTAAAACATCTTCCTACGGCCCTGGTATTTATTATTTATTCTCTGATGATGTGGCGTGTAACAACGACACGTTAGTTCTTTCTATTAAATTATTGGTAAAATGCCTTTACTTTGTATAATTTGTTAGGCTTTGATAGTTTTACTACACTTACGATTTCCACCTTGTACGTCTGTTGCTCCCGTAGTTTAAAGTAATTTCACGGGAGTGATTGATTTAGTTTCTCAGTCCATTCTATGGTGATCATTATACTATGTCGCATCAATCCCTTTGCTCTGTAGCCAGGCTTAAGTAAGACATGCAGATGAGTGCTAACTCTTACTCAGTCCCTTCTTCACCGTTATGCAGTAAATTTGAATTAATGTTAGGTTTATTTTTTATATGTTTCATATTTCTCCTACTTAAGGTGGCTCCATACAGTTTCTTGAAAAATGGAAAATACAAGTTTGAGAGTCCAAAACACGTGCATAAACAATTTGGAAAAACAATAAAACTAAATGTTATACATAGTTAAACATTCTGAAAATCAAAAAATGTTACCAAATAAATAGCAACAGTTGTTGCTATGGCAACAATGACGTTTCAAAATGGCTGCCAATTACCTTTCAAACTAATTTAATTCTAAAAAAGCTTTGGTGACCCCCAATTTTTTTTTTCATTAAAACTTTTCTTGAAGTATGAGTAATCAATAGGCCGATTTTAAAAAAATTCTGTAGAACCAAATTTTTTAAAAATTAACAAACATGATTTTTTCGGGGAAAAATTATTCCTTCTACAGAATTTTTTTTAAATCGGCCTATTGATTACTCATACTTCAAGAAAAGTTTTAATGAAAAAAAAATTGGGGGTCACCAAAGTTTTTTTAGAATTAAATTAGTTTGAAAGGTAATTGGCAGCCATTTTGAAACGTCATTGTTGCCATAGTAACAACTGTTGCTATTTATTTGGTAACATTTTTTGATTTTCAGAATGTTTAACAATGCATAACATTTAGTTTTATTGTTTTTCCGAATTGTTTATGCACGTGTTTTGGACTCTCAAACCTGTATCTTCCATTTATCTAGAAATTTAACCCCTCACTTTTTTTCCGTACTGTGGGTTTTCCTAAGGTATTTGTAATTTCCATGATTGTCTTCTCATTTTTGTAGCAAAGATTTTTGTGGAATAGTTTTATCATCATGTTTTTCTTTTAGGATTTTCTAATGAAGCTTCCAGGAATAAATTCTAAAAACTGCAAGTAAGTTTAATATCAGAAAGACTAACACCATTGCTGCTCTCACTTTCTGGCAGTGGAAATGATTAGTGTTCTAGGCTTGTTCTAAAGACATATTTTATTTAAGACATGGTGTATGGTGTTTCTCTGGTTTAAGATGTAAATCAGTCAAGTTTTTTTATTATAAACCACAGGCAGTCCACACTTGCACTCCGCTTTACCGTATTTTCGTTAAATCTATAAAATAAACTTACTTTTAACAGTTTAACTTTCATATTGTTTACCTTGAGACTTGTAACAGCATTACTTTGAACGGCCGTAGTTGAGCCGCGTTCTCTCTGTCATCAGGGACTTAAAATGCTAGGACGACGACGGCGGTTAAAACGCAAGATAAGTTTTACAATTTAAAGAAGTCACGGTTAACTAACTATTATATTTGATATTTGAAGCTAGTTTGGTTAAAATGATTGTGGTGTCCGTATCGAAGTCAATCTCAAGCAACAGTTCTCATCTTTTGGCCGTTGACGTCGTCCTGAAAACGTGAAAATGCTCGAAGTGGCGTTGTACAACGAACGAGGACGGTGTTGAGATTACTCTTTTGACTAAAAATTATTCATTTTCTTTGTTTTGCAACTTTTCCCTTTTAATTAATTTTGTTTAGAGGACGTCGTCGTTGAGGTTGACGTCGTCGATCTTTATATACACACAAGGCTGGAAACAATCGTCAACAAAACTGACATCGCTCTGTCATCGACCGCGATTTTCCCGGAAAATCCATCCGATTCGCATTTTGACACCTCTAGCGTAAAGATCGATAATTCGTCTTACCTAGACTGTACTACAGTCCCTTACTTCTTACCCAGAAACCTAGACTTGCTCCAAGTCTGCCTCTTGGTTGTTTCGAGACGTGTTTGTTTCGGGATGTTTTATTTTGATTGTTGTGGCAACCTCAGTTTATGATAGAAAACTTGACTGGTTTACATTAAACCAGAGTATAGCACTATACACCATGCACCTGGTTTCTCACAAAAACTGTTTACCAAATATTTTATTTACCAAATGGGAGGTCCGTGCAGGAAAACGGTTACTCGAGGTCATAAGAATTATATGGGGTCGCCACACAAAGTGGATATCTTCCCGAGTATAGTTCTTACTTATTTCAAGAGATATCCACAAGTATTGTCGTTACCTTAGTTTAAAATAGGAAACTTGACCAGTTTTTGACCGTTGAAACTTCACCTTGTGCCCACAAAAACTGTTTGTTAACTTAATTTCTCTTTTTAACGTTAGGTCCGTAATGAGCAAAGTGAAAAATGTTTCTGAATTAAGCCAGATGACAAAAGATCGCTTAGAAGGAGTTTTAGGAAATGCAAATAATGCAAAATTATTGTGGGAATTCTTTCACAATGGTCATAAACTTGATAACATGAAAAGATAATGTAACGAGGGGGTTTCAAGATTTGGCCATTATATGGAACAATGCATGAGAAAACCCTGCACACAGAATAGACACTCACCCAGTACGCGACAGTGGTTAGGAACAGTACCAGGAGATAATTGCAAGACCGTACCAAACAACTGTAGCCGCTACCGAATCGTGAGGAAAGTCTAGCGATAAAAGTCACCAATTCTTGATGTATATTCGTCTGTTGGTATCGATTTGGGATAAACATCTATTATATTATGATTGAATGCCATTTAAAGCTAAATTATACTATTTATGTACAGTTTTCAACAAAAAATTTTCTCAGGCTTTGGTAGCGGCTACAGAAATACAGTAATACGCAACGAACTACAGAAGCGGAAGTGGGAAGGTATTTCCATTTTGACTGTAAAGCCCTAATCAAACGAGAACGCAAGTCATCGCAAGTTGGCAGTCAAAATTTCTGTGGCGGTCGTTCGAACTCCCCAAATTAACAAAATAAAGGTTTCATGAGTGTTTTAAACAAGTTTTAACTTTGTCACGGTACATAATATTTTCGGGAAACTATTCAGAGCGGCTGGCTGAGATAGCGTGACTGCCAACTTGCGATGACTTGCGTTCTCGTTTGATTAGGGCTTAACATTCCATGAAAATAAATATAAATATTCCATGAACTCCAGGCAAGGACTTGCGGGAAAACAAGACTATAACTTTTTCTTCTTGGGATCAGATATAACGTGTATATTTAATAAGTGTTATATATAATGTTTATATTCTCCATTAACTTATAATATGATCCTTCCACCTAAATTTTCGTCATATAAAACTTTTAAGGTCAGTACAGAAACGGTGATTTAGTTTGACAGTGTTTAAGGATTATTTAACAATTATTCACCGAAGTGGAGGTGAATAGTGTTGGATCATTCGCCGAGCCGCGAAGTGGCGAGGTGAATATCTACACTATTCACCGACACACTATATACCTCATAAATTAATGATCGATATTTGTCGACAAAACAGTTTTTACAACATTTGAATATATTAATGGCTCACTCTTCTACTTAATTTTGTTGACTTTTCTCGTTATTCTACTACATCAACCTTGTTTATCAACAAAATATCTTGCTTTGGTAAGCAAAGCAAAACTGGCCGCCATTTTGTTTTGTCTGCCATTTTGTTTTGTCTGCAGGTGAATAGTCCATGATATCCCAAGCAAGAGGAATCAATCAGATTGCGTGAAAAGCACTATTCACCTGCGAGGTATATGCTAAAACAAGTAATACCATGATCGCCTCGGATTCTTTTGTTCTCCGAGGGAATGTAAACCTCGTATTTCCCTCATCGCTCATGCAGGAGGGAAATTTATCCTTTGTCTTCTAATTTTCCCGTGCATGTTGATGATGGAAAATTAGAAGACAAAGAAATCCTTTGTCGTCTTCTAATTTTCCCGTGCATGTTGATGAGGGAAAATTAGAAGACAAAGAAATCTTTTGTCTTCTTCTAAATTTCCCGCTTGCATATATTTTCCCTCATCAACATGCACGGGAAAATTAGATGCAACTTCTCTGATCAACCGTGTAAATTTCCTGTCGGTAAGATTCTCAAAGTTTTCCTCGGCGATCATAATATGACTTTTCGGGAAATTAGCGATTAAATTTCCCCTTTGCCTCGGGAAGATTTGTAAAACTCCTCGGGCCTGAGGCCCTCGGACTTTCACAAACCTTCCCTCGGCGGCGGGGAAATTTAATCGCTAATTTCCCTCAAGTCATGTTATTACTTATAAATATTGATATATTAGTGCTTTTATGCATCGTCGACCATAAAAGCACTAGAGGCGTAGAGCATACTTCTAACATATTGTTTAATTTTTGATTAACATAGTCAGCATTTTTGCAAGGCACCTCTATATAAGTATTTTAAAACTCGTTTAAACACTGCTTATCGTAAACAATACTTAATAAGCGGCGTTTCTGCAATTGGCCTTTAGTTTAGTTTTGTCTTGGGAACACTTCCGTATTTATTTTAATCTTTGGGTAACTAATCTTGAGTAAAGTTTTCCAGATTTTTATTTATTATATTTTGCCGTCTGTCTGTCTGTCTGTCTGTCTGTCTGTCTGTCTGTCTATCTGGTCTATCTTGTCTGTCTGTCTGTCTGTCTGTCTGTCTGTCTGTCTGTCTGTCTGTCTGTCTGTCTGCCTGCCTGTCTCTGTCTGTCTGAACATTAATGTTTTACAATGTACAAAATCATATGATCTGAGGCTCTAACACCACTAAAACATTTTTAGCGCAATATAAATATCTCAGAAAGAGATCTTGATCTCATTTTACCGGAAAATTCACTATTTAAAGAAAGCTGGATCCAAATTATGGATTTCTAGAAACTTTAGAAACGAAGCGTATCAGAACATAGTTTGCTATTCTCAGTTCTCATTACATAATCCTTGGTTATAAATTTATTGATTTCTTGCTAATATAACGATCTTCTTGTAAGTATATAGTGTATATATTTATTAATTGTGAATTGAAATAAAGTATTTTGCCAGTGTATTATATTTCTGTTCATTAGTCTCCAGTTCCGTCTTTCATGAAGCTGAAGTTACTGAACTAAATCTAACTTACAGCGGATCAAGGTTGACCGTTTAACGACAATAATTGTCGCGTTAGGTGCAACAGTTAAGACGTTTCCAGGCAAAATGTCAGACGTTGCTGGGTGGGACTTGTAACGTTCCGTCTAAAAATATTCGCGTTGCGTGTAAAATTAATAAGAACAAATTGTAAGCCCCGCCGAGCAACGTCTGATATTTTGCCTAGAAACGTCATAATTAATCAGTTGCAACTAACGCGACAATTATTGTCGTTAAACGCTCAACCTGAATTCAATAGAAGTATACATGATCTGGAAGCCCCACAAAAGTCATTGTTCTATGTTTTTGTTCAGTTTATGGACTTTCATTGTTGCTGAACGCATTGTGTTTTCTGTATAATTAGGTAGTCATCCAATAGCAACGTTTGGCTTGAATGTCGTTTAAATATTAATATACCTAAAACAAAGGATTTGTGCACATTTAGGCCCCCTCCTCAACATGAATCGTAGCTCGATTGTTAGCCCCTTTGAATTTTGCCGTGCTTCCAGACCAAGTGTATTTCTACTGACTATATATGCTGCAAACTATAATCAGAAGTGAATAAAAGTAGTTTGCTGCGTAGGCGGTGTTGAAACAACAGTCGAAATATAGTAAGGTTAGATATACTACCGAAACAGAGAATGTAGACGGTCTAACGTTTCTAGCGAAGGCCCTTCGTCAGAGAGAAACGTAAAGAGTGTAAACAAACAACGAGCGTATATTAATCAGAAGTGCAGTAAAAATAATAAGATTTGCTGATTGTTTGAGATGTTTTAATTTTGGAAGTTGAATTATTTACAAGATTTCTCAAGATTCTTTTAGTGATAGAGTATATTCTTTAAGAGGTTATAGAAATATCCAAACAGTGTCGCAATATTTAACAAATAATGAACAAGCAAACTTTGTTGTAAATATATTCTAACTTGCAAAGGCTAATAATAAACACTGTCTTACAAAACGTTTTGACAAACAAAATTTAAGAAAACAAAATCTAAATAAAGTTTCTATGAAAATAATGTACTCCTCTGAAGTTTACTTGTGAACAAAAGCTTGGCTACCAAGCGGTACAGGTCTGATAAGAATTTTAAATAAAGTTTCTAAGTCCCATTTACAGCATTAATGCAGCATAATTATGCATAATTACAATAAAAACGTTTGTGCAAGAATCTAAATATGATCCAAATGAGCTTTCTATAGGATATTTTTCGTGTTTCCTTGCTTCGTTCTTGAGATATTTCAGTTTGTTTGTTATGCAAATTAAACATTTTGACGTCACACGTGCATAATGACAAAATGAAACACCACACGCGTAATACGAGTATATATGAGTAACATATAACTTAAAGTGCCAATGCAGCGAAATTTCACCCCAGTTTTTTATGATTGCATTGAAAGAACATTTAAAATGACAAAGTAACATCTTTCGTAGAATTTCGTTTCCTTGCTTCATTCTTGAGATATTCAGGTTTGTTTGATATGCAAATGTCATACTTATGACATCACACTGCATAATGACTTTTTGAAATAGCATCAATTTTAGGATAGTTCAAATATTTTACACCCAGCTACACACGTTTAGTGACCAGTCATGGCTATATACATGCAAGTGCAAATTTTTATTAAGTACTTTCGATAAGCACTCTCAAAGAAAATCATACTTTTCTAAAACGTCATGCAGTGTGATGTCATAAGTATGACATTTGCATATCAAACAAACCTGAATATCTCAAGAATGAAGCAAGGAAACGAAATTCTACGAAAGATGTTACGTTGTCATTTTAAGTGTTCTTTCAAATGCAATCATAAAAAACTGGGGTGAAATTTCGTTGCATTGGCACTTCAGCTTATATACACTGTATATTAAACCTGGCGAGGTTAACATTTAAGCTAGCCGGAAAACACACTGGTGAGTTGATTGGCATTCCTGCTAGGCAGTAAACACGCTCAATTATTAGGGTTAGGGTTTTGTTGAGGTTAATCTAGAAAATCCTGCTTTGGTATGCTATACGTCTTGTCCAGTGTTTACAGTGTTTACAAAGTATAGACCCTTTTAGTAAGTGCAGAGTAAGTCATTTCCCGCCATTTTTAGCTTTCTGAATTCTATTGAAAATTACCAAAGCTAGGACAATAAAGAAAAATTGAAAAGAGATTGACGTCTAGGGTGAAAATCACATATTCTATACTTATTAAAAGGTCGATAGCGTGTGTTTTCACGTTTGTCTTTTTTGGTATAACCAGTACTCGTATATATAACATAGAAATCGATTATGGGAAAAGATTGGTGTACTGCCAACCTTTCAACATTTTCTACACTGTCAACTCTTGTAAAATAATTAAGAAATAGAAAATGGCCGCCCGTGTTTATATAGACCTTATTCAAAAATGACCGCCGAATTAGAATTCTTTTATGTGCATATAAATTAGCCCTTATGACCTCGTTTTAAAGTAAAAATTATTTTGAATTTCACACGTGAAAACGAGTTCATAAGGGCTAATTTATATGTATATAAAAGAATCTTAACTAGGCGGCCATTTTTGAATAAGGTCTATAGCCTGATGCAAACACGAAAGTGAGTTGGGAGAATTCGAAAGTTTATCAGTGAACCAGAGCCGTAGGCGAGTACTTTCGAATTCTCCCAACTCACTCGAGTGTTTGCACCAGGTTATATAAACACAGGGCGTCCATTTTCTATTTCTTTTATGAAATAAGGCTAACTAATGTGCTGTGACATCACAACCGTGTTTGCATAGCCTGATATAAACACGGAAACTGACCAATCACAGCGTGCATAAGACGCAACCTATTTTATAAAATATTTTACAACACTTCATTTGTGAACTGAATACTGTAAACAAACAGTTTTATCTTTGGTATGATTGCAGGATCTTTGTTTGTGAAAATGCTTTCAAACACGATCCTTGACAGTTCCATGAGTGGTTTCTTTATTTCTCGCCAAACTACTACAAAGTTCTTTCACGAATTTTCTCAAAGCGAGTCTCATGTTTTTGACTTTCGGTACCAGTCCACAGCATGTTTTGCAATGTCCGAAGCCAACCGCGCGAAAATACCAAATTTTAATCTGACGCCATCAATACGTTGTCTGTGACCAAACAGTGTTAGATCAAGTCTTGCATTAACATAGATATCTCCAATATCATCAGGTCTTAATCGTGTGTCGAATGTGATACTATGAATATGACATAAACTACTTGAAAATAATGCCTTGGCTTGGTTGACCCAAAATAAACTCTTCTTCATATCCTCGACTGTTCTTTGCGATTGATCAAATGATTTACAAGGATTGCTTCCAATTGCGCTGGAATTCTTGCACACAAATTTGCAGTCTTCATGCTCCAAGTCACAATTGTCTCGAACCAAACGTTGACACAAATGTTTCGCTGAATTAATTTTGACAAACGTGCGTCGTTCTCGCGCTTTTAAACGATTCTTGCAAGAATGGAGTTTGCTCCGGCATGAAGATGATGCTAAACAATTATCACACAGTGTTTTACCTTCCGACTGACATTCTGATTTCAGAGCATTCATTTCATTTCTGGCAGCTTGAAGCTTTAGTTTCTCGTTCTTTAGAATTGCTATCACATGTTTTGAAGATGCACGCGTTAGCTGTGGAAAGAAAGCAAGAGAGAACGAGTATAGTAACACTGAACAACTGAATAAGTACACAACTGATAAATGCTATACTAAGCTCACAAAAGAACTGTATGTAATATTTAAAACACGAGCTGGAGTGTTTTATCAGATTTAAAACCACGAGCTGGGGCGCAGCCCAAGTGTTTTAGATCTGATAAAACACGTGATGCGAGTGTTTTGAATGGCTTCAAAAACGATTTGTTCATTAGTATTCTTTATATAAAATTGTATGTTCATTAGTATTTATATAAAATTGTATGTTCATTAGTATTCTTTATATAAAATTGTATGTTCATTAGTATTCTTTATATAAAATTGTATGTTCATTAGTATTCTATATATAAAATTGTATGTTCATTGGTATTCTTTCTGACGTCAAGAAGTTTTATCAGGTATAAAACCACGGACATGGTACTGATTTCCTTTGTGTTTTCCTCATGAATTATTAATGAGTTTTTGAAATAATATTAAAAAGAGAAATAAAAGAATTATGCAATATCACTAACTAAAAACGTAATATACGGGGGGGGAGGGCTGGGTGGTGAAGCCACTGCATGATTAAAAGGGCGTGGTCGTAGTCTCATACAGGTCAAAAGCGTGGCCCAAGTTTTCTAGGGAGGCATGCTTCCCTCAAAATGTTTGAATTTTAAAACAAAGCTAACAAATTTTGGACCAAATGAACCAAATGTGTACCATAACCTTATATATCAGTGTTTACAACAAATAAGTTTAGCTTTTGAGTAGTTAATAAATTGCAGAAGTAGTTATCTCTGTATGAAGATTTGTAGGGGAGGGGGCTAAGCCCCCTAGATATAACCTCTAGCGCCCCTGATTCCGCCGCCCTTGATATATAACTGCAAAATATCAACTCTATAGTGGGAAATAATTTGTTACCTTTGCAAGTCCACCAATGAAGACAATTTTTGCTTTGAAGTATGTTCTACTTAAGTCCTCGCTGTAGTTTGCCATGACATTGATGCGAACTTTAAATGACTTAAAGATACTAGTAACCAAACGAATCATGAAATGTCTTCGGGTCATGAGAATCCTTACTTCGTCAAAAATGCCAAAAATACGCGTGTAGCCCTCAATGTAAGCCTGAAGAAAGAACGTAATGATTAGATTAGATTAGATTGAGGAAAATATGGTAATAAAAGTCAATTCATTGACAATGCAAGACAATCTGAGAAGCAGTGAAACATTTGGTGGAAGTGGAGGTAGCGTTGACAAATATGGATCAACACAAGTCAGACGTATGTCCAAGCGGGCTTAAAGATGTTTAAAAAACATAGGGAGCAAAAACTGCCTGAACAAATAAGGCATATTTCAGAAACTTGGGAACACGATAATTTTTGAAAGAAACAAAAAGACTATGATAAGTATGATCCCCCTTATAGCTCCCGCTATGAAAGAACCATCTAAACCTTATAAAGATAGTATACTATCTTTAACTATAGTTACGAAAAATTGCAAATTTAACGTTTGTGATAATGATTTTTTGTTCACTTTTTGTGGTCTTTTTTTCACTAACCTTGACGTAAGGTTTGGGAGAAAATCGAGTTTCCAAATATAATTTTGGTCCATTCTTACGATCACGTCGTGATCTATATAATGGCGTCACTCCACCAAGTTTAATGGGACCTTGATTACCGTTGATATCAGCATCAACAATGAACTAAACAAAAAAAATAGAAATCAAATTAGAACAAGAAAATCACTTTATCAGGCGGGTAATTAGGGCGGGTGTTTGGAAATGCGGGCCCTGCGGAAAACAAACAATGTTTTTATTTCAAAAGTTACTCATAAACACGTAACTATAGTTGCTTCTTTGATATGTAGTCAAACGCAGTTGTAATGCAACGTGTTATGGCAAAGTAAACTAGTAGTACATCTTATCCGCGGGTACACCTGCACTGGCACGCCAACTGTGCTCACAAATTGCATATAACTGGGTTGTGCATGACGTCACGTCTGCCATCTTGTTGAGTTTTTGGTCGACAAACACTGTTGACAAATTACTGATCACCAGTCTAAAGTTGGATTTCCACTAGGCGTAAAATATTGCGCGCTCGACTTTTCTTTTGCACAAATTGAATAGTTTTCTACTTTGTTCCACATGGAAACTCACAAGATAAAAGAAAAAGTCGAGCGCGCGATATTTTACACCTAGTGGAAATCCAGCTTAAATACAATAGCAGCTAAGGACATTATTTATTGTTCGTCCAATGTCAAGTGCAAACCAAGAATAGTGAATTACTCTTATTTTCTATCTACGCTCAATTCACATTCTTACCTCGTTTGTTTTTAGGTTTACTGAACAATCGCTTTCAAATCCTAAAACTCGTATCTTTCCCTTCATGGTAAACCCTGGCTTGACCAAAGGACCTCCAATTGACCTCAAATTATGATTATGTTTAGCAAAAGTAACCTAAAATTCATAACATAAAACATGAATTACTAAACTTAACTTCACATACCGAACTTCTTATAGAGGGAGACATTCGGGTTTTGGTATTGCAATCTTGTCGTGCTTACTATTTCCATAGAGTATTTCGGTAATTTCACAGTTTTTGGTACGATATTTGGTTTTATCCAGCCATGCAGTTTCGATATCTTGTTAATTTTTGACACGGTATATATTGTAGTTTTTGTTAAATTTATTTTTGCAGTATTGTGTTACGGGGCACTCTTCAGTGTCCCCTCTTTATATAACATAGGTATCAGGGACGTAGCCAGGGGGAGAGCGGTGGGAGCGGTCGCTCCCCCCCTTTGCATGATGAACATGCATTTTGAACACTCGTACTCAGATCCACAGGTGATTTACCCAGCGGTTATTGACTGGATCTCAGTCGCTCTTCTGACGCTAGTGACTAATAATATGAAATGGTACCTTCCTTGGCTACTAATCCAGTCTCTGTATGTATCGCATGCAAGTACTTAACTCAACGGTTATTTTTTTAGTATTTTATGACTTTTCAAACTTTCAGAATTGTGTAAAATCTTCTCCCAAAATGCAGGAAATGCATGCCATTTTAGAGACTCTAGATTTCAAAATTTTCCTGGGTTGCATGCCCCCGGATCCCCCAAGAAGTTTCGCACCTCCCCCTTTCAAAATCCTGCCTACGTCCCTGATAGGTAATACAGTCTGTCACCGTTAGTCAGATAAAAAAGGAGAGTGTTAATAAAGTAGTTTAACTTCGTGGTTATTATAAAATTAGGCGGTTGTGTACCTATATCATGTTTGGACTTTTTGTAATATTGAAAACATGAGCAGCAATGTTTTAGATCTAATAAAACACGTACCGCGAATGTTTTAAATAGCTTCAAAAACGACCCATTTGGTGAGTTCATTGGCGTAGTAAGTTTGAAAAATAACGTTGTCTAAGCCGAGAAAATCAAAGCTAAAGTTTATGTAAATCAGGAGGTTTCTTTATCAGATCATAGTCCCTAGAAATAAATTGTCTGGAAACGCGGCCAAAGCGGTCTTTGTTCTAGGTTTTTGTTCACGTTTGTGCACCTTATTTCACCTTAACGCTTGCTGAACACATTGTATTTTTGGTATAATGAAGCAATCAACCAACAGCAGCGTTGCTTTATAAATATTAATGAACGTAAAACAAAAGATTGATGTGCACCTTATTTGCCACCCTCAACCTAAACATAGCCACTGGAAAGGGAGAGGGCTGTGAAAGTGGGCGTGACTGAGATTTATGTTATTGTTCGTCAAATTCAAGATCACGTGACGTTGAACCTGCACGATTGAGCACTAAAAAGCAAGATTTTACATTAGAGCAGCGAGGCGCGTACCTACAAGTGCTACAACGAAGTTCTTCCGTGATGGTTTCGATATAAATTCCACTTCATTTGGACATTATATGCATAGATGGTCCCTCATGAAAACTCCCTTTGCAAAGAATATTTAATAAAGTGCAGTAAATTCGAATAAACGATCAATGGTCGGACCGAACACGGTGAGAGCCGAGGTAAAATAATGATACAATACTGTTTTGCCAACAGTACAACTAAAACTAAAATTCGCTCTTGTCTTAATATGAATGGTTGTAATAAATTATATGTCGTAAGTTGAGTTGCCTTAATTGAATATTAAATGCACTAAATGTCTGGTGTATTGCGTTTCATAAACAACGGTGAGGACTGGCAATTGTCGTATGCGTATCAGTTTATTAGAATAACTAAAGTATAAGAAACATTGCCATCTGACAACAAAAGTGCAAAACTCCGATTCAATAATGGCACGGAGACGACAAATGCTTTTCGACTGCATTGTTCCTTGGTTTTCTTTTATTAATAATTTGTAGACATGCGGCGATTTATGATAATTTCAATTTATTCACATTATTTTTAATACTTACAATGAAAAATACAAAGTTTACATAGTGATACATAAATAAATCAGAGTTAAATATAAAACAAAATATTTTATGAAAGAATATACATATGTGAGAGTGTAATTAAAGTATAAAGCTTTCGAGTTTAATCACTGCCTTGACATATTAATAAGTTGGGGATCAGCAGAGGATGAAATATTAAGATCGTGTCGAAGTAAGAAAATAGACATTGTATAATACGAGAATGAAATTCAGATCAACCTTGGTGACTTAATATTTTTTACATTGAAACAGAAAGGGTTTTTAAATCACCGGGAATATTTTCCCAGATTTTTGTAGCTGAGAATCTTATAAATGTTTGTTTACAATAATTAGTCCGGCGGGGAGAAAATAGTTCGCGCTACGGCTAATTTGCTCACAATGCCAGAGTGAATTATTTGAGTGAGCCATGCACGAATTAGCGCTTGATACGATTGTGTAATGTTCAAGGGATGATCATTTTAATGTCACGATAAAGTCCATCATGAAACCGAACGCCGATCATCTACACAACGATGCACCACCACCAGACTGTAATATTTGGTCCGCGCGGGGAACGCGTTCCCCGCGCAATTTGTTCGTGATTAAAATCCGCCCGCGCAAAATTTAGTGCGGTCACTCAATCCGCGATTTATACTGAGAAATTAACAATTTTGACAAGATATACACATAGTTTAGTCCGGAATTCACTCAAAATGCTCTCAGAATGCCGGAAATCCCATCTCCAAGTAAGACAATAGAATTCAAAAAATTACGGGTCACATGCTTCTGGGGCCCCTTAGATGGACGTGCCTGACGACCCGTGCGTATATCTACCCCGCCGCCCGCGCAGAAATTGTATTATTATTTAACGTTCCCCGCGCAGAAAAAAAACTTTACAGTCTGGCACCACCATATATATTTGTTTACGTCTTATTTGAGAAATGCGCGACTTAAAAACTCTCACGGTCCTGTTAAAACCAATCCGATCTTTTTGAGGTGATTTCTTTGTGCACACAATCATATTATTGAATAAACTAATATCTAAAATTAACGCAGAATCAATGTAAAATATAAAATTTGTCATAAAAATGACGGACTACAGTATACACTATACAGCACTGTCGCTGTCTTAAGTTCGTAGGTCGTCAAAAACCGAATTCCTACCGAATTTTGTTAACGAAATACAAGAGTACTCCTTTGGACTTGTAAATATCATGTTTCTTGTGGATTTTTAGAAGTCACCATAACCGACATCGTGCAGTTTAACGAAGAACAAGGTTATAATCTAATGTAAGCCATATGAAAGAATACACTGGCCATGCCGGTTCAAGATCACGTGACGCTCAGGCGGGAAATTTTTAACATCAAACCGGAAGTTCTATTGTTTCAGAGCGGAGTTTCACAGCCCTCTCCCTTTCCAGTGGCTATGACCTAAATTGTAGCTCATTGTTAACCGCTTTGATGTTCGCCGCGTCTCCAGACAATATAATTCTAGGGACTATGATCAGATATAAAACCACGGACATGGTACTGATTTCCTTGGCACTTTCTGATGGGAATTGCTTAGCACTTTCTTGTCAATGGGTTTTCCCTGTGAAAATCGTCTGGTGTCCAGAGTAAAATAGATCAAGACTTGAGAGGCCGCACAGAAAAAGTAAAGGTCGTTTTCCATAACGTGCACTTTGCCCGAGCAGGGAACAACAGACGCTCCGCGCGGGCGAAGCGGACGTAATGGAAAACAGCCTTTATAACAAAATATTCATCATCAACTAAAGTTTCATACCTCTAAGCCATCTGGAAATCCAATTGTTGCTATCGGTCCTGGTAAACTAGCTCGCACTCCATGCGCACGTAAAATATCTTGAATATTAAATCTTGATATTATACCGTGGAAATATTGTTCATTAACTTCATCAGACATACCAATATAAGCTGTTCCAGTAATACAATCACTCTAAAGTGAAATACGCAAAAATACGTCACAACCACGACAAGAATTTTCAACTGCTCGCCATCATTTGCGCGATGTCAACTTCTCTATTAGTCAATTTAACTGGCCAAACTGTTAAAATAATATAGTCATATAACTGAATATGTGTACGATGTTGAAACTTCGCAAACTTTTAAAACCGTCTGTGTAAAATTTCTCCCAGCCACTTGTGGCAAAGCTTGTAAAAAATAAAGTTATACCAGCTACATCGAGCGATAGATACTGTATTTAGTTTTTTAAGCAGTTCATCAATGTATCTTACCCCGTAACCATAGTTACAGTGTAAACCAACTTCAAAATCAGCTCTTGTTTCGAGTTTATTCGGGAAATGCGGTCTTACTAGTCGAATGGAAAACCTGAAATGATAAAAAGTACGACAAACTCTAACTCCAATTTTACTCATTCGGGACGTCCAGTCAAAAAAAATAAATAAATAAATAAATAAATAAAAGCTAGAATAAATAAATGATTGAGAATTAAAAAGGATTAGTTTCCATTCTCCCATAGTTTTCATTCATCCATTTCTTACCTAGCGGCCATCCGGTGGATGGTGAGTTGAGGGAAACCAAATGCTTTCTTCCATACAGCATTAGATTTTACCCTTCCTGTTAACTGTCTTCCAGCTGCAGAGTAGAACAAAGTTCCCTTAAATACTATCTTATTCCTCTTCTGTTTTGAAACAAAAACATCTCCGCTCACTTTGAAAGCCAAATGAGGCTGTACTCCAAAAGTCAAACCAGTTTTGTTAGACGCCTGCAGAAATTAACAGAAAAAAGAACATGAAGATGTGAAGATATGGCAACATTGAAACAAAATAAAATAAAATAAAAAATAAGAGAAGAGAAGAGAAGAGAAGAGAAACGATAAACAGAAATTTAAATTAACAGAACATTAATTGTTTACCTTCATTTCAATTTCCACTTTTTCAACTGGCAAATGATTTTTTAATGCTGTATTTTGAATTGAAGCCTTAAAGTGAGCCCACTGCCAACTTGTTTGACCAGTCAGCGTAAAATTTACGTGTTTTCCGATAACAATTTGAATCAACCTGCACAAAGTCTGATGCACCCGGCAGTTTTTAGGTGTGCCCGTTTGGGCGGCAAAATACAATCCACTAGGGATAGTTGTGGTAAAAGAGGATGCAAGAGGTTCTAAAGTGTATGCCATGAAAGGAATGTTGGTTACATCTACTCGATAAGCTGACAATGAAAGACCAATCTATAAGAAAAAAATATGAAATGCATAAATGCATGACAAGAAACGTTGGATTATTATGAGAAATGAAATTTTGGCTGAACTGGAAAAATACAGCCAGCGAATCAATTCCTGTAAATGTATCTTTTAAGCGTCAGGAAATTCGTTTCAGTAAATTTTATCCGGCTTTTAAAAAGATACATTCAATATCATATTGCCAGTACCAAGAGACTTTCACTGATATCGAATTTTTAGTTTGTCCAGCAATGAGTGGACTCAAAATTCTTACCGAATAAAACGATTTTGTTTCTGGACTAAAATTTGAGTAAGCTTAACCCTTTTATGCGCTTTGCTGTTGTGAAACAACTTTGTCATCTTACTCTGTCTAATATAAAGTCTCTTTTCCAGTCATAACAGAAATTTGCCCGCAGTAGTTGTAAATAGTAATTAAAAATAACTCACATGCAGTGCTTATTTTTTCGCTCTGAGATTTTTTAATTAGAGGCAAGTACTTGCAGCGAGCTGCGAACCAGTTTCTGTAATGACTAGAAAAGAGGCTAGCTTGAATTAGCGCCAGACGAAAGTCATGCAGCATTGCTCTTAAACATTAACCCTTTATTTATCTTTTTACTCTGTCTAACGCAAGACGATTTTACTCGTCAAGAGGAGAAGTCTCGGAAAGACATGCGTGTATGAAAGGGTTAAATATCGTTCATTTACGTTACCAAGCGAAAGAAGACGATCGACTTAAAGTTAAACCGTTTATAACTAAGGTGGGGAAGCTCTTTATCAGAAAAGACGATTTACTCTAATTTACTCTACTCTTTAATTTATAGTATTGTATATATAATCATTGCGCACACGAGCCCAGCACCGCACAGCTTTAGCTGAAAACAATAAAAAGGAAACTCACAACAGAAAATATTTTTCTTTACCTTGCTTTTACCGTCGTTAGCTTGAAACATGTCCAAATGCTTCAAATATACTCCACTGAACGACGATATAATCTTTCCCAATGGTATACCTTCAAATATTAGTCCAGTTGTAAACAAATATCTGTGGTTGAGTTTCCCTGCAATAACTTCTATTTTTGCGTTAGTTTTCAAATTCTCTACGAAAGAAACTCCTGAAAATTTTGTACTGAGAGTTTCACCGACATACATTTCCATGGTTGGTTTCATAATCCGCAGCAAAAATACGCCATACTTCTTTAAAATTTCAAGCAATTTTCCTGACAGATCAGGCACTCCAAATACTTGTTCAATTGTGTTGACATCAACTGGATCCAAAGAACGACCGTTGATGCGAACCGAATCGTACTTTGTTCTTTTAATTTCTACGCTGAAGTTTGTACCACATAGTTGATAATGACCTTGACCGACGAATGTGTTGTGAGTTTTAGAAAGTCGATAGGAAAAATTAACATCGTCTAACTTTAAGTATTTGTGAGGACGATACACTGGCAAGAAACCAAGTGGTATTTCAGTAAAGTAAGCTTTATTTTTATTGAGTTTTACCACCAATCCTGGAACGGCTACACTAGAATGTGGGCGAACCATATTTGGCAAAGTGACTGTTTTCATATAAGACTTGTTTAGAAGTTTTTGTGGTGTTTGGTCTATGAGTCTAACACAGTACTTTACCATGGCGCCTTCTTCACCTTTTAAAATCCCAAAACCAATTGTCGAACCATTTTGACCAAAGCGTTGTATTTCTTTTTTAAGAACAGTTGGAAAGAGATTGTACGATGTTTGTCGGAAGTCAGTTTTGCACCACTGAGAAGAATTGTGCAATAACCGTGGTCTTCTTGGAATAAGTTTACCTGGGGAATACAACACATAGAGGTAAAAATTAATCGGTTCGTTCGTTCGTTCGTTCGTTCGTCCGTTCGTTCGTCCAACGTCAGCCACAAACAGTTGATCAATTAAATAATTAACATAACGATTGCGTCCACTACCTTGGCTGCGTAGACCCATAGAGCATGAATGTTTACGCAAGTCATCAGATATATAGTCTAAAATTAAGAAAAAACCACAACGAGTTAACTTATTTAGTAAGAAACAAAGAAATACTGCTTTTCAAGAGGTCTCGTCAGTTAAACACGTTTTGACATGTTCAGTTTAGTTGTTGGTCAGTATTATTTTGTAATTTTTCTCGTAATTATTTTATATATTGGAAGTAATAGGAATTACAGATTTAAAGTTATGCATAGCGATGTATAATTCAAGAAATAAATCGCGGAGTAAGGCGGAAAGTAAATCATTATCTTCTCACCAGGCACGTCCAACGCCAAACAGACATCTTGTTTAACTGGTAAAAATGAACAATCAGGTATGATTTCACCAGCTACTGGCATAGTTCTTGCATATTGAAATTCTTTCGAGCATATACGGGCTTCTAAAACTTCACAATCTCTGCGGCAGATAAGATTTGGTGTGAGATTATCATCTTGACACGGAGGAAAGAAGTAGTAACATAACGCTTTTAGAGCAAATTTACGACAATGAGTTGACGTAAAAGTTGTCACCAAAGCCAAACTGTTGGTCAGTTTTGTCTCGTAGCCAAGTTGGGTACGGTTTTCAGAAATAAATATGTTTTGTCCAGCTTGGATGTGCTGTGAGCAGACTGTTCCAACATACGGCTCACACTGTCCCCTAAAAATAACATTTTTAGAGAAAATCAATTGAGAAATGTCACTATAATTGTTTTACTTAGGGACAAAAAAGATCAAACAAACAAACAAACAAACAAACAAACAAACAAACAAACAGACAGACAGACAAACAAACAAACAAACAAACAAACAAACAAACAAACAGACAGACAGACAGACAAAAATATAACAAAACAAACAAAACAAAACAAAACAAAACAAAACAGAAAAAAACAAACAAACAAAACAAACAAACAGACAGACAGACAAAAATATAACAAAACAAACAAAACAAAACAAAACAAAACAAAACAAAACAAAACAAAACAAAACAAAACAGAAAAAAACAAACAAACAAAACAAAACAGAAAAAAACCAAAACAAACAAAACAAAACAAAACAGCAAAAAAACAAAAACAGACTGATATATAGAAAAAAACACAACCCAGAACAGAACAATTCAACACTAATTTATTGTAGCTGCATATATAAATTATGCTGCAAAGCAATAGATACTGTGATCTATGTAATAATTATATATTATTATATGGTATTTAATATTTGTGGTGACTACAATATATGATGAAACATACTTGAATTCTTGATCATCTGTTGCAACTGGTATAGAATCCCTATTCTTTGGCGACTGTTCACGTGTTTCAGAATCCTGAGGAATGCCACTGATTATTGAAAATAATGTCTGAAGTATTTCAGCATGGTTCTCGTTTGTGTTGCCTTGAGAAGTCTCTGACGCTTCCGTTCTGTTTTCTACGATAAAAGAAAAGAAAGAAAATTATTTTTTCGAGCAAATTCTGATGTAAACCTAAAATATAAATAGGAAAGTCAAGGTACAAAAAATAAAAGTTCTGATGAAATAATAAAATAATTATTACTTGGAGGAAAGATCTTTTGACAGTTGGTTGGATTATTCTGTCTGTTTGCCTTTGGAAGACTTCTGCATATTGGCAGCCGGTGTCGTAATTTGACTGACATTGCTTTAGCGATTGTGAAGCTTTCTGAACACATCTCATGTTCAAGTTGAATGCAATCTTCTTTACACATTCGAACTGGTTTTGGTTTGGCTGCTGTGGAATCACAAGGTGAAAAGTAGTGCTTACATAACGAAGGAAGAAGATGTTTTTTGCACCGTGGAGACAGAAAAGACATTCGTCTAAATGTGTCTTGAATTTTGTTTTCAATTTCTTGTTGCGTCTGTCCAAATGGAATAAAAGTTCTCTGGACTTTTCTGAGATGAGCTGAACACAGTTTTCCAGCGAAGACCTCGCATCTGAAAAAAATGCATTAACAATTTTTAAATTTTAAAGTGCTCATGAAACGAAAATTAAGTTTGTCTTATTTGAAAGAACACTTAAAATTATAAAGTAACATATTTTGCAGTTTTTCGTTTCCTTGCTTCGTTGTTGAGATATTTCAGTTTGTTTGATATGCAAATTAAACATTTTGACGTTGTAAGTGCATATTAGGGACCTTAAGATGCTAGGACGCGACGGCGGTTAAAACGGCAAGTTACGTTTTACAATTTAAAGAAGTCACGGTTAACTGAGTATTATATTTGATATTTGAAGCTAGTTTAATGACTTCCAAAACGCCCCAGCAGTGCTAAAATGATTGTAGTGTCCGTATTGAAGTCAATTTCAAGCAACAGTTCTCATCTTTTGGTCGTTGACGTCGTCCTGAAGACGTGAAAATGCTCTAAGTGGCGTTGTATGAAGAACGAGGACGGTGTTGAGATTACTCTTGGGACAAAAAATTATTCATTTTCTTTGTTTTGCAAAAATAATTATTTTGTTTAAAGGGCGTCATCGTTTAGGTTGACGTCGTAGATCTTAAGGTCCCTAATGAGCTATTGGAGAAGGTTAGGCCCGTTCCAAACGCCGCTCTTCTCATGCGCCGAACCTAATGCAAATCAGCATAAACAAAGGATTTAGGTCATTATCATTAGGTTCGGCACATAAGAAGAGCGGCGTTTGGAACAGGCCTTAGATATCTTTTCTATTATCAAACCAAATTAATTTAAATGAAGCATGTGGATGTGTTTTGCCCACAACACTAAACATGTAGATCTTCAAGTGATTATTGTTTTGATAATAGCAAAGATATAGAACTTTTTCGATAACTCATTATGCACGTGTGACGTCAAATGTTTAATTGCATATCAAATAAACTAAAATATCACAAGAACGAAGCAAGGAGACGAAAAACTGCAAAATATGTTAGTCTATACTATTTTAAGTGTTCTTTCAAATAGGACAAACTTAATTTTCGTTTCATAGGCACTTTATATGTAAAACTAAGAGAGAATTTAATACAATATATGAAAAATCTGACTTTCCTGACGGTGTCTCAATCAGTGGTCAGAGCCTCTGTCAAAGACCTTGGGTTCGCTTCCCGGTTGGGGCAGTCAGATTTTTCATATTATTATTATTATTATTATTATTATTATTATTATTATTATTATTATTATTATTATTATTATTGCATTCTAATTTGTAACTGATAACTCGTGTATTACTCCTTCTAACTGGGCGTTGTGGTTCTGGGACTACCTTATTTTGCTCTGGATAACACTAAGACAATTTTCCGAAGTTAAAACGCTCTGCAAGCCGTACGCAAGTACTGCATAAAGGATTAATAAAAAGTATTGTTTTTCAGTAAGAAATTCGTTTACCTTTCAGTATGCAGAGGATTTACTCCTGTGTAAAAAGTAAAAAAATCAATCAATCAATCAATAAATAAATCAAGATAGTCATAAATTGAGGCTATTGGCTCCAACATATTCAAACATTAATTAAAAATCAATCAATCAATAAATAAATCAAGATAGTCATAAATTGAGGCTATTGGCTCCAACATATTCAAACATTAATTAAAAATCAATATTTATTTAACTATCATGTATGTAGATAGAAAGCAACTGTATTTATGTGTGAATAAAAGCTGATTCTGATTTAAAATGTGAAATATGTAGAAATAAAATAAGATATAACTCTTAAGTAAACTAAAGTATAGAAAAGGAAGGGAATTGAATGGAAGTGAATTGAATTGAATGGAAGGAATAGAATATCAAAGCAGTTTCAGTTTTTCAAAAACATGGCCACTTTCGTACCCAGAAGCACTTTCCGCGCGCGAAAATTTGGCTCTGGGTACGAGATTGAAACACAGCAAGGCGAAGCTAAGTATATAAACCGAAGTAAAATAACGACTGACCTTTAATAGTTAAGTGAGCAACGTTAGAAGTGACTTGTCCGAGAGAATTTGTTGCTTTACACGCATAAATTCCATAATCAGTAACCTCAACTTTTCTAATCCTTAAAAGTCCTCCCCAGGAATAATATCTCGTACGAAAACGCGGTGTATGTGGAACAATAACGTTATTTTTTCGCCATTGAATTCTCGACGGAGAACCAGTAATTACACAACGAAATACAGCATTCTTTCCAAGATCAACTGTCACATTCTGTAGTGGACGAAGTAAACTCGGCTTTTCCACTAAAAAATTATTATATTACTTGAGTTAGAACTAGAACTAGACAATTAACGCATAGTAAAAGGTCGCAAAACCCACAAGTCACAAAATACACAACAAGTAGTTTCTATACTTTACTATAGAATTTTTTTATACAGTAATTCGACATTTAAGTAATATTTAAAACACGTATACGTACTGCGAATGTTTTAAATAGCTTCAAAAACGACCCATTTGGTAAGTTCATTGGCGTAGTAAGTTTGAAAAATAACGTTGTCTAAGCCGAGAAAATCAAAGCTATGTACATCAGGTGATTTCTTTATCACATATAAAACCACGATAAGGTCATGATTTTTCTTTGTGTTTTCCTCATGAATTATTAATGAGTTTTTGAAGTTCGGATATAAAATCAAACCGGAACAGATTTTGCGCTTTTTTCCACTTTTGGTAGACATTTTTATTTAAAATTTATCTCGAATTACACGTTAGTACCACAAATTGTCCTCCCCAAGCACCCCCACGTGCTCACATTTCACACAACGCTCGATTACCGCGCAACGCCTGGGTACGAGGTTGCCATGAAGCTCTATGCGCACGCACCTTTTGTCACGAGGTTTGTCAAACCACTATAGGTTCGTTCCCAACAATTTTGTAACATTTAGTCACCATCGTCATTACTATTTGGATTTAATCCTTTCACACGCAATACTGTTGTACGCAAGACCAGGGGAGGAGTCAATAACATGGGAGGGAGTTTTACAGAATTTGAGTGTTTAAACCACGCAGGTTATATAAACACAGAGAATCCATTTTCTATTTGTTTTATTAAAATAAATTGCTGATGACGTCATAACCGTATTTGAAAAGCGTCATATAAACCGACGGTCTTGTGACGCACGTCACCTTTTTTATATTAAGTCTAAATACTTTAGCCTTTAAGGGTCTAAAAACATGTTTTAAAAAAAGTACTTAAAAAGTTCTGAGACCCACAAAAACGAATTTTAATTGCTAAATCATCATGCAAAGCTTCAAAGAACATAATAAAATACTTGTTTTTAAATGTTCTTGTTCCGTTTAAAAGATAATAATCATACTGGCCTTTCTTGACAAGATATTTTATGTTAAAGCAAGAAAATACATCTTGACAAGATTTGGAGGTTTTGCAATAATGGTGCGGCTTTCCAACGTATACTTATTTTGTAAAACATCAACCAATATAAATAATTAAACTTTAAATTGTAAGGTACGTGAAGGTTGACAACAAACTGGTATACTTTCAAACAGATTAACAAAATGATTAGTTTGAACAATACTTTTTGGCAAAACAATGTTGTAGTGTTTTGAGACACTTCTTAAAAGCTCGATTTCCACAAGACCGAAAAGGTCACGCGCTTGACTTTTATTGTACAAATTGAATGTCGATTTTCTACATTCTTTCTTTATTTCAATTTAGTATATAGTAGTTACAATATTAACCCATCCACATTTAGCAAGCTATTCGAGGTGGGGGTTATAATAGTAAATATAATCAAGTTGTGAACTGTCTGAATTAACTATAGCTCAAACAGCCCAGGAATTGAATTAAAAAGTATTAAACTATTTCTTATAGACAGTCTATAAGATGCAAAAATAACAGCCGATAAACTGCCTACAGTTAATACGAATAAGATTGGCAATATACACACAAAAAGCTCTATAGCAGAACTAACTGTTATAGAGTAATCACCAGAGTCGGCAATAAATACTATAAGTAAACTTTTGCATCTCTTTTTAAAATCAGATTTACTCAGGGGGCGAATTGTAGGTGGCAAACTATTCCAAACTTTTACACCAATGGAAGAAAATGACTAATTGGCTTGAATATTTAACCTTGATCGAAGTTGGTAAACATTATCACGCGCCGCAGATCTAGTATTATAGTTACGAAGAAATATTAATGGTGTCTTATTATTGATGACATCATGCATGTTACATGCAATATTATAGAAATTAAGAAACGAAATTGGAAGTATACTTGTGTTAATAAAAAACGGGATAGCATAATCTCTGAAATTAGCAAAGTTCATCAGACGTATGACACTTTCTGGAGAACAAGTAATTGATTGAGATAAGATTTGCAAACTTGACCCCAAACTGAAATTCCATAATTAAGATAGGGGTGTATCAAGGCATAGTAAATCCTTTCTAAAGTATGCTTGGGAACATTAATCAATGAGAGATTTCCATGACAAGTCAGAATCAATCAGCAATCCGAGGTATTTCACTGTGGTTTTCAATTCAAATGGTGACATTTTCTTGGAGTCATAATCAAATACCTTGAGTTGTGGAACATAATCTAACATTTCCTTCCGGGGATGAAAAATGACAAAATGAGATTTACTGGTATTTAGAGTTAGCTTGTTCACCTCTACCCTGCAAGTCAGAGCCCCTTTCCGACCTACGCAAGCTTCGGGGGAAAGTGGGCTCTGCCAACAAACTCGATCTTCGCCCCAAGTTTGGGGCGAGTCAGTTAACTAACAAGTTCTAGTTTATGAACACGCGTAAGCACATTGGCGTAAGCGGGAAAATAGGAAGTGACGCGTTAGAGCCTGGGCCAAAAATAGTATCTTGGCAACCGTTCACGCATGCTCAAAAAGAAATATCGTGTTTGTTGGCAGAGCCCACTTTCCCCCGAAGCCAGCGTAGGTCGGAAAGGGACTCTGACTCACAGGGTAGTTCACCTCTAACCAACGACATACATTTTTTACTTCTTCATTCACAACTTTCTCCAGTGCATGAAGATTTCTATGTGAGTAAAGAATACTAGTATCGTCCGCAAATAAATAAAAATTAAGTATGGAGGAGGATGAAGGAACATCGTTGACGTATAAACGAAAAAGTAAGGGTCAAGAACTGATCCTTGAGGAACTCCATAGGAACAGTTTTTTCTCACAGATTTATAGTCACCAATTGCAGTTGTTTGAGTTCGTTTCACATGGAAGCACATAAGAAAATAATGAGAAAGTTGCTGGCGCGATATTTTCGTTTTAAGATAGATATAGTGTGGAAATCAAGCCTGTCATTCCCGACGTTGCATTATATATATATATATATATATATATATATATATATATATATGTCGCCTGATGATCCCGTTTAGGGTGAAACCTCTGGTAGCGAAGACTTTAAGGTAAAACTATACTTTATACTTTATATATATATATATATATATATATATATATATATATATATATATATACCTATTAGCGATAATGCAACGCTCACTACCCTTGTGGAAGTTTGAGCACTCTGGGCCCATGCGCACTTCACGCTATCTGAATGTATTTCACCGATGCTTTCCCACATGCGGTTGTCACCGACGATCGCATGTGTATAAGTAATTGGTGAAATTCATTCAGATTGTTCCAAGCTACACTGATGAGCTGTTGTACAGCGAAACACCGTGTCTGTAGATTGAACTATATATATATATATATATATATAATCCCTGATTTCATATATTACATGTACATTTAAGCCTGTAACTCGATGCATAATCTTTTTATAGTCATTTTCAAGAAGCTGTGGAAAGTCTCAGCGAGGGTAAAGCCGGATAAACACAGGAAGCTAGACATTGAACTGTATTTAAATCTTAACATTAAAAAACTTGCTAAATGTGATACTTGCGTCTTAGCCGTCTCCTAGAGCATCATAATCTAATATTGCATGGATTTGCCAGGAAAGATTTTAACATTGATGACGGAAAAGGAGGATTAGCTACTACGTTGATCCGTTTTCCAACATGTATGTTTTTAAAAATGGCCTCATTTAGGCTACGTTTACACGGTACTCATGGACAAATTCGGAACCGTTCTTAAATTTGCACGGTCTTGAAGCGTTTACATACTGTACAAATTTGGAACACATTTTTGGAGTTTTTGAATTAACAGTACACTGTTCAGAGGTTCTGGAATTCGTCCGGTTACTTGGGTCCCGTGTACACGCAAGGCGAAATCGTACAAATTCAAGAACGATTCTGAATTCGTCTGGCACCGTTAAATGTAGTCTTATTAGTTGAGTATAATGTTACACGGTGTGTCCTGACGATTTCGCGCGAGATTATAGGAAGATTATAGTCATGCGCTCAAACATAGTGTCGAATGGTCGCGAATTATAGGCGAGAGAGTTTGTCGCTATTGGCCCGTCTTTTAGACGCTATTTAAGTGCTATAATTTCCTTGGTAATTTCCTGAATAGCTTCCTTGCCTTAGTGTCCGGTTGTTTTCTAAAATAATATTTAAAAGCTGAACATAAATAAAACGAACGCTTGAAGACTGGCGCCAGCAGGCGGAGACAACCACAGTTATATCGCAATGGCGCCTGGCTGCCGTCGTAAAGAGACTGTTTGATTAAAGCCTTTTTACTTAATAAAGCTAAGCTGTAAAGCTGGATTTCCACTAGGCGTAAAATGTCGCGCGTTCGACTTTTCTATTTTGTCTTGTGAGTTTCCATGCATGTGGAACGAAGTAGAAAACTATTCAATTTGAACAATAGAAAAGTCGAGCGCGCGATATATTATGCCTAGTGGAAATGCGTTATGAAATATATCGATTTCGTCTTCCTAAACCAGTTAAAATCTTTTTGAAAGGTTTGAAAAGTCTGGGAAGAACATTTCAACGACCTGAAGTGCGAACATACCTTTGGCTGGTCTAATCTATGACTCTAGGTTTTGTCTCAGTTTAAACATGTTTTTTTTATGTAAACCTGTTGCACCTAATAACGATTTATGAGTATTGATATAACAACTGAACAAGAGGACTAGACACCATGGCGACCTCGGTATGGTGTATGATCAACATCACAAGAGCCTACTGCGCATGGGCACTGTGGCCAAGCTTGACGAATAGGTAGTTGGTCATCAACCTCGTACCCAGGGTCTTATCTCCGCTCCCCGCCCACCCTGGGTACGAGGTTGGTTGGCCATTTGGCATTTCACAAAACTGTTCTATACTTACTTTGGAAAAGTGTTGTTGTTGTTGTCGTTGTTGTTTTTGTTGTTTATCACCTTACCAATTTATCATTCTTTTTTCAGAAAAGTGTTTTCCGTTGGAGAAACTGTTTTCACTAAAATAGGCTCTTCTGTTTTGAAAAAGCATTTTTTGTCGAAAAAATTGTCTACTTGTGGATTTAAATGTCTAAAACTACAAGAGCTTTTGCTGGTGAAAAGACCGAACACATGATAGGGACACCGTATTTATTATTTATTTTAATCAGTATTTATTTTTACGTTTTTTTATGAAACCATCATGCAGGAATGTTCGACCGAGTCTTTCTTCGGCTCAACTCACAAAAAAACCAAGCGTTGATTTTAGAAGTTAAACATTTGATTTGATAAACCCCAAGTGAAGATATGAATAAAAAAGAAAAAATGTTAAATTAGCGGGTTTTTGTTGACTCCGTTATTAGAACAATAAATCGCCAAAGCAAATGGCTGACAATGCATATATATATATTGCATGGTCTTGATAACTAGTTGAAATAAAGTTGAAATTGCCTAATTAAAAAGTTTCTACAAACCTGCATGTTAAGCAGTGAATTGCGTTAATAAAGACAGTCTTACAATATGCTAGAGCTAGTGTTCGCTAGCATAAGTGATCGATGTAAAGCCAAAATAACCATAATCAAAACGAAACTGACGTTTCAACTAAAATGTATATGCAAAAAATAAACTATATTTATTCAACGCTACTTCACGTATGACAGTTAGAATCAATTCTTACCTCGGTATCTCATTTGATGTTTTGCAGCACTAGTTCGATAATTTACCTGAAGAAGAAAAAAGATAATTACTTTATTATATAATACTTATACTAAATTATTATAATGATGGATATCAATCTAACCTAACCTAACCTTATCTAACCTAACCTAACCTTATCTAACCTAACCTAACCTAACCTTACCTAACCTAACCTAACCTAACCTAACCTAACCTTATCTAACATTACCTAACCTAACCTAACCTAACCTAACCTAACCTAACCTAACCTAACCTTATCTAACCTAACCTAACCTTATCTAACCTAACATTACCTAACCTAACCTAACCTTACCTAACCGACCACTATCACCCACAACCGTCATGAAAAAATAAATAAATTGATCTATCAGCTTCTACTGTGATCCAATAACGATTTTTACAAATCTTGATTCTGTTTGGCTGAGCCACTCTCTGTCTATTGGTTGTAGACCATTAGTAGCAAGAGACCAGTTTCAAATGCCGCGGAAAAAACTCGCGCTTTGCTGATGTTCAGTCAGTTTTTTTCTTTAAAACGAATTTTTTCCCGAATAGTTGGTTTGTACTAAAGCAAATAGAAAACTCGGCCTCGTTGTTTAAAGCCTCTAAATGGTAAATAGACCGGCTGACGTTACAACTAAATTACAGACAGATGAAGTCAAAGACACGGAACTTTTGATAAGTCTTTCAACCTTACTTAGTAGTCCCAATACCGAGTTTATATTTCTGTTGATCCAAGTTCGAATGAAGTTTTTTTCAATGTGCGTGGGAGGTTAATTTGCTTGTCGGAAACACAATTTAAATGCTCTTTTTAAAGTTGCTAAAAACCGTGATCGCTTAGGCTGTTCCAGTTAAGTAACCTAATGCCTTTTAGACACTATGCTAATTACTCCGATAAATGCTAAATTTCAAGTAGACGAGCGAAAACTGGAGTATATAGTCCAAGTGCGACCACACATGAAGATTTAGCAGCACGCTTTCCACAATGATTATATAAACTTTAGTATTGATCTGAAATATATAGTAAGATATAGATATACTTTTTTTAACATAACTTGATTGTTGCAATTATTTAGTATGATTGAATATTAGTTCCATGTGGTAGAGGAAAGGGAACCTAAACCAATTAATTGCATGGAGTGCGCAGTTTGCTCATCAGCTCAACACTAACACCAAGTGCCATGTGTTCCTGAACACTGATCAAAACAGTTGCAAGCGCCATGTTAGACAAATCAGGATGTACCACAAGCCATTCCGTGCTTGAAGCATAATAACAACAAAATAAATTGGTTTAATGCTTCATTTAGCTTAATTGAAATTAAGCCGAAGAAATACGATCTGCCGTATAATTGGTGCATGGTTATAAAAGAACTTGGCTAAAAATGACTGCAGGCCTGTTATTTTCTTGTTTGTTTTACCAACCATTCTTTCCTATTGTTTTCTAAAGGCAATTGAAAAGGATGCTTTAGTTTTCATCGCTAAAATACAAAGGCTACTTTCTCCTGAGCATGTCTGTTACAATGGAAAAACGAGGGGAAGGTATTCTAGATTAATAAAAAGAACTACGCAGTTCCTCTGCCATAAAGCATATTTCAAAAGTCGAGCTTTTGATGTGCCGAATCAAATGATATAATGACTTAGATACTTTGTTTATGCAAGTTTAGATTCGGCACATGAAAAATTTGAACTACGGAGCTTGAAACCGTTCCGAAGCCAGACTGAGGTCTAAACGAAGCAAATGGGTCGGACGCGTGTCTTCAATCACGATATGGGATTCTGGAATGAGCTTTAATACCCACAGGAGAAAATCCACAGTTTGATCTAATAAAGTGAAGTTCCGTTTTTGAAGAGTGTCTAACGGGGCAGCCGCCTGCCTCAATTACGGCGGTTTCACTATAAGCTGACAGCGCAACTAGGCCTCATCTTATTTGCTAAGTAATCATGCCATTATTTTTTTAATAATATCATTTGTTTGTATTTCATCAGGAAATCGGTGCGGCCAAACATTGGTTTACGCCGTCGTCGACAATGAAAATGTAACGTAAATCAAACTATATCAACGATAAACATTTATCTTAGTCCAATGAAAGCGGACATGATTAAATGAAACCTGTCGCGACTAAGAACAGCTGCTGCCGCATGCCGAAAACTGCGTCGTCGCTGCTTGCTTTTCTTGTTTTATGGCGTATGTTAGTATTTCTGAAAACTATCCGTTTGAAGTTTCATGGAACTAACAAAATACCTGCGTGAAAAGTATTTACCTTGAAAACAAGCATATCTTAAGAAAATGGTTGTTTAAATGATGGCACACGTACGTTATATATAAATTATAAATGTAATCTATAAGCAAAACGTGCCCCCTCGGTCATCATGCATGGTGTCTTGCTTGACTTAGGTATCGAGAGTTTTCGGCCGATTATTACTTTTCATGTTTAATCACAAGATCATCTCAATGTAAACTCAAGTCTGCATAGCTAACTGCATTGACATGTATCAACAAAAACCATTATTTATCTAATTTCTAAATTTAGTATTTTGATCTATACCCTCTCGCGGTTTCTATATCTGAGGCAACCATTTCAGTCTATCAATGACTGTATTGACTGCAAATTGCAGCAGGATAACCGGTTTTTGTTTTCAGTATATGCGAATAACAGATCCGGATATGCTTGTAAAAAACGCACGTCAATTGCTCTGAAATAAATGTCATGTTAAACGTTGTGTTGGAATACATGTTCGTAAAATAAATCAGACTATATTAGCGGCACAGTTTAATTAAACCATGCGCAACACTTCAGTGTTTTACAGAGTTTAGTAACTAAAACATTCCGATTTATAAACGCGCAGTCGCTAGTGCTTCTTGTTCAAATATAATCCAAAGATCCAAAACACACAAATGAATTGGAAAACGTGAAACTGAAATTATAAAAAGCTGTGAATAAGTGTTAAACTACTTTGTAAATGAGCATTTTCTCACACACATGTTTTAACGTGCGCTAACATACATTTTATTTTCCGTTGGTCTTCGTGTGTGGAGATACTTTGATAAGCATGCAATCAGATCATTTACTGTGAAATCTTCATTTCTATTACTCACCTTTCTGGCGAGAGCACCACTGTTTCCAAAAATCTCTGAGAAGAAACTGAGCGCATGCAAGGCAAAGAAAAAGGCACAAAACAAACCAGCTTGGCTTTTCATATTGTGAAGTAGGCAAAAAGTTAACTTTGGCGTGCACACAATTTCCAGATGTTTAACAGTAGAGCGAAGTTGAAGATGTATGAGCAGTTTTCGATGAATGTTTCACGCAAGGAGCTCAGTGTTCAACTGACTTGCAATAAGCTGTGTGTCATTATTAGAATATTGATCTCTTAAATAAGGCTTGTTTATTTATTTGGTCTATAGACCACACGCACGCATATACGACCTCAATGACCGCGCACAAATTATTTCATTTGCTCTGAATGTCGTTGACTGATCCGTTAAGACGTCAAGTGGCTTTGAGTCTTAGTGAGTGGGCAAGGCACGGCACAGACACTTTTCAAGCGATGCTATCTAGCTATAAGAATTAATTAATATCAACGCTTGCAAGTATTTTCTATTTTGAGCATTACTAGCAACACTTTTAATCGTCTTTCATACAAAGCATTTTAAATTGGATATTTTGGTGTAGATTGACTAGATTTAAATGCTCTTCGTCAAATAAGGAATAAAAAAAATTTGGCACGAGTACAAACATAAATCGAGATTTTTCTCTTGATAGCTTGATCATGACTAGAAATGACCACACAAAGTGTCGCAGTAAGGTTTTGTTTCTGACGAAATAAAGTCTTTTTCTCGCTCATCATTTCTCATTCAATGATCGTCTCGACCTATACCAAATGACCTATACTGCGTGACAGTGATGCCAAGTAAGGCAAGCAGAACGGCGGCAAAACAGAATGTGTCAACATTTTGAATCATTTGTTTGACTTGATGCTTTACAGAAGTCCGAAATCAGATCGTCTTGACGACAGATCTGATTGAACTTCAAATCGTTATCAGTGGATCATATCTTGTCAAACAATAAGCGGCAAGTCTTGAAGAAAAAGACCAAAGCTAGTTAGATTACGAGCGTAGCTCGTATATGTTAACAAGCAAATGACAACGTTCTCATGTGAGCAAGGACAAGAAATACTTGTATTATTTTCAAACGGAATTATCTTAACGATAATCTGGAGTAATTTTTTTGGAGTAATTTGTTACTCTAAAGGGCCATCTTTCATCACCCTATTTGAAAATCGTGGGAAGGTCATCCAGGACGTGACGTAATTGAGTTCGGCACGACGAAAGTCTATCCCAGGATATGGAAAACAAATGGTTTACTAATTCAAGAGTTAGTGGTAGAGTTATACTCTACTAAATCAAAGTCCACTGTGGTGTAAATTAAGAACCTAAACATTCCTAGAACAACAAAAGAAGTTTTACATGCAGAGTTCATTGATGATTCGATTTAATTTTAAAATTTTACTTCAACTTGATAGATATTAATATGCCCAGTCTCAAACGTATTTTTAGATTTAGGTTTCCGGTTATTAACACAAAATGTGCGAAAAGACCAAAATGTTGTACGTCTATAGGTCTCTATAACACCAATGAAGAGCTTTGGTAAACCTCGTACCCCGGGGCATTTATATAAGACCCGAGGTTGAGCCATGGGTTGAGCTAGCTTTGGTTGTGGGGCTAGGCCATATCCAGCTATAGACTCTCAAGTCTTAAAAGTTAAGAACAACTCCAAAATCTCTTAACTTGTTCCAGGCCCTATATATAGTCTATATATAGGCTCTCTATAGGACAGTTAAGTCTTATGTATTGAAATGACAATGTCAATGACAATGGGAAAACTCAGACTGGAAATGTGAGCCTGAGATCAGTGATTTGGTCCCACGTAGAAACCATCGAAGTTTCAATCACGTTCAGTTAGTACTGAGTTTTTAATGTATATATGGTTTGCATGCAGCAAAGGAGAAGATATTTTTATGACAATATGATTTAAAGTTTTTTTCGTTTGTTTTGTTGTACAAGCTGTCGTAAGTAACTAATATGATTTAATTTGTCGCTGGATATGTTAGGAGGGGAAGAAAATGTTTAGAATATTGTTTTATTATACCTTTTACATGCATAAACTAATTTACAACTGTTGGTTTAATTGGACTTGCTCTAGTCTATAGACTTGGTGATAGTTAAAGTAATTCCCTGGCCAGTGATAGAACTGCCCTTACGAAAATTTCATATAAGACTTCATATACGATTTCATATATGAAATGTCAATTTCATATATTAAATTTGTAATTTCATATATGAAATTAAACATTTCATATATGAATTACACATTTCATATATGAAAATGTTCCAATTCCATATATGAAATTTCTTATTCCATATATGAAATTTTTATCTTCATACAAAAATTTCATATATGGAATAAGAAATTTCATATATCGAATTGGAACATTTTCATATATGAAATTTGTAATTCATATATGAAATGTCTAATTTCATATATGAAATTGACATTTCATATATGAAATCGTATATGAAGTCTTAAGCCCTAATCAAACGAGAACGCAAGTTGTCGCAAGTTGGCAGTCACGCTATCTCAGCCAGCCGCTCTGAATAGTTTCCCGAAAATATCATGTACCGTGACATGAAAGTTAAAACTTGTTTAAAACACTCATGAAACCTTTATTTTGTTAATTTGGGTGTTCGAACGACCGCCACAGAAATTCTGACTGCCAACTTGCGATGACTTGCGTTCTCGTTTGATTAGGGCTTAATATATGAAATTTTATGAGATCAGAGCTGCAGCGCATGAACCAACACTAAAAGCTTTTAAGTCTTGTATAACTTTATATGTTCAACATGATTTTTATACTGTAAATATAACTTTTTATATTGTAGAAAAGAAGATAGTTATGTTAGTATAGGTATATATTTTATTTATATTATATTATATTATTTTTGTATCTACTGCGCATGCGCGAGTAGATACATTGCTGTCGTGCGTGCAATTGTAATGTAATCGGTAAGGTAAGGTAAGGTAAGGTAAGGTAAGGTAAGGTAAGGTAAGGTAAGGTAAGGTAAGGTAAGGTAAGGTAAGGTAAGGTAAGGTAAGGTAAGGTAAGGTAAGGTAAGGTAATAAAATAATGCCTTCGGAGCCAATCAAAACATAGAATAAAACGATTGACTCACGACAGACCACCGAAGCCAAAATAACTACTGTACACCAAGTATTTCATAAGTCAATGTTGACGGTCGCATGGAGCGACTAGCGAGGTATTTGACAAGGAGCGGGATATTCATATATCGGATATTCATAAGTATGAATCGTAGTCAATTCTTAATTGTGATGTACTAGACGTTGTTGGAATAATGATAAAAGTTTTTGAAAGCAAATTAATCGAGTCGTTGCGTGGACGATTTCATATTCAGACGAGCCAATTTATATGGCCAACGTGTCTGGTCGAGCTTCGTAAACTGACAAGACTGTGCGTTGCCGAATAGAAATGGATGACCTTCTCCTAAGAAAACAAAGTTAGCTTCATGGTCAAGCAACAATGCCCAAAACCTAGTGGTAGTCCACGAGCGAAATATGTTATTAACTGATAACATATTGTCGATGTAGATGACAAATAGTCAAATGTCAGTAACTGGCAAGTCTATATACAGTATTAATGGAGTAAAATTGTATGCTGCAGCTGTCAATGTCATGCAAAATCTGTGTTATGAATGTGCAAACATTTATTGTACCTTTTTCTGCATGTATGCATATGTCTTGAAGAACAATTAATGTATGGTTGCTCTTATCATTTTGATGACATAATTTGCTGGACATCTTTTTCATTCACTATTAAATTTTACAGCAGTAATACTAGATATGCTTGTTATCTCAAGCGATTTTCTTTACCTTCTAACTAGATTGCAATATTGTTTGACAAATTGTTGTAACGAAAATATTTAAATACTGTATTAAATTAGTCAATTAAGTCAAATTTTGTGATTTGTTATATAATTGTTAATTTGATTGACCTACTTAAAGCTTTACTACCATACTTTATGACTATAGCTTTTAGTACCATAGCTTTAATAGTCAAGCTATTAGTGCACTGCCTCACCACTGAGGACCGGAGTAAAGCCCATTTGGATTGAGTTAGTATTTGAATGGGTGATCATGCACCTGTCCGGGTTTGGAACTCATGCCAGATATGAGTAGAGTTGTTAGCACTTAGCCTTCTGTGCCTTGCTGGCTTTACTCTGAGAGTCTGAGTTCTTTATCAAAGTTAAAACACAGCATGGCCTGTGAGCATACAGTAGACAATTTTGTCAAAAATCTTGTTCAGCTCTAGATCTGAATGCAAGGTTGTTACAACTACACAATTCCATCAATTTTGTCAAGAATCTTGTTCAGCTATGAATACAAGGTTGTTACAAGTACACAGTTGCATCATTGTTTTTACCATAGTAGCTACAGGCATTAAACGGTTATAAATCCATGTCCTATATTCACGAATTTATTGGTTAGGATTAGGGTGTGTGTTGGGGTCAGGCTTTCATGAAGCACCTGGGTTATTTAGGACATGGAATTATTACCCATTAAACGCAGTAGATACATGCACGCCTGGGCGTGCCTATTTTTATATTAGTTTATTTATACTGATGTAATAATTGATATGACTTTTGAAAACGGCTCCTGGAAGAACATGTTAAATGATAGCGGGGAAACCGTAATTAGGCTGGTAAAAATAATAACAATAATAATAATTACTACTTATTGACCGAGCGTGAGGTCTGTACTAGTGAAATATCGGACCGACGTTTTTAGTACGGACCGAGCGAGCGCAGCGAAGCGAGGTCCGTGCAGGAAAGGGAGGTCCGATATTTCACTAGTACAGACCGAACAAGCGAGGTCAATAAGTAGTTTATTATATGACTACGAAGTGTTGTAAACGTTCTGTAAAAACTTGCCACAAAGTGTTAGGCTCGTATTCGCCACCATCTTACTTGCGAATTAAACCAAAATGCCATAGGCCTTTTCCCATTTTTAAAGTACTTTCCGTTTAGCTAGAATCCTGAACTTTCTACCCCAAATAGCATTTTTGAATTGCTTTTGTTTGACATATCGCTCAAGGTTGTACGTTACGTAGTTGAGAAAGATATTTGAAATTCTAAATTAAATATTTGTGAGAAGTAAATGTTATATTATTACGAACATTTTAAAAAGTTTCGCATACTGGAAACTTTTAACTATACATCAAATGAAAGCTTAACACAATTATAACAACATACCTGCATGTTATATTTTAACAATGAGTAGTTCTGAAATTATTATGACTTTATTATGAAATTATTATGAATCATATCTAGTTCCCGTAAGTTTGTTCAGTAGAAAATTTACACACATTCATGGGGTACCTAGATACTCGTCTCACTCCGCAGTTAATAGCTCTTTAATGTTCCTGTCATACTTCAATACTTAATTCTTCTTTTTCTTCTTCTTATTTTCTTCTTTTTCCCATTTCGATAAATTACTGACGGAAAATGGTCTATTAATGTCAACGCATATTTAATGAATAAACCTTTTATTTAACTTTACAAGTATAAACACACATATTCACAAAAATTAATATTAAAAGCTGCACTGAAAAAGTTCAGAGGTTAAATTCTAAATTCCCTTAATGCAATTCAATACAAGGCCACGAGGGAATCGAATAGAATACTGATAGACGGATTAGACAGGCTATTTTCATTATACACACTGTTCCAGCTACTAATCACTTATAGGCTGTCGAGACCTTGTATTATATGCAATCATATGGCGACTTACAATTAAGGAGATAAAAAAACATAAATGATTATTTGAAATACTTCAATTATAATTGGATTGATATAACAGAGAAATTAAAGGATTTCGACACGTGTACACATTAGTACATTAAAAATGGTTTTAAATAACTCAGCGAATTAGGCAATTAGGTTTGGGATTTTCTTTAGTGGATTATATTTGAAATGAGAAATAAAGTGCATGAATCAAATATGGTGTGGTGTTTAGTTACTTTAGTACCACAGGCTTGGACTGGCCATTGTGCCACAGAACAATGACCGAGTACTGTAAAACAATGGCTGCATGCCCATTGTTCCAAGCTAAGGCAAAATGGAACAATGGCCAGTCCAAGTTTGTGGTTTCATACAAATATCGTGCTTGCTTGGGTTGTTCACCCTCGTTATGAGTGGTTGTAGAAATCACTCCCCACATCCCTATCTTGTTTCCTGGGGTTGTGACTAAAGATAAAATGATACAGGTTGTTAAAAGACATGACAGTTAAAAGGAAACAGCTTTGGAGGTAGATCAATGCATGGGGTTTTGATGAATGTCGCTGAGGAAGCCCAACCCAGGTTAGTAATCTACCCATGGCTGAAATAATGTATTTCTATCATTAATCTGATTAATCATTTCCGAGAAAATACTTCTAGTAACTTATACATGAGATATATTTGTAAAAAGTGTCTGAAAAACGTTCACTGAATTCTTCAGTTCTAGCAAAAAGGTGACAGAGATATTCTGACCGCAATTAAAAATCGCGTGTATATGCGGAGTGTGCTGCTATACAACATGCGAGGAAAAATCTTCACTCTTACCGCGGAACAGACCTGCATAAGCCCAGAATCTTAGTATCTTCTATTGGACAAGTTGTTCCAAATTAGCAAATTGAAAAGTAAACACAAAAACAGTGATAGCTATAGCGTCTGAAAATGACTTACTATAGGTACCTCCAGAAAATATACATGGTTTGGAAGCTCAACAAAAGTCATTGTTTTACTTTCACGGTTACTGAACATATTGTGTTTTCTGTATAATGAAGCAATCATCCAATACCAACGTTTGGGTTCAATCACTCAAACGTACTGTTTAAATATTAATAAACCTAAAACAAAGGATTTGGCACCTTCATGTACCTTTCAACATGAATCGTAGCTTGATTGTTAACCGCTTTGAAGTTTGGCGGGTTTCCAAACCCAACCTCGTACCCAGGGTCTTATCTCCGTACGAAGTATGCTCTAACAGCTAGTCTGCTTCATTGTTATGATATATATTATCAAAATTATGTGTGTAAATATTCCACTTATTAAACAAAGTGAAATTCTCTCCTAATGCTGCGTTATAATATATGGTGAATGACTTTAATTGGTCGAGGTTACAGGCAGATATAGAAACAGAATATAATATTTATTTTAATAACTCTATAATTTGATTCATTATTCATAGATATTACAAGAGCGGCGTCTTTTTGCCGCACCGTTCAATATTGCATGTATATATAGGACCGATGTTACCGTTTCTTAATAGTTAATACACGGCGGGCATATATACAAATTGATCAAACTATATTTATCTACCATATAAAGTGGCACTGGCTCAGAAAGTATTGCTCATTAATCAATCTAAAATTAGCTTGCAAAGTTTTCATTCCGCACGTGAATCAGGCTTGATTCTCAGGTTTTGTCTATTTTAATATCGTCACTGAATGGGCTTTACACTGGCTCCAGCTCTCCAATTAATTACAATGGTTAGAACTACTTTGTAAAGATCAAGTAATTAATATGGCTAGACAAGAAAGCAAGGATCGATATGGCCTTTTTCCTTTTGGTAAGGCATGATCCAGCCATGAAAGTATTTCCCTTGATAGCTTTAGAATTCAAAAAATGTTGTTTTTCTCCACATTTAAGAAAGACCCAGTTTATTTTCCAACATGCTTCAAATCTCTTCATTTTATTTATCGTAAAGAACACTTCCTTTTTAGGTAAAGTCTTTTAATCACAACCGTCAAGCAAACTCTGGCTCACAGCAGTGAAAAAGTTCTAATAAGATTAAAGATAGCCACATGAAGGTAGCTATAAGGGGGAGAATCCGCTGCTGTTCCCTTCTTCACTCAGATCAACTTTATTTTTTTTTACAAAGAATTCTCTTCATTTCTTATTCCGCGCTGATACTCAGTAGGTACTCAGTAGTGTGCGAAACCAGGATGTAGGAAAAAGTTGGAAAGATTATGATTCAGAATTGTTTAAGCCAATTAACACTACCGAAGTATGTTTGCCTGAGAATTTTTATCCTTCTTTTATGTTTCACTTCGCACCTTGAAACACATGCATAGCATCCTGAGCTATATAATCTGCCAATTTTGGTAATTTTGACGCATCTTAATTCATCTTAGACTAAAGAAGACAATTGTACATTTCACTATTTTTTACACCAACTAGAAATTATTACTTCGCTCATTTTGTTACTGAAATGTTTGGAAACACTCTAGCTAAATTGGAATTTTTAAGCGAAAACAAAGTGCACCACTGTACAAAAGTGTTAAAAAACCAAAAGCGCTGTCATTATCGTTACTGAAATACAGACATATAATTGCATATGCATTAAAGCAAGCCGATTACTCGCAATGTAAAAGATAAAATAACTTAAAACAATGTATCATAAGCATATTTAGGGAATATTGAATTGAATTTGGGTTGCTGCCCTAATAAAGGGGCCCGCATGGAGACGCACACACACGCGGTCTTCAGTACAAATGTAATGGTGAGATAAATCAATCTGAGTTGGACTAAGATCAAGCTAAGGGAAATAGGCGCCTAGTGTGAACGCTTGAAGCAACTAAAAGTCCATGCATCTGATGACCGTGTCAAAAGAACGGTCTATTAACTGCTCGTTTTGCCATTGTCTTACAATTTTTATCGTTCGTTAATCCTTGATCTCCGGACTATTAGAACTTTAAGTATTAAATTGTATTTTATTTTATAATTTTGTATTTTGTTAATAAAGAGGAAATATTGTTCAAATAAAATGCCTAAACTAACCACATATGTATATGAAGGAGATGAACAATTCAAAGGAAATTAGACATCAAAATATTAATTTCCGTCGGTAATTGTGACCAACTTGGATATAGTCGTATAAATAAATACACATGCAGGAAAAACCTCGGTAACTACGTAAGTTATTTACCTGACGTAGTTAACTTAATTGGACTAACCTATACTTAGGATTTCTATGTATGGTTCTGACACCGGCAATTATAGCAAAGGAATTGTCTTTCGCAGTGTTCATTTTTCCTCACCATGCACGCATATTAAATGTGATTGGGCATTGGGGGTATCATATGTTTGTGAAATATATATCATTTAGTTTTCCTAAGGCGAGTTACCAACAGATCGTTAGATCATGCACCCTATATAATTGGTTTGCTAATTTCTGCTTTAATGTGACACGCGAGCTTGCTGTGGACGAATATTAGGCAAAATGTTCCAGTTTAGTGTAAACGACCCCTCAACACAGTAGTTTGTAACCAGCGGCTAATGTATATATAACTATATGGTACGACAATAGTAAACCGACGTTTATCAGTACAGATATAGGAATAGCTTATAAATATATATTTATTTCATACCTGGGAAATTTTTTATTGTTTATGCATGGGTTCAAGCTGAATATACTGACGTTCAGCTTACGGAGCACTAGCCTGGCTGCGTGCAGACACTTGCAGATTTAGAATTTTCACGTGCGAATTGAGCAAAATACATACAGTCCAGTATCTTGACTCATTGAAGCGAATGACTCTTTTTGTGATAAAATACTAAAAGTCAATCGTTTTTAAACCAGATATATCTGTATAGACCTTTAAAATTTGATAAATATATAAGCACACATTGACACCCGGCGTCTGGCATACTGCATGATGCATATGCATGCAGTTATACATTTAATCGGTCTCGTGTACACGAAAGTTCCCCCAAGGCCCAAGTCTGCCAATAATTATATAATTTGTGGTGCTAAGTGAATTCACATCCATGCACTATATTCATGCATTCTAACATTCTTTTCATTGTGTATAAACTTCCCAATTTCTAGTAGGACATGTATATATGCATGTGTATAGGTTTCTTGATCAGTGATACCTTAATTGGACATGGACGTGCATAAAACGGAAGTGTTTGCCGCAATAAGCAGTGCACAGCATCTACGACAGAGTGGCATAAGATCATGCAATGTATCAGGTCAAAATATTTTTTCAAGCTATTTTTGTATAGCTATAGTCTTGTACACACAAAACGAACAACGCCACACGTTTTAAGTAACTTGTCAACCAACTGCATGCCATAGTATCAAAATATATTCGCACTGCTTGCTCGGATTTGTTAAGACAACTCTGCAGCGAGTTTTTCGCAAGTTTGTAACAAGTTAATTGTGATCAATTGCAACAACAAGCCTGGTGCAATAACTTGCTGCAGCATTGTTTGCACCAAGTTGATACAAGGTTGACAACAGTCAGCAAGCTTGTAATAGCTTCATAAAATAACGCCATTATACAATTTGTTCACAGGCGTGTTACAAGCCAGTTGCGAACAGCCTTGTTGACAAACTGCGAGATGTTTCGTGTGCCGTAGAACGTGTCACTTGTGTGAAAGAAAAGCTAATTCTCTATACCCAAAAAATAGCTCTAGCTAAGAAACACCAAAAACAACTGAGAAACTGCTGTGAGTTTTTATTTAAATTCAATTCTTGGTGGGAAGGCAAACTGAAATTATGAAAACTTTCGTGTGTACAATAAACCACAATACTCATGACCATATTTATGAATTCCACTGGGTTAAACAGTATAAACATGGCGAGGCTTAAAGTTAAGGCGAAAAAGGTGGTCGTATATAGTCTGGGTGAGTCATGCCACCCCTTAACCATTTGCTATATCAGTCGGCTACCAATATGGGCAAAAAGTGAGCAAAAACATAACAATTTATCGTTGCGGGAATTCCTTTCACTGACAAACGGCAGAGATCTCTACAAACAACTCCTGATGGTGAAGAATGTTTTCATTTCTGCGCGGATTAGCAGAATTCCTGGCAGGCTACAATAAACATTAAATAACACAACAAAGACAGAATATATTTGAGAGTGTGTAAAAATTTAACTGAATATGTTCTACACTATAAGCTAGTGACTATATATAATTCAGAATTGTAAAGGCATGCCAAAATGGTACATGAAACAAATCAGTTTCATTAAACCGCGTGTTTATGTAGTAATTTGTTCGCAATTATATTAATTTTATTTTATATCAGTCAATATTTTCAGCTATCTTAATCTAGAAAGTGTGACAGCACTTGAACTTAGTTGACCCAAAGGTCGTAGGACGCTCAGTCTACGGCAGTGTAACGGAATAAATATGTTTGCCTTAAATGGTATACACATGCATATACAAGATGCGCACAGTGACGCACACACGCCATTAATTGCACCAATATGCTGGTAGAAATTTCGCCAAACTGATACACACTCTCTTTTATATCTAAAATCATTTACAGTTTTTATGAATTATTTTCTTACCGCAACGAAAGTCAATAGGTTAAAAAAATTCAACAAGGTTACGTTGTATATTTGTCTTCTTCTTCAATATTGGCACGTCAGTATAATTCTAATTTAGACGACGTCTACGCGGTTAATCAAAGCCGTGGAGGACTATAGGTTTCTACTTTAATATGCATAACATGTTAAGCAACAGCGACTACAGAAACTTACAGAAAGTGGAAATCCAAATAAACAATTACTGTCTATACCAAAAATATATGCATGTGTACTTTTTTGTTCATTTATTTCATAATAAAATTAATTACATTTAAAAAGCTTAGTTTATTTAACTCTGAGTGATCAGTTAGCGCGCTTATAAAATAAGTTGTAGGCCGACAAGCGTTGTCGCTATTGTATATATAGTAAAAAGCACATAAAAATGCACCGCTCTGCTTTATAATTATGGATTTACTCCTTACATGTGATTTAAAAACCATTCTGAATTTAGAATGATATATATGCAGTCAACATGGATTGTAAAACTATGATTGTAAATGTAATCTAATGAAGCAATTATCGTAATACAAGAGCTACAATCAGTGACAAAATATGTTGACTTGCAACACTTGCGCCTGTATTCTAAAAGCTCACTCACACTCACTCTCCAACCATTCAATTGAATGGTTAGAGAGTGAATGTAGGCTCATACTCAGTGAGGGCATAGTCCCTATTCTAGGGACTATGTGAGGGTGAGTGGAGACTCATTGAGTGTTGAGTTGCACTTATTGAGTGCAAGGGGCCACTCGTTGAGTGTGCTTTTAGAATACAGGCATTTGGTTGGTATTTGTATGACACGTATACTAATAAATATATTTTAAATTTTCTCAGTTCGTAATAAAGTCCATTTCTTCTCCCTCTCCTCCTAGTGTTTAACGTTGATTAGACGATAAGAAGTGCAGTAAAGCCGAGAACTGCGTCACATTGAACTGGAGGACCGTAAACACAACAAGAAACAACATGCGAGATTTCACTTGAACACTCAATCGGCTTCATGTTAACAAGGCCTTAAAGTGGAAAATGTTGCCCCTCAAACAGGGGCGGCGTGGCCTACCGGGACACCGGGAGATTTCCCGGTGGGCCCCGAGGATCTGTACTTTGTGGGCCCCCGAGGTTCTGTACTTTGTGGGCCCCCGAGGATCTGTACTTTGTGGGCCCCCGAGGTTCTGTACTTTGTGGGCCCCCGAGGTTCTGTACTTTGTGGGCCCCCGAGGTTCTGTACTTTGTGGGCCCCCGAGGATCTGTACTTTGTGGGGCCCCGAGGTTCTGTACTTTGTGGGCCCTAACAATTTCTGACTGGTAGTTCAATTCATTTTATAAAACCTTTAGTATTTAGATATTTTTTTCAAATTCAACGTTGCCTACTATGCAGCACATTTCTTTTATTGTATTTTATAAATTTAAGTATATATATATATATATTGAAAATAACAAAACTGCATGCAACTACACGCTGGATTATAAATATTGTGTGTTAAACTTTTAAGGTTTCGCTAAAATTATAAGGTGTTGTTAGAACGCAGGAAATGCCATTTCAGAAACCCAAATTTCAAACATTTTCCGCAGGAGCCCACTAAATATGTGGAGCCAAAACAAATTTGAAAACGAGCAGTTCTAAATTCTTCCTATGATGATCCCTGAATGTGGGCCCTAGATATGTCATTTTCCGGCCCCTATTTCAGAGCCACGCCGCCACTGCCCTCAAAACAAGTGCATACAAATGTCCCAACACTTTTGATTGCTTTCTTTTTAGGATTTTGCATACAGTTGCATGCTTTTTGTCTACTTATTAATTTTACTCTGGCTAACGCCAGATGATTTTACTCGTCAATGGGAAAGCTCCCGAAAACCTGGCCAATAAAGGGTTAATGCTTTGTCTTGTGTATTTTCAAATTATCGGCTGGGTGTGTTTTTTAAGTTTCTACACCAACTGTAATTCATACGGGATCAATTATATTTGTCGACAGAGTTCAAGCTATTGACACCAATAATATTTTCACTATCGACTGTAGCTGACTGGACTAAATGCTAGATGAATTTATCGCCAAATAAGATGTAATTCAAATGTAGTTACATTCTTAAATATGCGGATTCTCAGTTCAGAAATGTTAACTCAGGAAGTTGAGATACAATGGAAAAGGTCTCAGAGAAGGTTAGTAAGTAGTGATAAATATCACCAACGTGTCACTTGGTCTAAAAGTGACTAACAATTTGAGACAGTGTGATAATAGAGGGCGTCTAATAAGCGAGTAATTAGGTCGCGCAGGTATGAGGTTGATCATGCTCCATGGGCCTAGCCTCGTTAAACACAGCAGGAAGAACAGTTTGCAAATAAGAAGCAATTTAGATCAAATTTACTCATGCAGAGTAAGACATCAAGCCGCCATTGCTTAAGTCATTGCCAAGGTTAAAACATGACAAGCAATCCAGGCAAGTTGATACACCACAGGACACTATACATGAACTTAAAGTAAGTTGCTAAAGCCGCGCGGTCGTAGGTAGACCTCCTCAGTTTCATAAGTAAATAACCCATTACCTGTGCATACATCATGGTTGACACAAGTCGGCGAGTTTTGAGCACGTTTTCTTATATTTATACATCCACGCACACAAGATAACGTCAAAATAAATGAATATATTGGAAAATATCTTCAGGTGACGTCATCTGCTTTAAAATATATATAGATCAGCATAATTTTATCTAACGTTGTAAAACTAAAGATTGAGAAACCACACAACATTCAACAAATTGGGCGACAATATCCCGCTGTTTAATTCATTTGCAGTTCAGATACCGTCTACATATCTATAATATACCATATATCACATTTGAATAGATGCTAGAAAAGTACGAATGACAATCAATTAATTCAATAGTTTTATATATTACAAAGTAACGGTCGTTACAAAGCTCTTGGAATGGTCGCTTTTGAACAAAGTTGTCGTAAGCTTTTCCATATGTTAGCACATCTTTGGCGCTGTTGTTTAATAACCACACACAAAGGTGGTCGGAATAAATCGCAGTGAAAGTGCTTGTAAAACTTCACTTTTGTTTTCTTACAAAGCACCGCTTTATTGTGAATGAAAACGTCAAGGCATTTTTCACAGTAGGAAGTCCATCTCACGAATGCTTATGAAATCTTTAACTCACTGATACTGGGTCAGTTTCAAGAGAAAACTATTTTCACTACAAAGAATACTTTGCATAAAACGTACAAAACATTCTGTTACTAGTTCGACTACCAGGAAATAAAAGTATGTAGCCGTGACCAAGCCACATGACATCCACTCACTGGGCCACTCACTTTTGGCACGCGTGCTAACTGTTTAATTTAGGCCATTTCGAAAGATTAAAAGTTTGAATATAACTTCGTACTCCTGTCCAACTGGACTAAAAAATTCCTGCTATTTTCTCTTATTGATCAGATAACATACTGTCTTTTTATCCTGAAGCACATGTAGATTTTCCTGATAAGTGACTATTTTGCACATACTGATGTTCATAAATCATGTAGAGTTATAGAGTAACCCGATGCCTGGCAAAATTAGATGGGACTGAAGAACTGATCGATGTCCAACAAAGCCAAACATTGTGTATTTCTGACTGCAGACGCAGTGTACGATGTTGAAGGTGTGCTTTATACTGAAGATAAATTTTAGACAGGAGACATAAAAAAGTTCATACTCTCAACCCCATTGACTTGTTTGGGGAAAAGTCAAACAAGGAGAACATACTATTCAGATTCCGCTCGGATATTTACGCATGCGTATACCTCAACCGGAATAACAAGAATCCTGTGATTTGAAACGGATTATCCCAGAGTCTCTCGTTCCCCGGGTGGGGAACGTGGGCTCTGGGAACGAGATTGTTCGGACCACTGTCAGACGAACATATTTTAAAAGTTGTTTTATATAAAATAAGGTTTTATAACATTGTTTCAAAAACTCATTAATAATGCATGAATTATTAATGAGTTTTTGAAACAATGTTATAAATCCTTGTACCATGTCCGTGGTTTTATATCTGATAAAGAAACCTCCTGATTTACATAAACTTTAGCTTTGATTTTCTCGGCTTAGACGACGTTATTTTTCAAACTTACTACGTCAATGAACTTACCAAATTGAAACATTCGCAGTATACGTGTTTTATCAGATCTAAAACACTCGGCTACGCCTCGTGTTTTAAATCTCATAAAACACTGCTACTCATGTTTTAAATATTACAAATATAACTGGACTGCGCTCTTTTAGATCAATGAAGAAAGTATAAGCAACCCAAGTTGGCGGTTTATGGGTCTTTTCTCCCATACGATCGTAACCACTGATATATTTTACTAAATTATATGGCGCGCGGCGACTGAGCCCAGGGTCAAACACAAAAATACAGAATAGATAACGTCAGCGGTTGCTACCATAAAAAGATGACCGATCTTTCCGTCATCTGTCAATACTGCTTCGATTCACAATGCAAGTCCAAAACAGAAAGACAGATAGACATATGAAATCAATTTCACTTATTGTTGGAGTTTGTGCCCAAAAGAAATCTGAAAACTTAGTTACCTCTGTATCATGTGCGCATAATTCTGCAATAATAATTCAAGATGTATCCAAGTGTTAGTAACGAAAACACATAAAAATATCACTACGAAAGCTAAATCAACTACTAATAACTTTGACAAGAAGATGCTATTGTAATTTAATTTTTGTTTTTTGAAAAAAATTGTGTGGTTTCGTAGATAGATGAAATATTAGGGGAATGCTGCATGTTCAAGTTTTAACCTTTGTGTAGCTCACGAAGACTTTTTTTTTGTTATTTTACTACGAACAAATCATAAACTTTAAGTGGGGAGTTTCAGCAACTTTTCATTTCTGGAAGAATTACTGAGGAATTACCTTAACAGCTATTCTAACTACAATCTATTTTAGTATGACAATGTTTACCTTCCTTCTTTACTTTGTAAATATACTCATTAGGATTTAAAAAAAGTAGGGATGGCATATACTGTAAGTGCGCTGCCGGCACCGCCGAAGATCAAATTAACTTAAGCTTGTGGTTAGACAAGATTAGTACTTCGTCCGAGCTTAGGACTCATTTAAGTATATTGCTGTTGGCTCTCTATCTATGATTCTAAAGTTTTTCACCAGATCCAGAAAATAAACATTCAAAAAATCTAATGTGATATTTTTGTCCTAAAATTTGCATTTTAATTGAAAAAATCTCAATCCAAATAATGGCGTGTACTGTAGTATTATCCTGAAGCGATTAATACTAAAACCAACTCGCAATCAAACAAGTGTAAATGACGTTACATTTGTCAAGCAGTAAATTACAACAGTTTTAGCCAAATAACTTATGCAATTAACACACTTTTTAAAAGTCAGAAAGTCCCAACAAACCCTTTCTCTTTATATGATAATAATAATAATAATAATAATAATAATAATAATAATAATAATAATAATAATAATAATAATAATAATAATAATTCGAAATATGAGATAAAGAAGATATGCATGAAATGCAAATAAGTGATAATAGTTCCGATTGTGAATGGAGCTCTTGGAACACCTTAGAAATAACTTTGATAGTTAGATGGATGAGATAGAGATGAGATAGAGATGAGATAGAGATGAGATAGAGATGAGCGAGAAAACGGACTTTATACTTGGAGAAAGCTTGTTTGTTGGGGACAGCAAAGATAAAAGATTATTAGGACCCTGCAGTGCATGGATACGTAATAATAATAATGGAAACTTTATTAAATGTTTTTCTTTTCTACATATACAATTATAAATCTCGCTTATTAAGGTAATTTACAATTGGCTACTTGAATCACAACTAATAATATATAATAACAACTAATGACTATATAATAAAACATGCAAATTTATATACAAATATTTCAAAAAGCTAATAATTCGGGATTTCCCCATTCCTTATTTCGGCAGCAGAAAATGTAATACGTAGTTCTGATAGCTATAGTCATCATTTTCCTTACGCAGTACATTTGGTGCTTGTTATCAAGACCAACCTTATCTAGCATATCTAAAAAAGTAGAAAACTCATTCGCAAAAACACCTAGGGAGCTCATGGAGAGATTTATAAATTTTACATCATTAAAATGTTCACTTTGCTGTTTTACTAGTTCACTATATTTATCTTCTTTCCGTTTGACGTAATAATAATAATAATAATAATAATAATAATAATAATAATAATAATAATAATAATAATAATACTTATAGTGTTGATTGGGCTTTAACCATTTGAAGCCTGACGACGAGTCTTTTATTTTATCTGAGACAATTTTATTCAGCACAGGGAGAGGTCCAGGACACACAGGGTTAAAAGACTACATATGGCTCTGCCTATGACTTTATCCTATAAGAAGAAGTACATTAGAAGAAATAAGAAAAGAAAATGAGGGAATTATAATACACATTTTTGATTTTACATACGTGATTTCCAGGGAAGGCAACTCCGCTAAAAACGGATATTCTCTTGCCGTCTTGCGTGCTACTTTGATTCTCAATTTGGTTTGAGCAACTTCAAATCCTCGACAGATTTCAGGGAGTGGAGAGTCTTATTTTCTGCTTGATAAACAGCAGTTTTAATAAGTGAGACATATGGAATTTCTGATTTAGACTTTCCAAAACATTTCAAGTTGCTTACATGACTAGAGTCAATCAACACTGCAATGTAGCTGACAATGACATGCACTACTCTAAAGTTTCACTAAAAATAGATACATGTTAAAATATATCCCAGCAATAAAAATAAACAACTTATATACCACAAGAAGATTGAAAGTCAATCTTTGCGGCATTATAACAAATAAGCTTAGAAAGTTGGGGTAATTTTTATAGAAAAGTCAATAAATATTGCGTGTCAAAAATTGCAGGTATATACTTCTCAACCATTAATAATTCATAAGATAAAAAGAAAGGAAATCAGGACGGAGACGGAGTTTGAATATGTGATCAAACACACACTTGCATAAAATTAAGCCAACTTTCACTTCAAATTTCTCTTAAAATACTTATTTATTTGAGAAGCTATATCAAACACTCGAAAGTCGAAAATGTGTTTGATCTGATAGTATCAAAACATCTCGAAGTTGGTTGAAAAAGCTCGGCTTCGCCTTGGTTTATCAACACACTTCTCGGTGTTTATCAGATCAAACACTCCTTCTCGTGTATGATATATTACATAGATTTCTCAAACTCATTAATAATTCATGAGGAAAACATAATGGAAATCAGTTACCGAGCGTTGTTGTGAAATGTGGTAATAAACGCCCATAAATTAAGACAATTAAGTTTTACCTCAAATTTCTCTTTAAATACTGATTTGTTTGAGAAGCTATACCATACACTCGAAAGCCGTTTATTATCTGATTTAAAAACACCTCGAAGTGAGTTAAAAAACTCGGCTATCAACACACTTCTCGGTGTTTTCAAATCAGATAATAAACGGCTTGTCGTGTATGATATATTACTTATTATATGGAGAAGAGTATTTTACTAGCAACTTACGCCTTTTGCCTAAGTTTCGAATCAATGATTTGTATGACAGTTTCCGGTCGTTTAGTTAAGCCAAGGTTAATACCGTAATCATATGCAGTTAACACTAATAATCGGCCACGAGATTAAATAAAGAAAAAACAAGCAACGAAGCTTAGCCTTTCAGACATGAACTAAGTTTAGAAATAAGCCGCGCTTCGTTATAACTATAAGAGTTCCAGTTTAACAGAAGCAAGCTGAAGAGGTCATCAAAGCCAGGAAAATGGATACAGATTGCCATTTGTCAGTGAGCGTTTGTGACTGTTATACAATACTTTTATAATTCACGATATACAGTAAAAACCCGCTAACAAGAACCTTCAACTATAAGAACCTCAGGCTGAAATTAAGAATTTATTTATATAAGAACATATAAGAATATAAGAACCTACCCCAGGCTGATTTGGTAAAATGTAGGTTCTTGTTAGCGGGTTTCTACTGTATAGATGATTGTTGCGCCACTCTCGCATGCATGGGTGTCTCAGTTTTACCTGAGCCTCTCTCATTAATATTTTTACAGTAAACACGTTTTGAGATGGAAAAAATCTTCCAAAGCTAAATACTGCTTCTTACGTAGCTCATTATTGTTCTTTTCAAGCACTGATAATTTCGTCAACTTATATGACCACCCAAATTTCGTGGGAACTTATAAGTAGAGCATCATGTTTTGCGAATTGCTGTACAAGCTATTGACGTATATATAAGGCCTATTGTAGTATCGTGTCAATTATACTCAGAACATTTTGAGGTCTAAACGGGACTCAAACCCGCAACCTTCCGACAGCTTCTGCAGCAAGAACTTACAAAACTTTATAAACTACAAGTTAAAACTTAAAGTTAGGCTCAAATTCCAGCCGTTGGGTTCTCGGTGCGCATATAGTGCACCATATTAACTAGTCTTATCCCTATTGTAATCTATTTCATAGCGCTCCACTTCCTGCTCAGCTAAAATAAGGTATGGAAGCAAATGTTGGTCAGCGCGTGGTCTCAGCCAAGCTGCATAGAATGGCTGAGATGGAGTCCGACCCACGCGAATATGGAAGGGAGGGCTCTACCACACGCCAGACCGTTGGAAACTAAGCAAGAAGTGAGTGTTCTGGCCAGACTCGGTATTTATAGCTATCTGGTTACACAATGCACGTGTCTCGTTGCAAATATTTACATAAAGTTGTTCATTACCCTGTATTTTATCTTATTTTACGATCGGGTACCAAGAGAGTTAGTATACTGGTGTTTATACCCAAAACGAATGTACCAGAAAAATTGGTGAGGCTTGTACAAGCAACGTATAGAAATGCAGGAGCAGTGGTAAGAACACCGTATGGACAGACAGATTAATTCAGTTTGACGGGGGACTAAGGATCAGCGTTAAGAGGTGTGGAGAAAAGGCATACCGTGGGAACTTCTGTTTACAGACGATTTAGCTCTGATGGCAGAAAGTAAAAAATAGTTACAAGAAAAGTGGCAGAAATGGCAGGAGGGTATATGGCGAAAAAGGGTCTGAAAGCCAATAACAAAAAAAAAATTAAGTGCTATAGTTAGCAGCAGAAGACAAGAGCCAACATCAGAGACAATGAAAGTAACACTGTCTTGAAACAAGTGTGGGGGTGTTTAAATATCTTGGTGTTATGGTATGGGCCAGAGTTAAAACGGCATGGAGTAAATGGAGGGAGCTGTCGGGGGTCATCAACGACAAACGAACGCCAAGGAAACTCAAAGTGAAAATGTATATAACGGTTATAAGAGCGGTGTTGTTATATGGCTTGGAAACGTGCGCTTTGACAAGAAAAGAAAAAAAAGATATTGAAAACAACCGAAATGCGAATGCTTAGACGGATTATTGGGGTAACTTTGAGAGACAGGAAAAGGAACGATGATATCAGGAAGGAACTGAAAGTGTGTATCATCACAGAGAAGGCAAGGGAGTGTTGTAGGCTAAGATGGTTCGGGCACCTATGATGGAAAACCAGCCAAAGACATCATGTCGAGAATGGTGAACGGTAAACGAGGACGAGGAAGACCAAGAACAAGGTTGAAGGATAACATCAAGATAGACTTGCAGGAACTGAACTTGACGGCGGAAGCTGCAGAGGACAAAGAACAGTGGAGAAGTAGGATTCGGGCGACCGACCCTGATTAATTTCGGGACAAGGTCTAAGGCAAAGAAGAAGAAGAAGAAAGAAGATATCATTATGAGCGTTATGAATAGTGTTTTGAATTAAAATGCGGAATTAATAACACTTTAATAGATATCTTGATTAAAATATCGGCTTTACTGCCATATTTGTGGATTGTACCAAATGTTTACTTTGCAGTTTCCCTCTATATCCAGTCTATTTTCAATGTCTACTTTCTTTTCCAATTTTATTGTTTCACATTATCCTTTCAATTCTCTTCTTCTCTCTATTATACAAATCAAAGTATACATAAAACTGTAAGTAATAATATAACAATAAAAAATAACGATTTGGGTTAAAATTCAACATTAACATTTCCAAGATTAATTTAGAGAACAACTGCTATTGGCTGAAATGGATGTTTAATAAATTCTAACGGAGTTCCTGTAAAGACAGTGTGGTTAGAGAATGCTTGTGTAGCAATTATTCCACGAGGTACAAAACATTTCTTTCGAAGATCAAGAACTCTCTTTCTACCTTCTTCAAATATTTGTTTATCAGACTTATCCAGTGGATCTTCTAATGGTGAGATGTCCAGAGTATAAACTTCTCCATTAGAAACACTCCACCTGACAAGAAATGAAATAGAGCAACGCCTCCGCCTAGAACAAAATAACATTACGTTTCTCTCAATCAGTGCAGTCCATTCTATTTTACAATTATTGGTAAGTTTGTGGGTGGTATACAGAGGCGTAGGAAGATGTTTTGAGTTAGGAGGGCTGAACGCGCCCAAGGCGTGACGAACCGCTAGGGAGGTCTGGATTTTAGAGTCTCTGAAATGGCATTATTTTGAGAGGAGATTTAAGAGATTTCTGAAGATTATAAAATACCGATTAATTATACATCTTTGCTCTAAAAAGGGCTCTCGATCGTTAATAACAAACCAGAAAATGCGAGGCCTCCAAAACGCACGCCTTGGAGTCCGAAAAAAAAAAGAAAGATTGGATGTTTCTTTGAGCCAGCACACGTGTATATTAGGGGGGCTGATCAGCCCCTACTTCAGAATTTCAGGGGGGCTGCAGCCGCCCAGCCCCCCTGCTTCCTACGCCGGTGGTGTAAGATATTATAGTTGCAGCCACTCATTTTTTTTTTTAAATCGTTGTTAAGATGTTTGACACTCGTTTAAAATAAAACGTAGTGTATCCACAAAATTATATATAATTATACAAGTATCGCTTTGCAAACCTTTAGATAACTAATTATTATATAATTATTATATTTATTTATGTTTGTTGTTCATATTTTGTTGAGAACTTTAAAGCACTAATTGTTCTTTTAAAGAATATAAATTGTTTGCAGATTAAAGTTCTAATCTAACTCATTTTATTTTAATTTATTAAACAATACCAATTGTTTGTTATATTATACGCCCCCCCCTGATGTTGACACTTTACCTCTACTGAAATAATTAAGAAAGCGGGGAGAGTTTTCATTGCGCTCGCGGATTGCCTTTTTTCCGCCTTTCTTCGCCCGCTAAACGTTTTAAAAAAATTTCCTTCCCAATGTTTCCATTTGGCAGTTTTCTTATTTTACTCTGTCCAACGCCAGACAATTTAACTTTCCAAGGAAAAACTCCTGCTGGCGTGACAGGAATGAAATGGTAAATAATAGAAGACCACATAACAACATTTGGACTGCTTATAAAAAGTAACATTAATAATTATTTCACAATAGACGTCGGATATAATCGATAAGTAGATTTATTAATCGTTGTTTGTTTGTTTGTTTGTTTGTTTGTTTGTTTGTTTTTGTTTGTTTGTTTGTTTGTTTGTTTGTTTAAAGCATAACATTTTCATAGTTAGATACATATAGTTGTTCACAAAATTATAAAAACTCACCTTGTAATCTTTTCAGCTTTGGGTTGCACAGAAATCAAAGAGATTACTTGCAAAATAACGCTTTCAGTTCCATCACAAACATAAAAAATTTGAGTGCAGTAGTTCCTGAGCAGCCAATACATTCCTTTTAAGTCATCTGAAGTATTTAGTGCCTCGCTTATATATTTCTCAACATCCAAGGAAACGACTTGTGTATGAATGCAAGGTGATTCGTGAACAGGAACATTGTTAGGGGAACTAGTGTGTTGTGAACTTTGAATTAACTTGTAAGGTGTATTACCAAGATTTGTAACTTGAATATCTAAACAAGATGTACCGTCAATGATTCCAGAGGAATTTTCTGCACTTTCCGAGTCTGCGCAGTTTCGACAGAATGTCTTAAACCCAAAAGATGAAAGATGAGATAATTTAGAATGGTTGATCGCAGATTCTTGACAGTTGACCAATTTCTCATCGTCTGGGCTACCAACAAACTTGCAATTATTATTAAACCAATTTATATTACGTTCATCACATAGTCTCAGCTCTTCCTTTTCTCTAGTTACATCTACTGGTGAGCTAGTGCATTCATTGAGAAAGCCATTCTCCTCTGCACGAGAGATGCTGTTGGTAGTCTCTGACCGAGACAGCCCTGATTCAGATTCGTTTGCATCTGAACGTTCATCACACAGTCTCTGCTCCTCCTCTTCTCCAGCTATTTCTAGCAGTGATTTAGGGCGTTCATTTAACAAGCCATTCTTCTCTGCACATGAAATACTGTTTGCATTCCCTGTCCGAGGCAGTTGTAAGTCTAAATCTTCATTACATAGCTTCTGTTCTTTTTCAGCTATTTGCGATTTAGAACATCTTTTTACCAAGCCATTCTCTTCAGCATATAGAATGCCATTATTTCCAGTTTCTGGTTCAAGCAGTTGACTATTTGTATGCTCCCAAGAAGAGCTTTTCAAAGCAGAATCTGAAGATTTATGATTGGTGTGTGAGCTCACAGTAACCGCTAAGAGGGAGTCAACAGTATTCAGTAGAATAACATCTTTCAGTTTTAACTGAATTGATGGTATGAACAACGGAAACGGCGGTAAAAGATTATACTTCATGTGAACAGCCCAAGAATCGCTACAAAGAGACGTATGGTCATCCATTGTATCTGCTAAAGAACATTTACTGCAAGGGGGAGATGGACACAACGTCATGTAACATTGCCTCGATTGTTCATCACGACCAGGACGACTAAAACAAAGCGAATGTTCAAAAACTCGTTAATTCACGAGGAAAACACAAAGAAACACACTATAGTTTCTTTAACATCGACAGCGATAACTTAAATTACCATCATTCCATGACTTGCTTCCAACTTGACCTGGCACATAGCTGAGTAGCTCAGTTGGTATAGAACGTCGGACTAGAAAATCGAAAGTCGCGGGTTCGAATCCCAGCAGCGGTCGAGTAGAGACTAGAGTACTTCTTTACTTACCCGGTATGGTTCGTCACTAGAGTAACACTTAATATATACTTAAATAAAAGATGAAAGGCAGCTTTATTTTCTGCCAGTAAGTCAGTCAGTCAGTCCATCCGTTCGTTCGTTCGCTCGTTCGTTCGTTCGTTCGTTCGCTCGCTCGTTATTTCGTGCAAAATCACCTAGCAAGCGACGTATTTAACGCGAAGCTTTTGACGCCACCCAGAATATCATCATTTAGTACTGTGTCGGATTTGATCTCTGTATGAGAAAGTTTACTTCAGTAAACAGTCTTAGAGAGACGGGCACACTTACACACAACACTAATGAACAAAATTGCATATGAATAAGGGCCATTAGGAATTACTTTGTAGTAATAATGTATAAATTACCCTTGTCAAATAAAGAGAATTATTATTATTATTATAAAATAGTTGACAAATTTTATTATTTCACTTACGTATAACCATGGATAAGAATTCTTCTGTCGTTTAAAGTGTTACATACAAACAAAAGTAGTTCCTCAGTGATGATTTCACCAACAAATAAAGAAACATGGGAAACCTATAAAAACATTTAGAAATACATATTAGAACATACATGTAATATATCGGCGTTTCTGATTGGCTACCGTGCGTGCCAGGGCGCCATAGTGCGTACTCCATTTAACAAATAGATTCCATTTTGCCGTTGTCTGTTCAGTTATAGATGCACAGATGACGTCACAACGTGGTAAGAACAAAAAAGTGGCCCACGAGACGCAGTCGAGTGGGTCACTGATGTTCTTACCACGTTGTGACGTCTTCTGTGCATCTATAACTGAACAGACAACAAAAAAATGGAATCTATTTGTTTTATACAATAAAAGTTTAAAAGGTTTTTGTCGAAACTCTTGCCGGATTTTGGGGCATGAAAAACGAAAAAAGCAAGCCAGCTGACGTGATCTGACGTGACCATGCGTCTGTCCTCTAATAGATCATGGGCAACAACCAATGAAAACACGCATAGCAACCAGGGTATTGTATAAAACTCGATGGAGCACGGCAATTTCAAACGTAATGAGAAACTCATTCTTAATCAGCAAAATAGATATTGTTTCCCGTTATTTTGTGTCTGATTCTCTGTTATAAAAGAAATGGTTCATGGTTTGGCGTTTTCCATTGAGTTATAGATGCACTTGGGAAGTTGGGAAAAACACGCTCGGCTATCGCCTCGACCAACTCTTACGCTCCCAACTTCCCGCGTGCATCCATAACTCGATGGAGCAAGCCAAACCATAAACCATTTCTTAAATATGTATGCAATAAGAAATATTCAAAAGATGAGCAGCAGTATATTTTATTACGAGGCGATAGTCGATGTATGATCAAACACGTACTGCGAATGTTTTGAATAACTTCAAAACCAATCCATTTGGTTTGTTCATTGGCAGTACTGCATCCAGAAATAATTTGGGCACATCGGTCAGTCGCGAATTTGTGACAATATTCGAGCGTCAAAAGCGCGAAAATTTGAAATGTAGAGTTCGGAAATGTCATTTCTTGCATTCTGAGGGGTGATTTTTAACATTTTGAAGAGTAATTAATATTATTAGTTATTAATGTTATTAATTAAGTGTTACGAATTTTTCTAGATCTTCCCAGCGTGCCTGCTGGGATAACTTCCAAAACGCGTTTAATTGGAAACGAAGGTCTAAAAACTAACCTCAACCAACCAATAGGTGAACAGACAGTGTTCATTAGATACATGTACGCATTGCGTACCTATTTGTTTCGTTATTTACAAATATCTGTACCTCATGCAAAGGTCTCATCAGGTTGAACCTCCACCAATGTAAAGTATATATGTAACTTGGAAAGCCAAATACATTATCATACTGTAACTTCTGGCAATAAGACATCAAGTACTCTCCACATTTGGTAAAACCTAGCAAAACATGCCTAAAGATAAAAGAAATTAAATAAAACTTGTTATAAAATAACATGTATACTACACGAGCCCAGATTGGTCAATTGCCGTGTTTGGATCAGAGTATCCAAACACGGAAAATTCCGCCAAAACGATTTTTTGAAAATGTCGGACAGTATATCATATTCACTTGTGATTATTTTATAAAAGAAATACCAAATGTTTTTTTCCGTGTTTGGAGACTCTTATCCAAACACTTGGGAATTGCTCGACTTTCGAAAAGCTAAAAACACTCGCCTACAGCTCGTGTTTTGTTACGCTTTTCTCCAGTCTCGCAATTTCCCGCGTGTTTGGATCAGAGTGTCCAAACACGGAAAACCATTTGGTATTTCTTTTTTAATCCTACATATTGTACATACTGTCTGCTAGTAACTGACTGGTACCGGAGTTATTTACATAATGCCATCCTAAAATTTAGCGGTTTTAGAAATTTCGTTGTTAGCAAGCCAGCTAAGATTTGCCAACCAAAGAATAACATGGACGCAAAAACAGTAATGTATAATCCGAAAAAAAAGCATGATTAACAAAAATTTGGTTATCGGTAAAGATTTCAACCTTTCCGCGTCATGTTAATTTGCAGATCTTTGAAAGATTTAGCTCGAAACGTCGCTATTTTGTTTTCTACATGTAAAATCTCCGCTGTTCACCACTTTTAAGCATTTTATTAAGTTGAAATTGATGCGTGCAGCAACTGATTTTTATGATTCGAAAAAATATCACTATTAAAATTCGCCAAATTATATATATATAATTGCTCTAAACAGTACTGTAGTTACATTAGCATCTCCGTGAATTCAATTGAAGTATAATGATGATTGCGGAGCTGTATACATGTACGTTAGATTTTCATGTTAAGGATTATATTTAATTATTAAATGTATTTTACCCGGAACCAAATGCGTTATTTTTCTGGATATCACATAAGGGAATACAAAGGCGTCTAAGATACTTGGATGGCAGACAAGAATGAGGAAATTGTGGATTACCTCCGTGGATCTAGAAGATGAACAGTAGAAAATTTATAAGATGTTGATGTACATGTAACTACGGAGTTCTAGTCAATGACTAGCCTGTGCCCCAGGGCCCCAGACCACACACGCCTCGTGTATGGACTGTGCATCGATCTCAAAAAACAGGTCCCGTGAAACATCAAAGACAATTTTCACTATTTTTGAACGTTAACCTTTTGTAGAAAAGCATTAATTTTTTTACATAATTTGATTATAAATGCAAACATTTTCACCCCTGACAGTGAAAAGGGTGACGTCACGGGACACGAGGCGTGCGTGGCCTGGCCTGGGGCACAGTTTTATAGCTTTTTTGAAAATTTTAGACAATTTTGTAGATATATATGTTACTGTAGATGGAGTCCTGTGAATTGTTTCCATATTTAATACACAGTCAAATAATAAACATTCATGAAAAACAGACAAAGTAAACCTATTCTTTCTTTCACAGCAGGAAAAAGTCGAAGGGCAAACCACTTCTAAAAAAATGTACGAGATATTTTTGATAAAAAAAAAATCATGTGATTTTTTTCATGATTTTTAGATTTTTTCAGTGATTTTCTTTTTCATTTATATTTGATATTCTTTTGTCCTTTTTTGATTGTTTCCAATTTTCTGAGACTATTTTTTTACTTTATTCATTAAACTTTTTATTCTTTCGTGATTTTTCCTGAACTTTTTTAATTTTTCTGTGATTTTTTAATGATCTTTTCGCGATTTTTCCGTATTTTTTCTGAAAAAGTTACTACTGTACGAGATTTAAATCAATGTTTTGTGGTGCCCCTTGGAAAAAGTTATGCCTGTTTGTGTCAGGGAATTTTGTTTTGTATTTCATGAACTACTTTTTAAAAGTTTCCTAATAACTAAGGTACAAATTAAGGTAGTGTAGGCTTATAATTTGACTAATTTTGTCATTTAGTACTACAGCACAATTATGACAGCAGTATTATTCACTATGCAATGTTCATATTTCTCTGTGGATTTATAATAAAAGAAACCTTATGTATGTATTTCCTAAACATGATTTTTCCTAATTTTGATCACATTGATTCATTAATTATATTTACTCTTTTAGTTCTCATGTTTTTAAAACTTAAAATAACATATAATTTGGGGTTTGGTGGGATAGGGAATACCTGTATAGTTTCTATTCAGTAGTCTGATGTGATGTGATGTATGGGAGAGGGGTAAAGATGAGCATAAATCCATGATAAAAAGATGATTTAATTCAGTATTAGAAGGAATTCCTTTACAAAATTGCTGATAAAAATGACTCACATTAAATGTCACATATAGTGTCTACCCACATGCACTATAATAGAACAATGTGGGAGAGGGAGGAGAGTTACTAACTAACATCATGGTACATCAAGCATGTACATGTATTTGTCAACAGCCTCAGTCGTCTTAATATACACACTAGTACAGTTCAGGATCTCCTTGCAACCATGCAGGCGTTACATGTGGCCGTTTGGGAGACTGGATGAGGGGACTGGGGAGAGGGCTTGAAAGTAAACCCCAGTCCCCCCATCCAGTCTGCCAAATGGCCACATGTAATGCCTGCTTGCAGGCTAGGTTGTAACTGGAGCTGCATGGGCACTTATGAGAACAAAGAAAACGTCTAGTTTGTAAATCTCAAAGGTGGTGGTGGTTATGAGGCCCAGTCACTAATTATTACAAGGGTAGCAGGCTAGTTACAACCACCCTGGCTTGTAATAAGTGACTGGGCCTCATAACAACCACCACCTTTGAGATTTACAAACTGGACCTTTTCTTTGTTCTCATAAATGCCCAGCTCTAGTTACAACCACTTTTCCACATCTCCTAAGTGGTCATTTATGAGAGCTTCAACTCTAGTAGATAGTTTGTGTAATTAAACAAGATATGCAAATTGCATATCTTAATGCAAACACTGTAATTATCATGCCAGAACACATTAATTTTTTCAGTCTTATTTAATTATAAAATAGCAACATGAACACCTTGTGTATCTTCTGTTACATATAAACCTGTTGCAAGTGCTCAGGTAAGTTCAGAAGAATTTCAAAGTACATCTACAGTATCAACCCTAAAGCCTCCTACCTATAGTACAGCTTTAAAATCAACTTTCAACACCTGACAATTTTCTATAATTGTACTGTACTGTACTGTAGTATAAGTGTGGTACTGTACTGCACTGTACTACGTACAGTGGAGCCTTGCTATAACGCAGTAATTGGGGTCCTTAGTGGTGACTGCATTATAAATGAGGTGTGTTATTGCAAGGTACAGCCAAATATCTCGTTCCCAGTACTCTTCCCACTCAGTTCTGGTGCAATATTGTGGGCTGAGTACTGGGAGTGAGATTGAGTACTGCTAGAAGCACTTTCTGTTTGATTCTAACAATCCAAATCACAACTGAAGAAGTTTGAAGTCCGCTCAAGACAGACTTCAACAAAATGAAATTGAAATAAGATTTTTGAGCATGGTTTTCATTTCTTGCAATGATCACACTGCCGTGTTGTCGTTTTATCTTGTAATGATTGCGATTATTCAGGATGATCAGCGATCGTCAGCTGACAAGATCAAATTGTCTCCAATGAGCAAAATAGAAACTTCAGTTTCATTGTCATACTACACATCAATTCTGTACTATACTGTACTGTACAGTACTGTCTGTGAATAAATATAAAAGCAATTTTTGAAAAAGTTTTACTGTTTAAATGTGTTCATCACATTGACATTATATCAGTGGTCCGATAAATACTATTCTGGGTTTTATACTGTCTTGTGAATTTCATTTTCTTTTTTAAGAAAAACGCTAAGTTATAGTGATTCCACAAAGAAACTGTTAAATTTGATTAATTTGATATGGTGCATCATGTTTAACACGTCATATTTCTTGTTTGGTGAAACATTTTTTGTTTCCAACTTTCATCAATCATATTTCATTTTTCATATTTCAACTTAAACTCCATCTTGCTGATGACTGATGGTTAGTGATCACGTTATCTTTGCCAAACAATATACAATGTTATGTTTTGCTAGTAGTTTTGCCACAAATTCAAGTGTCAGGAATTCCTGTTGACAAATATCAGCCAATAAATATTGTAAATCATATCGGAATTTATAGGATCGGTAAATTTTATTTTTCCTGATCAGCTTATCCCTAGTGAAAAGTGGTGTCTATAGAAATTGGATTATAGAGTACTCTGTAAGTCAACCTATAAATATAATATACCGTATTTTCTGGGCGATAACCCGCACGGCGTATAACCCGCACAGCAACAAAAATGTCACTTTTGGAAAAATAAATCAGCGTATTACCCGCACCAGCGTATAACCCGCAGCTGCTAATAATAGGTTTGGGCAAGGGAGCACACCAGACTGACTTGTATTTCTTCTTCTTTGTTCGGCGTTCCTTCATTTATATTCAGCCATTTTGAATAATGCGGTATATATCATTAGCGTATCGCAGGCGCGGGCTACGGGGCCCGCGCCTGCGATACGCTAATGAATATACCGCATTATTCAAAATGGCTGAATATAAATGAAGGAACGCCGAACAAAGAAGAAGAAATACAGGTCAGTCTGACTTGCTCCCTTGGTTTAGGACCACAAAATTATAAAAAAGTACAGTACCAGTAGTTGAAAGATGAAAGTAGAATCCTTGGTCTCAGTCTTCGTGATGGCGTCGTCTTAAGAATTCAACAGATTACCCGCACCACCCTATTACCCGCACTAATTATGTTTCCTAGCAAAATTAACAGATAACCCGCGGGTTATCGCCCAGAAAATACGGTATATAATTAGGCCAAATAAAAAAATATCCCGGTTTCTCATCAGACTCACTCAAAAAGTAAATGAGGGATGCATATTTTTGTTTTGCTTTCCCCCCCCCCCCACGAATTGTTCCCAACTCAATACTATACATGCAGTGACAAATGGGATATACGCACATTATTATATATACTGTATTAAAAAGGCACTTTTTATATATAAAAGCAGTTCAATAAATTTCTCAGTTCTTGGCCTTGGCGTAAAAAATTTTAATATATTAAATATAATTTAAAAAAAATAAAATGCAGCACCATTTTCAGACACGGGCGCTGATGCCTCAGGCATGCAACTAGGGGGGGGGTTGGGGGTTGCAACCCCTGCCCTTTTTGTGAGACCTCTAATACTAGGTTATACATTAGATAAACAGATAATTAATTGTCTGTTGTAATACGCAATACAATTCTCCACAAATCTGGTGAGACTCAGAGGCTTCTAGCAGTGGGCCCGGGTGGCAACTAGGCTGAATATAATTATGATAAATTTTAAATAATGTGAGACCAAAATAAAAATTTCCGCAACCGAAAATACGAGAAAAGCGTCCTCAAAATGGAGGAAATGCCGTTTCAGAGACCCAACCCCCCTAGAATCTCTGCTTGGCTTCTACAAATTGTTTAGAATACTGAATGACTTTGCCCTTTTTTTGCATTCAACCCCTGCCCTCGAAATTTTCTAGTTGCGCCCCTGTGCCTGATGAGAAACCGGGATATTTTTTTATTTGGCCTTATATACTGTATATTTTTTATTTGGTAACATTCATCCTAGCTATACTGTACAGTAACCTGAACTAGCAAACTTAAAAACAAATGCATCATTAAACAAGCTCTGCTTAGAGTTTTTGCTGGGAAGTTGGGATTATAAGTTTTGAAACAAGGAGATTGACAGGGGTGTGTGCAAATATCACTAAGTAACTGCCATATTGTAAGAGCATGCAGATGGTGCATATATTACTGTGACAACGTCACACCGTCAACGTACTACCGTTATTTTACCTATTTATAGTTATATGTATGTACTGTTTAATACACACCACCAGCACGGTGTTAAAAATATAGTATTTCATTACCCATTCTGCCTAATTTCTAGTGGATATTTGCACAGCCTAGCATAATATAAAGAATATAAAAGATATTATATATCACCTGTCGCAACATAAACTTGCGTACAATGTTCTGACATGTTCCACGTTTTGAGGCCATAAACGACATATACTTGAACTAGTTTCTTTGCTTCTTTCGCAGAGCTTCTTTCGTTTTCTTTGATAAATCAGTGGATAAATCAACTTGAACTATGAGTCTATGGCGGGAACATGGCGGGAGTCTCAAATAATTGAGGTTACTTGAAATACTCCACAACCGTAACAACTAACAACGCTAGTCAAGTAAATCGCAGGCGCACCAATATGGCCGCTTACTTGTTGTTGCCTGTTGGAGTTGTTGATATTTCATTGATTAGATTTTGAGTTGTTATTTAAAATTAACATGCCACAAACTGGATCTGATGTTGATGTTAACGAAGCTATAGAGTCATTTGTTTCTTTTTTAAAGCAAGGGTAAGTAAAAACGAGTAGTTTCAGAATAATATATTGAAAAATTTCTGATAATTTCTTGTGGATATTGAGTTAAATTTACAGTCAACATACTGTCACATACAAAATTATACCTTCCCTCTTCTTCTGATTTGTTGTGTATTACTGTAGTAGCTACCGACCATACTGGAAAGTTCGTTATTCGTCCGCCGGATATTTACGCCAGTAATTTCTTCTCAAATTTTTGTACGCCAGTCGGCGGGGGGGCGTTCACCTTCGGTGCGCCATGGAAATTCATGCTACAACCACAGAACGTGGTGCGACATAACGCAATGCAAATGCTGCGCAATAAAAGTAATATCAAATGTAATGTGATTTCACATCAACAATCCGTTTCCTCTATTTTGGCAGTTGAATACAACTCTTCTTACTTCTGTGGCGAGATTCTTTTACTGCGGTGTTCACATGAGTAAACCGTGGAACGATTTTCGTATTGGGGGGTCTGTTCACAAAAGGGATTCTTCTTGGGGGGTCCGGGGGCATGCCCCCCCTGAAATTTTTGAAATCTAGAGTCTCGGAAATGCCATTTCCTGCATTTTGGGGGAAGAATTTACAGAACTCTGAAGGTCAGAAAATTCTTTGTTTGTTTGTTGCCATTAATAGATTAAGATTTATATATAAAGCAAACCAGAACAAACGCCCAACACAACATATTGTCAACAGTAACAGTACTAATTTCTGGTATGCTCCCTTGCTTTGTATTGTTGATATAATGTTCAAGTACAGACCGCTGCGTGTGCTAGAGTGACTGATTGAACAATTTTTCTGTCTATCTCAATGTTGTATTTGCGAGTGTTATTAATACCTCTGTGGGTGGACCTAAATGTAAAATGCTGCAATAAAAACTACTAAAAACAAGCTTCATTTTGCTAGTAGAGAATGACTTTCTCAAAAAAGTTTTGGAGAGTTCAATTTCTGACGTGTCTAGGGTCATCAGGGTTTATTTATGATCAAACGTTAGTTCCTCATTGTCCCGCATAATCCTCGATGTCCTATGTTTTTGTCAAATAATGTAACATTTAGTTACAACAAATTAAGGTATGATCATTTTGTTTATTTCAAAGTTTTCATGCCATATTTAGCACACCGAACTGACAGAAAGTACACCACACTGATACGCTTCACGCCATTTACGCCACACCAACAGTTTATACCGAAAATTAGATTACTCTTACGCCAAATTTGGCGTAATCCACGAAACTCCACGCCGGATATATCCTGCGTAACATACGAACTTTCCAGTACTGGCTACCGAAGTGTGACAACAATCTAGTGATTTTGTCGTATATCGACTATCGGTGGGTTGCAATCAATCCCCTGAGATTTAAAGGACAAAGACACAGGCACACAGCAGCCATGTTGGTTGGTTGGTACAATAGCATCTAATATTAATATTCGACTTTTGTACCTACCAACTAACATGGCCATTATGACGTTATGTGCAACCAGCAATTGGTAAAGTGTAAATTATACTTTAATTTATGCAGATCACTTGCAGTTTGGTAGGTGACTAGGCCGTAGCACCATACTGGAAAGTTCCTTATTCATCTGCCGGATATTTACACCAGTAATTTATTCTCAAATTTTTGTACACCAGTCGGGGGGGGGGGGGGTGGTGTGGTTCACCTTCGGTGCATCATGGAAATTCATGCGTACAACGGTGCGACAAGTAATAATATCAAATGTAATGTCATTTTAATCTGATTTAATTTGGCTAATCGAAGAACAGATGTTGCAGAACACAAAGTTAGTAAACATAAATTTCACATCAACAATCCGTTCCCTCTATTTTGGCAGTTGAATACAACTCTAAACTAATGCATAATTATGAATGATCTCAATGTTGTATTTGCGATGTTAAACTTTTACACTTTACTTACAGCATAGATGGTGATGATTGACGAACCAGTGCCGTAGCAAGGTGTCAAAAAGTGTGGGGGGGGGTGCAGTAGTGGCAATTAGTGACCGCATTTGGAGGGGGGTCCAGGGGTCCTCCCCCAGAAATTTTTGAAATCTAGAACCCCGGAAACACCATTTGCAGCAACTTTTTCATCTAATTCTACAGAAATTATCACACCAACATCTCCAGCTCTATCTCTATGATTGGCTCAGGGAATTGAAGCCTCGACAGACGACACTTCACAAAAGTGAACATATTTTGGGGGTTGCGTTGCTCCGTTTGAGGAGCACATACAGGCACATGTGCGTCGCTGTAACAGCGACACGTGATCTAGGGTCATCATGCCGAATGACGAGTCATTGTCAAAGTTACAACAAATTAAGGTACAGGTATGATCATTTTGTTTATTTCAAAGTTTTCATGCCGGATTTTTAGTACACCGAACTGACAGAAAGTACGCCACTGATACGCTTCATGCCATTTACGCCACGCCAACAGTTTATACCGAAAATTAGATTACTCTTACGCCAAATTTGGTGTAATCCACGAAACTCTACGCCGGATATATCAGCGTAACATACGAACTTTCCAGTGTGGCCGTAGCAGTTACAGAAATACAGAACAAACCACAGAATTGGAAGTGGGAAGGTTTTTGTATTTCAGCTGTAATAAGTAGTGTTGATTTATAGTCCACAGTTTAGTACAGTACTATATACACTACCATTGTATCCACGCTACAGTACAGACCAACCAGTCTTGGGGTGTTAGTTAGAACTTTGAGAGCACACTTCCCCTGAAATTTTGTAAAATTCAGTACAGTAGCTCTGACATATTTTTGATGTTCTCAGAAGATAGTTTCTTTTTTTTTTTAAATGATAGTTAATTGATCAATGTTTAAATCTTTCAATTTATTTATTGTATTGGTGAAATATCAAATTGAAATTTTATGTGGCATTACACCATGTAAATTATATGTTTGTTATTTGTAACAAAACTTAAATTAGGGACTGGTCATTATTTATGGATATTCTGTACCGGGTCAGGTAAAATTGACCCCGGGTCATGAAAATATTTTGTTGGAGTCTATTGTAATTTGTGTGCCCAAAGTAGGCAAAAGTATATAATATGCACAACATGAGCCCAAGAAAAACCCCCACAAAGTTGTATAAACTTGGATGATAAAAAACACAAAACCATATAAATGTTATTTTTATATATAAATATCTCTATTAACGATGATGATTTCAAGCTCAGACTTTCTCGTCACTTTGGAAACACATCAGTCGACTTTCAAAACAACAACCACAACAGTGCTATATATCAATGCCCACACATGCACAACTTTGTTCTGCAAGTTGCATTCAATTGCATTGGCAGATGAGTAATCTACTATAAATCACGCTCACCATTGATTTCCTCTAACCAAAAATGAGAAATATATATGCATTTTCCCATCATTTTCTCACAATGTTTCAGGTTTCAAAAGTGTGATTGTATTTTGTTTAAAAACGTTGACAGGAAGTGGATTATCCTGCAAACACTGGTGGGTGTTTCATTGGTTTCTTATATATATATCTACACCCATTAGGAAGATAATGACAAGTTTGATTGATTTGTTATTGCATTAATACATATTACAGCGTATTATCTTGAAATTTTGTTTTGAATGAAAGTTTGCAAGATTCAATGCTCTTCTCATATCTGCAACATTTTGTAAATATTTGGAAAGAATCTACAACTGCGTTTATATTATATTTTGTTATGTGTTGGATGTAATACATTGTATTGTGTGCATTGATGTTCAATGTTAATAAAACTGTTAAATAAAGTAACTGCATTTTGTTGATCTTATGCTGTATTTGATTCAACAATTTATCATGTGTTAAAATTTAAAATGATTCAATATGATAAATTCAACATTTAAAACAGGTTTACATGTACTGTAAGTTACCTTACATGAATGGAAACCTTCTGGTCTGGTGGCAGACAAATTCAATTGATTAATAATTGAATTGATCCAATCAGTGTACATTCAGAATGTTATTCAACACTCTACTGTACATTGCACATCTTTATGAGTTGACATGGAATTTTCTGGAGTGGTTATTGTGTTTAGAAAATGTCTGGAATTATCTGTGGTTTAATAAATAAATATTAAATACAAACCTCAAACTTATGAGTCTATGTCTTGATTTTTAAGCAAATTTTAAAATAACTAACGGTTAACTGCATTTAAACTTTTGCTAAGCCACTCCAAATTATACTTTAGTCTTTCTCCACCCCTTCCTGAGAATCTGCAATGAAAATACATTATTGTACAGTACCATGTGCTGTATCTATAAATGTGGCAAAGCAAATCATAGGCGTAGAGTATTGGTGGGGGGGGGGGCTGAGGGGCTTACGAGAAATCTTTAGTTGCCCGTCTACCACCTCTATCTCCGAGGAGAAGCCGCGTATATAACTGTAGATAGTTCATTATTTGCTTCATAGGCGTAGATTTGAAATTTGGAGTCTTGGAAATGCCATTTCCTGCATTCTGAGGGGTGATTTTTCAGAACACTAGTTAAAATACAACACATTTCAACAATTTTTCGATGTTGTGTTTACTGGGTTGACTTATCACTGTATATGGGTGCTTTTGGCTGACAGGAATGAGGCTGTTACAGTTACTTTAGCCTAACGAGTAACCTATAATTTGTGAATGGTGGTTGCTGCAAAATTTCTGGGAGGAGCTCAGTCCCCCCAGGGTTTAATAAGCAACTGCAAATTAGACATTAGATTTATATATACTGTAAAATCCTATTTCAAACGATTTTTTTTTTGGGCTTGCCAAAGCTTTTTAGGGGGTGGGGTGCGTGATCATATTTTAAAACATAAAAGCCCTTGGGGACTTTGTAAACTGACTTCTTTTTTGCTAACTATAACGGGGCTTATATTTGGCATGGCTTTTCTTTGAGGTGAATAGGAGATGGGCTTTATATTGACAGTTTACAGTACGTGAATTCATAAACAAGTGGGAGTGTTTTACCAGGGGTTACAAACACGAGAAGACAATGAAAATCACGAGGCCGCTAACCGAGTAATTTTCATTGTTCTCGAGTGTTTGTAAAACATAAGAAAGTAATGAAAATCACGAGTCTGCAAGCCGAGTGATTTTTCTTGTTTTTGAATGTTTTACAAACACGAGAGAACATTGAAAATTACGAGGTAATAGGCCGAGTGGTTTTTGTTGTTCTCGAGTGTTTGTAACCCCTGGTGAAACACGATACACGAGTTTATGAAATAGCTTCTCAATCGTCAATTATAGTAGAGGGACTTGGTGATATTGGTGCATATTAGATTAGACAATGGTTTTACGTTGAATTTATAATTAAGAAATGTGGTAATAAACGGTTCTTTGTTTGTGCCGTTTATTATCTGATTTCTTAATTATAAATTCAGTTTGCGCGCCCTTTACGGTCTCAAAACTCATACACGTGACCAAATATTTCTCTCTGATTGGCTAATTAGCTCATGAATTATTAATGATTTGAGAAATTATTATATTTAATTAATTTTAGAAAACTCTGCAATTCTTATGACGTGGCTTATCAAACTGCACAAGTTTTAAGAAAAATTATTGCTCATAAGAAGTGGAATACAGCTGGGTATGTTTCTCTGTTTGTTGAATTTATTCATTTACTTGTACTGGGTTTACTGGAAAACCAGGATTGGGGATCTGACGTTTAAAATTCAAAAAATTAGAAATAAACAATTTAGGACATAGCAAGAAGTTCACAAATCTAAACAAATTCCTTACTGTCAAATATTTATATTTCCACTTTGAAACAGGGGGCTGTTTCTGTATGAATTGTGTCATTTTTTCAGATTAATTTAATCGTGACAGGACATTTGTTTTCTGGTGTTAAATTTAAGAATTGAAAACGCGATATTCATTACAATACTTTGATCGACATATAATAAGAACATGCAGCAATGATACTGATACTAATAAATGAATAGAACTCCATAATTTCTCTTAACTTCTCTGACTTTACTTTAAGCTACTGTCACACGATGCGATTTTACTTGCAACTTGCAACAAAAAGCCTGCATGTTGCAGGTTGCAAAAAATTCGCACTGTGTAACACCCCGTAGCAACTTGCGATTTTGTTATTTTTGCCTTGTTGCAAGTTGCAAGAAACGTTGGATGGGTTCTACTTTTTGCTGCAACTTGCAACAAAGTTCGCAAGTTGCTGAACGTATAACGGTGCCTCCTTGCAACTTGCAAGTTTTTTTTTCCGTGGGTTAATTTGTTACAAGAAAAATCGTATCGTCTAACACACCTTTACTCTCATTGTTGAACATTGGACAAGAATATTCCAAATAAACACCGTGAATTTCATTGGATGTGAGTTGTCTTGAAAAATAACTAAAAAAACAATTCAAAACTTATGTGATTACCCCCTTCCCTTTGGAACGTTGTATTTGGAACTATTATTATTGCAGACTTTTGTATTTTATTCTGGCTTAACGTGAGACGATTTTACTTGTCAACGGTGGAGGCGAGCTCTCAGGCACCAAGGGGTTCAAGGCGCAAACCATTAATGGGACATGTAATATTTAAAACACGAGCAGGAGTGTTTTATCAGATTTAAAACCACGAGGGCGCAGCCCGAGTGTTTTAGATCTGATAAAACACGTGATGCGAGTGTTTTGAATGGCTTCAAAAACGATTCGTTTATATTGGATGTTATGTTCATTAGTATTCTTTATATAAAATTGTACGTTCATTAGTATTCTTTATATAAAATTGTATCTTCATTAGTATTCTTTCTGACGTCAAGAAAGAAGTTTTATCAGGTATAAAACCACGGACATGGTACTGATTTCCTTTGTGTTTTCCTCATGAATTATTAATGAGTTTTTGAAGTTATCTAGAAGTACTTTCCGTATGAGAAAGTATAGCGTTATTAAATCAATATCTCATGATGTTCCATGTTATGATGTCATCTACTCAACATAGACCAAACAAATTCCCCAAATGAAGAATTTATCAAGCGGCAACTGTGTACATGGCAATGTGCCATTCATATATTAGAACAACTTCAAAGTTTCAGCACAATCTAGCTATTATTTCCGTAGACATTCCTCCTTTACGGAATTAGCGGAGTAGATGACGTCATAAGGTATCTTATTTGCATTTTTAAAAACCAAAATATCTTTGGAACAAGATAAGAAATTGAATAAGTGAAGAGTCTGTTCTTCATTATTTTAAAAACACTTCTAAATAAAATCAAAAAAAAATTTTTGCGTCTTACTGCCCTTTTACGTTTACTAGCCTGCAAGGTATTTTTTTACTTTGTTACGCTATGCACGAGTTTTTCCTCTTCCCTATTTGTGATGTTAACAACGAAACGTTAGATTTTTATTAAATATTACGATTTTACTCTTGTGTATGATTGAATGGCTTTTCTCAAGATATTTTGCTGGGCTTTGATATTCATTATATTCATTATATTAGACTAATTTAATAAACAATTTCTCACTAGGCTTTGACTCAAAGCCTTTGAGTGTGAAAATATATACGGAAAATAGATAGTGCTTTTTCCATCCTCGTTCCCAGCGCGGTCCCCGAAAAAGGAAACCCATTCGCTGAGAGCAGAATATCTGTCCACAAGTGTACATTAGTGTACATTGTAAATTAGTTAACCGTTTATCTGTACTGAAGATGGCATAAGTTTTGCCGAAACATGTCTACAATTAAAAAATTTGTCGTATATTTGAAGTTTATCATAGCTTTGGTGCTTGTTAGAACATATGTATATATATATACAGCATATTCTTCAGTGATTATTTCAAAGATACTTAGGATTAAATTGACATAGCGTTTGAAATTATGTATCAGTTCCTCTACTGTATTTGTTGCATTTGTCTGTCCATTCACTGTTTATCACCGTTCGTTTGTTCGTTCGTTCGTTCGTTTCGGATTTCTTGACGCTTCAACGAGCGTTCACACTACTCCGAAACTTTTCCACGGTTAACCCTTTAATGCCCAAGAGTGCCTTCGTTCGTTCGTTCGTTTGTTCGTTCGTTCGTTCGTTCCCTCCCAACCATTCTACCATACTCACCGGCCACCCTGCCCTACCTTCACCTATCAATCTGCCTCTATTTTTCAGGGAGTCCTGAGTAAGTTTAATGGTTATATATTTTAGGGAGTTAATGAAAGTTGTGAAAACAGTTGGTTTGAAAATGACTATTTCTCATCCAACTGGTAAGAATATTATAATTTAACTTTCAATTTCATCAGTTTAACCACGCATAAGTTCATTATAATTAAACAATAAATGATAATTAATTTTTAGAGGCAACTGTGGGAAATATTGTTAGACGAGGTAAGCCATTTTTAATCTACGCGCATGGGTCACATTGTTTAATATTTTGCGCAGTAATTCTCATTTTTCATGCAAGTAAATTAACAAACTATACAGTACGAAGAACTCCGTCACATTCTCCACACGGCTAGAGGCACATTTTCATGATCACCAATCCATGGACTACCCCGATAGACTGCCCTAAATGCACCAACCTGGAAATGATGGGAAGTACTATCAAGACCAACAGAGTGGCCTGAGCGAAGCGTATTTCGTCGCATCTGTTTTTCTGGGTTGCCTAACCCAAACAAAAACCGTAACCCTAGTCAACAACCGGGTTTTACTGCCTAGCGAACATGCTAACCCGACCCTCTAGCATATTTACTACATGTCTTGCTTTGAATATATGCCAACCTAACCACCAGTGGCTTTTAAACTTGAATTTAATTTCAAAACAATTTATGTTATTGAAAAACAGTAAAAATTTTGGTTTACAAACTACTAAGGGGTTGGGTAAGTGTGTAAGCTACAATCTTGGACAATAATAGTTGTAACAGTCAACCCCTCCCCCCGATTCAATGTTGTTATATGAAACTCCAGTCCAACATTGTCTCATTTCGGTCAACATTGAATCGGGGGGAGGGGGTGTTACAACATTATTGTCCAAGATTGTCCTGGACTGATTTTTGTTAATATTGTATAAAATATAGCTAAAATATGATTTCAATTTGTAAATTAAAGTCAATAAACAAATTGTAAAATTTGAGACTATTTCGTGCAATTAGTAGAGAGATATTTGCATTTAAAAATGTATAGATTGCGCTCTACTACGAGGCCCTTTCTTTGTTACTCAATAATATCTACGTCACTAGAACAGTATTGCGAGAGAAAGTGCATTCTGTCGATGGAAAAAAATGTAGGTTTTGATACTTGGATAACTGTTGAAAGAGAGATGTATTTATAATATTACTATTGTTTAGATATGACGCTCATATTTCAGCCGTTGGTTGATATCTGAGCCCGCTTTAACTGAATCTATATCTGACATTATGACGATTAGGGAAAACAAGCACGGTGTATTTCATTTCATAATAGAACATTTTATTTAAGTTTAAAAATTATTTCCCCAGCTAATACCATCAATGAATTGTTAATGGGAGCATAATTGTTTTTATATTAAGATTAATAACTTCAAAAACTACAGAAGACCCGCTACCTTGTCGTTGGAAATTTGAGAAATTAACATATTGCGGCACGCGTTTTAGACGAAGCGAAATCTGGAAGAGGTTGAAATCATTCAATAAATAAATGTAAAGGTTAAGCCTCTTTTATAGAATGTTTGTAAAGCCACATTTATTTATATGTAGTTGGTTTAATTTCCCCTGCGCAGTTATATACCGCCTTATGCAACGGTCTACCACGGTCTACCACGGTCTACCACTACAATATAACAAAATAAATATACATGTAATTCCCTTTGAAACCCATGGTAGACCGTGGTAGACCGTGGTAGACCGTTGGATAAGGCGGTATAATTGCGCAGGGGAAATTAAACCAACTGCATATGAATAAATGTGGCTTTACAAGCATTCTATAAAAGAGGCTTAAGCTTTACATTTATTTATTCAATGATTTCAACCTCTTCCAGATTTCGCTTCGTCTAAGACGCGTGCCGCAATACGTTAATTTCTCAAATTTCCAACGACAAGGTAGCGGGTCTTCTGTAATTTTTGAAGCTATTAATCTTAATATAAAAATAATTATGCTCCCATTGACAATTCATTGATAGTATTAGCTGGGGAAATAATTTGTAAACTTAAATAAAATGTTCTATTATGAAATGAAATACACCGTGCTTGTTTTTCACCAATCATCATAATGTCAGATATAGATTCAGTTAAAGCGGGCTCAGATATCAATCACCCAACGGGAAATATGAGCGTCATATCTAAACTATAGTAATATTATAAATACATCTCTCTTTCAACAGTTATCCAAGTATCGAAACCTACATTTTTTCCACGGACAGAATGCACTTTCTCTCGTAATACTGTTCTAGTGACGTAGATATTATTGAGTAACAAAGAAAGGGCCTCGTAGTAGAGCGCAATCTATACATTTTTAAACGCAAATATCTCTCTACTAATTGCACGAAACAGTCTCAAATTTCACAATTTCTTTATTGACTTTAACTTACAAATTGAAATCATATTTTAGCTGTATTTTATACAATATTAAGAAAAATCAGTCAAGGACAATCTTGGACAATAATAGTTGTAACAGTCAACCCCTCCCCCCGATTCAATGTTGTTATATGAAACTCCAGTCCAACATTGTCTCATTTCGGTCAACATTGAATCGGGGGGAGGGGGTGTTACAACATTATTGTCCAAGATTGTCCTGGACTGATTTTTGTTAATATTGTATAAAATATAGCTAAAATATGATTTCAATTTGTAAATTAAAGTCAATAAACAAATTGTAAAATTTGAGACTATTTCGTGCAATTAGTAGAGAGATATTTGCATTTAAAAATGTATAGATTGCGCTCTACTACGAGGCCCTTTCTTTGTTACTCAATAATATCTACGTCACTAGAACAGTATTGCGAGAGAAAGTGCATTCTGTCGATGGAAAAAAATGTAGGTTTTGATACTTGGATAACTGTTGAAAGAGAGATGTATTTATAATATTACTATTGTTTAGATATGACGCTCATATTTCAGCCGTTGGTTGATATCTGAGCCCGCTTTAACTGAATCTATATCTGACATTATGACGATTAGGGAAAACAAGCACGGTGTATTTCATTTCATAATAGAACATTTTATTTAAGTTTAAAAATTATTTCCCCAGCTAATACCATCAATGAATTGTTAATGGGAGCATAATTGTTTTTATATTAAGATTAATAACTTCAAAAACTACAGAAGACCCGCTACCTTGTCGTTGGAAATTTGAGAAATTAACATATTGCGGCACGCGTTTTAGACGAAGCGAAATCTGGAAGAGGTTGAAATCATTCAATAAATAAATGTAAAGGTTAAGCCTCTTTTATAGAATGTTTGTAAAGCCACATTTATTTATATGTAGTTGGTTTAATTTCCCCTGCGCAGTTATATACCGCCTTATGCAACGGTCTACCACGGTCTACCACGGTCTACCACTACAATATAACAAAATAAATATACATGTAATTCCCTTTGAAACCCATGGTAGACCGTGGTAGACCGTGGTAGACCGTTGGATAAGGCGGTATAATTGCGCAGGGGAAATTAAACCAACTGCATATGAATAAATGTGGCTTTACAAGCATTCTATAAAAGAGGCTTAAGCTTTACATTTATTTATTCAATGATTTCAACCTCTTCCAGATTTCGCTTCGTCTAAGACGCGTGCCGCAATACGTTAATTTCTCAAATTTCCAACGACAAGGTAGCGGGTCTTCTGTAATTTTTGAAGCTATTAATCTTAATATAAAAATAATTATGCTCCCATTGACAATTCATTGATAGTATTAGCTGGGGAAATAATTTGTAAACTTAAATAAAATGTTCTATTATGAAATGAAATACACCGTGCTTGTTTTTCACCAATCATCATAATGTCAGATATAGATTCAGTTAAAGCGGGCTCAGATATCAATCACCCAACGGGAAATATGAGCGTCATATCTAAACTATAGTAATATTATAAATACATCTCTCTTTCAACAGTTATCCAAGTATCGAAACCTACATTTTTTCCACGGACAGAATGCACTTTCTCTCGTAATACTGTTCTAGTGACGTAGATATTATTGAGTAACAAAGAAAGGGCCTCGTAGTAGAGCGCAATCTATACATTTTTAAACGCAAATATCTCTCTACTAATTGCACGAAACAGTCTCAAATTTCACAATTTCTTTATTGACTTTAACTTACAAATTGAAATCATATTTTAGCTGTATTTTATACAATATTAAGAAAAATCAGTCAAGGACAATCTTGGACAATAATAGTTGTAACAGTCAACCCCTCCCCCCGATTCAATGTTGTTATATGAAACTCCAGTCCAACATTGTCTCATTTCGGTCAACATTGAATCGGGGGGAGGGGGTGTTACAACATTATTGTCCAAGATTGTAGGTCGTAGAAAAACCGTTATCGAGCAGGTTAGTGGGTAATGAAGTAATCTAGGTACATGGTTAAGGTTAGGGGGGAAATAAAGGATAAAACATTTGCAAATTTGCAAATTATATAGTTTATTAGAATATAGGAATGAATTATATAGGGGACAGGTAATTTTCTTTAATTAATATTACAGAATTGTTCAGTATAATGATTTTACTATAATTTACTTTTCTCTAATTTAGTTTTGAAAATAATAAGAGAAGAATATACGGGGTATGTTTAGAGGACATGAAGTAGAACATGAATAAATGATATATGTTTGTTAAATATTAATAATAAGAATTTCGTCCAGCTGCCAGTGAAAGCAACATATTAGTAATTGATTAGAATATCAGACATAGTTCTGGTGTGTAGGTTTGTTCCAGACGAATAGACTGGTATGTGTGTGTACATGTTTCTGGAAAGTGGGGTGTGGTGTTTTGGGTGCAAGGTGCAGGTTGGGGAAGTGGCTCATAGCGAAGTGTTGAATGCGTGTGTGTATCTGCCACTTGTAGCAAATCAAATTGAACACTTGAAGATGAATTCCATATATTTTCACGCCCATCTATTGTTCGCTGTTCTATTTGCTTCACTGTAGTGACTGTGGCTCCAAATCTGAAGAAGGTGATACTGAAGAGTCTCTTCATGTATGTGGAAACTGATAATTTTTCGTGAACATGCTTCAATTGTACGATATTACTTTGCACAAATGTGTCACCATCTTTCTGGCGTTTTATTCAATATAGAAACTGTTACTAGCTCAAAAAGGATCTGATGATTTCAGCAAACCTAGCCATAATCTGAGGGTAAGGGAAACGATCTGCTTTTTATACTTTAATCTCCATCGGACACTTGAGTGTAAGCAAACAAACAAACAAACAAACAAACAAACAAACAAACAAACAAACAAACAAACAAACAAACAAACAAAAACCTTTTTATTTATGTATAGACAACGTCTGATAGACAGAAAGATCCCCAAAACGGTTATAGTTGCATGGCAGTGGTATTCAAATAGATAATTTCCTTCCATCATTTTCGTTTTTTAATAGTTAACCGTTATTGACTCCATGAATGAGCTGATTACAGAGATTGAATCAAGGTGAGCCTGAATTTATAGGGTAGTTTTTTCAGAGCCTTAGTGAGGGAAATTTAATGAAATATTACCACGGGGGGGGGGTATATATTATATTATGAAAACAATGTTTTCGTTTTAGTGCATACAATATCAGCAGTCAAGCTTTGGAACATATTCATTCCAATGAAATAATTATGACTGTTGGAAAATCCACTACTGTTCAAGGATTTTTGAAGGTGATTACGTTGTTACAAAAACAGATCATTATATAAAAACATACTTACTGTGTTCTCCCTGAAAGTCATTTTGTAGAACCCTTTAACTGTTAAACATTGCGAAGCAAACAAAATGCATATTTGTTTTTCTTAATACATTATTTAGAATGCTGCCCGAAAAAGAAAGTTTAGCGTCATTGTTGCCGAAGGAGCTCCATTCTTCAGAGTTAGTCATGGCATTCGTAGATCATGCATGAATTGTCTTCCTTCCTTCCTTCCTTCCTTCCTTCCTTCCTTCCTTCCTTCCTCCCTTCCTCCCTTCATTCTTTCCTCCTTCCCTTTCCTTCCTCTTTTCCTTTCCTTCCTCTTTTCCTTTCCTTCCTCTTTTCCTTTCCTTTCCATCCTTCCTTCCTTCCCTTCTTTCTTCCTTTCTTCCTTCCTTCCTTCCTTCCTTCCTTCCTTCCTTCCTTCCTTCCTTCCTTCCTTCCTTCCTTCCTTCCTTCCTTCCTTCATTCATTCATAATTCATTCATTCATTCATTCATTCATTCATTCATTCATTCATTCATTCATTCATTCATTCATTCATTCATTCCTTTCTTCCATCAATCCGTGTCCGACTGGGTTTTTTTATGCCGTGTTTTTGTATACTTTACGTTATCTAAGTAGTAGATTATATCGTTTTAGGGTCACGAATTAGCCAAGAGCCTTGCCGAGGATGGTGTAGAGACCACAGTTATCAACGACTCAGCAGTATTTGCTATCATGTCTAGAGTAAATAAGGTTATAATTGGTGCGCATGCTGTGATGGCAGATGGAGGGTGAGCAGACAATGTATTTAACTTTTTCACTCGCATTGTTCTTGTTCGACAAATTTATCTTTTTAGGGAGTTTTGGTGAATGGAAATTTTCAGTGTAAGAATATATACATTCTAAGACTAAATCTGGACGAGTTGCGAGAATACGTCATCACGGCTCTCCGGCTAGGTATCAAACCATGCGACCCTGCTACTGAACTACTGAGGCGTTGTCAAGAGGAGACGTTTGGAACATATTCATATGGAAAGCCATACAGCAAAGTGTTGAACACACTGTTGATTAACTCTTTCATGTGCATTGTTGTTGTGGGATAACTTTGTCTTACGCCAGACGATTATATTCGTGAAAGAAATCGTGCAGCAAACGATTTTCCTGATTTTTTTCCAAGTCCACCTAAACTCAATCATCATGAAGTGCTATAACCAATACTAGTGGCAGAGAGATGGGGGTGTCACCGCGCATGTCAATGACATTAAATAAATTACCAATTTCGCTTTTTCTTGTTTATACTAAAATATCCAGAGTAATCTCCTAAAAAAACAATGCCCATTTAATATTTTTAAAATTGTTTTTCTTGTTTGTAGATTAAGAGCTGTAAATGGTACTCTACCAGTCGCACTTGCTGCTAAACATCATTCAGTACCTGTAAGTTTAAAATAGGGGAATAAGTATACCTATAGCTAGGAACAATCGCTCATAACACGGTGACATTTCAAAAATACTTTAAAGTAATAACTGTTTCAAAGCATGGTATAATATTTTAATATCCCTTAGAGTGATTACGTGCGACAACTAATGCTGTTATATATCAAGTGTCAAAGTCCGTTTTTCTAGCTATCTGATTGGGCGAGCGGTCCGAAAATCGTGATGTTTCCCGCGTAACCCATTATTTTTCCCTAGGGGAAAATATCAAAACCGAAAGTAGATGGTGAGGTTCAGTTTGTCTTTGTTTTCTCCAGTTTTCCTTCATTAAAAACAATGTCTGAAGGTTTTGCTCAACATTTTTGTTGTCACTTGACACTTGATATATAACAAAACACTTATTTACTGGCACCTCGGGGAAACAGTGTGTTTTGTGGCCCCTCGACTGCTCGTTGTTGTCCTCGGCTTTGCCTCGGGAAACAACGGTGGTCTAGGGGCCACAAAACACACAGTTTCCCTCAGCGCCAGTAAATAAGTGTTTATTGTCTTGCATGATTTCTGTAATTTAATTGTGGCATTTTTAATACAGGAATGTTCATGTTTGTTTACAAGATTATTTATTTAATTGTTTCCACAAATTCTCGCTCTTATCTTGCTGTTTATGTTGCGCTTGCAAGATTGTTCATGTTGGGCTTAAAAAATGGCTCATCTTGGTTTTACGCAACGTAGTTATTTCAAGAAATGTCGAATATTTCAAAATGTGTTTTAGTTAATCCCACAATTCATGAAACCAAAATTTCAAATAAATGGCTCCCATTTAGCAATTTTTCGAAAATGAATAAGGACTCCACTGGGTGAGGTGTTTTTTGAAGTTTCTTTATTCTTGTATTGAACAATAAGATTGATTATAGCTGGGTGACAAAGATACTACAATATCAGATAGGATTGTCGTTGTTTTGTTATAATAATATTTTATTTTTTAGCTCCTTGTTTGTGCTGCTATGTATAAACTTACACCTCAATATGTCGTATCGTACGACCAGGTAAATATGTAAGGGGGTTAGAGAATGGTCACGTGTGCTCTATGGGAAATAGAGTCCCGAGAATTAGATAGAAGATATGGATTTTATCTTCGAATGGTGAAAACAATATTTTACGAATAAGCGTAGTGAATGAGTAAAAGATTGCTTTCAGCATGAGGAGATAAACTGATTCATATCTTCAAGCCACCGTGTATTTTTTATGGTATAAATTCAATGCAAAAAGCGGTAAATGACGTCATCGATATCTTCACTAGGATATGGAAAATTTGTCACTGAATATTTTAAAATACTAAAAACACTTGCATCTATATAATAAATATCCATATAAAGAATGAAATCTAAATCCTAAATTTAAAACGCGATAAAATATCCAACTTATCAGAAATCGTCGACATGCACGTACGTTGTAACAAGCTAAAATATATTCAGCGAAAAATATCGAAATGTTAAGAAATTTGAACTTTTGAAAAAAACAAGTTTTTGAGAAAAAATCGCCTGAAAGGCTTCAGTGTGGTGATAGGTTTGAGCAATTATCCCAAAAATATCTTATTATAGCATAGATAATGGAAAGGGGAACTGGATAGGAAACTTACGAAACTGGAAACGATGTTTGCACAACTTGCTATGGTAATTATACAGTTATAAGCAGCTAATGCACCTAACGGGTGGTCCCACATGGCTAAAATCAGACACTGCTGAACTTAAGTGATATTACACTACTCTTTAATTTCAGCAATAGCTGATTCTGGCTATGTGGGACCACCCGTTAGTGCATTAGCTGCTTATAAGTGTATAATTACCATAGGAAGTTGTGCAAACATCGTTTCCAGTTTCGAAACTGATCGTTTTAAGTTTCCTATCTAGTTCCCCTTCCATTATCTATGATTATATCACGTGTAAGAAAACATTTAAATTCGGTATTTTTTTACCGATAGAAAATCTGATTTATTTGTTGCAAAATTGAAAGTGTATATGAAATTAAAATTAAGTTTGTCTTATTTGGAAGAACTTTTAAAATGATAAAGTAACACCTTATACAGTTTTTCCATTGCATGCATATCAAACAAATCTTATTTTCTCAAGAACGTATAAGATATAAAAAAACTGTATAAGATGTTACTTTATCATTTTAAGAGTTCTTCCGAATAGGACAAACTTAATTTTCATTTCATTTTTTGGCATTTTCCAATGTTACTTAAATTTTCATTTCATTTTTTGGCATTTTTCCACTGTTGCTTTAATTTTCATTTCATTTTTTGGCATTTTCCCACTGTTGCTAGCAACGGAAACTATGGGCCTCATTTTATCTTCTTTTCCTGTATTTCTATGTGTTTTATCTTCCTAGAGGATTAGATGGTGCTGTGTATATGGAAATGTCCTTCAGCTCTTTATGTACAGTATGTCGATTTGTTTTGATTTTGCGATCTTATCTTCCAGGATAGCCAAAATAAATGTTTATCTCCTCATGATGTTCTCAAGTTTTCTGAAGGTAAGTGACTTTTAGAAATATCTTGAGCTTTTCAGCGGCTGATAAAATATTTCAACTATATCTGAATTACCTAGTAACTATTTTCCATTTTTCCATATCGTGTGTCAATACGATGTCGTATGAACACTGCGATTCCTAAGAAAATGAAAATGTTGTTTGCAAAACAACATAGAAACTACGTCAGAGATCATGCGTGGCTTAAGATCTCTGAATTGATTCATGTGTCAATAGACCATAGTCATTCACATAAACCGCAGCTCATTTGTTAACCACTTAGGTCCCGTTTACACTAGAGCAAAAGTATCCGGATTCACTATGAATAGACCAAGCTAAAAGATTAACACAATCAGGAAGAGACTTTAACGAACTGGTGCAGAAACAATTTAGTTCGACTCCTGAGTAGAATGCTACTGAATGGAGAAAAACATAGATCATCTCAGAGATTTCATCATTGCTTTCCAACCATCAGTTCCAGCCCATTCTGTCCACTTTCCCCCGTATGTTGTGGCAAAGGAAAACATAAAAAATTGTGTTTTCTTATTCTGATTTAGGAGGTATTTTAGCCAAAGTCCACGTCCAGAACCAAGTGTTTGATTATGTCCCACCAGATCTGGTTAATCTTTTTATTTCAAACATGTAAGCATATTTTAATTTACATTTACCATATTACTATTTTTATCATATTATTACAATTAACTTTCTTAACTATATATATTAATAATTCATATAAGGTAAAAACAAGTGAAATCAGTACCGAGACGGAGTTTGAACATGTGATCAAACACTTGCATAAATTAAGCCAACTTTTACCTCAAATTTCTCTTAAAATTCTGATTTATTTGAAAAGCTATATATCAAGGATTGTTTCCACTCAGGAAACTCTTCCTCAGGACAGGAACGGGCAGGGAAGTTTTCTTTCTTGTGAGCTCTCAGTCGGAACTAATTACTTAACACAAAGGAAACTTTCCTATATCTGTTCCTGTCCTGCGGAAGATTTTCCTAAGTGGGAACTAGCCATTAGACACTCGAAAGTTGTGTTTGCTCTGATATCAAAACACCTCGATGGTGGTTAAAAAACCTTGGCAACACACTTCTCGGTGTTTGATAACAGATCTAACACTCTTTCTCGTGTTTGATATATTACTTCTCAGCTTTTCTTAATCATTATTGTCCATTCTTCTTTATTTTAGAGGTGGAAACGCTCCGTCATATGTGTACAGACTGCTAACTGATGTCTACCATCCTAATGATACGGACTTATAATAATATCTCTGCAATAAACAATGTCTCTATCAACCTTTTTATTTCTATATACGTTTCCGGACACTGTCCCTTTATGGTTGCTTCCTCGGGTAGAAGACAAATAATTTTCCAATTATTTTACGCTCGTTTTGAGTGGACATTTGCTTTTTTAAGGATAGAGGCGGAATAATGGTTAGTATTTGATTTTTGGTTGGGATTAGAAACTGAAATCTTAAGAAAACAACGTTAAATGTAGCTGTGACGTAGTCTGTGTCTATTATTTCTTCTCTAACCCGAGGAATCACATCCCTTTATCAAGAAAGACAATGCAACGTTTGGGCCGAAGCTCCTTAAATATACCTAAACACATAAATTAACAACTTGTTTTTTTTAATAGTTATATAATTTAAATTGTTAAATATATGTGTTTAGGTATTATATATTGGTATTATAAAAAGAGCTTCGACAAATCTTGTATTGACTTTCTTGATAAAGAGGCAGTGTCCCGAAACTTAGAAATAAAAAAATTAGTTTAAATTGTGATAAATTATATGAGTCTGACATGTATATATGATTAATATGAAATGTCTTCAGTCATTTGCTGGGCAGTAAGTGTAGCCAAAACACAAACCAAAATGGCCGACTTAGGGGGCCTTTACACGAGCCCGGGTTGAGTGCCAGCCCGGGTCAGCTCGCCATCCCTGGGTTGGCTGCTCTTTTCCCCAACCCGGGTCAGCTTTTCTCAACACAAATTATCATATTGCCAACACTTTACACAAGCCCGGGTCAAGTCAACCCGTGTTTACATGAAGGAATTGACCAAAGTTCCGCAACGTCGCACCTCTCCAACCCGGGTCTTGAAAAGGGTCACCTGGCAAGACGGGTTGACCAGCGGCTATCGTGTAAACGCTAACAAGGGTTTATTCGTAGACGGGTTGACCCGGGTTGGCGAGCTAACCCGCGGGTTGGCTCTCAACCCGGGCTCGTGTAAAGGCCCCCTAAGATGTAAGAATTATAGACCACTTTTAAAAAGGCCTTCTGGCTTCTGCACTTTAAATATTCTTTTATGTGCATTTAAATGAGCCTTTCTGACCTCGTTATGAAACAAAGATCATTTTGAATTGCAGACACACAAACGAGACGACAAAGGCTTACTAAGGCCCTGTTTCCACTAGAGCAAAAGTATCTGGATTCACATTGTTTTATATTCCCATGAGGATGAAAAACAATGTGAATCCGGATACTTTTGCTCTAGTGTAAACGGGGCATAAGAAGCAAATAAAAGAATATTAATCTGAGCTTCCTTTTTGTTGCCTTTTATTTTCTCTCGTGCATCTGGCACCCAGAGTACGTTGCGAGAGCTGACCGCGTAAGAAACATTGTTTTGTGGGAGACTGAAACTGACGTGCAACCGCGCAGGAGACTGAGATTAACCCTTGTTTTGGCTTCAAAACTTCCAAAACGTTGCAGTTATTTACGTCATGTTCAGTGGTTAAAAAATATTCTGAAGACAGAGCCAAAATGCTTTGAAAAAGTTTTACTTTTGGCTGTTACAAGTGCCACTTTCAATTGAAAACAGCAGCTGATTTGGTTTCTATTGTTACAGATGAATATGTCGGTCATAGTCAATAGACTTTTTTTGCCTGTAGAATAAAATGATCCTTCGGAGTGTGTTTAGCCTGATCCGCAGGCAACTCAGATCTGTGGCTTTTGATCAGAGGACATGTAGGATTTGCATGTGTGACGTGGAACGCTACAATCTTGGTCTTGGACACAATTGTTGAGAAAATATTCTTTTTTATGTCAAACTCAATGAACACCGCATAAAAATCACACAAACGAGTGACTAAACTAATGGGGTTAAGAGGGTAGTGGGGGGCCCAAACACAAATTTCCTAAGGGCCTCGAGCAGCTCTGTTAAGCCACTACATGGGTATTAAAGGATTAATAAGCAGCGCAAGACCACCCTTCTATTAAACGTGGGGAGACGTTTTAAAGGTGTAGTTTTTCTTGCAGGCCTTAGTTAAGAGAAAACAAATGTATGTAGACTGTAACAAACAAATGTATGTATACTTAGTGATCCTGTTATAGATGGACCAGCTTTGAACCTCATGCAGATTGTCCCCTGATTTATTACAGTTGTGAATGGAACAGGCAATAAAGGTATAGACGTTCGTCAATATCCAATACTCAGAAAATGTTTCTGAAACTAAGCTAAGAAACGAACGTGCAACTAGCCCACGTGTAGACCCCTTCAGAAATCCGTTTTCTGTATAGGCTACCGTGATGACCAACAAAATCAACAGCCATTCAATGATTAAAGCTAATGACCGGTCATCCGACAATTGCGTGTTTGATTGTTTTGACGTTTAATAGTTTCAAGTCAGGAGGATCATCTTTAAGGCCTGTTTCTAACTACTCATGCGCCGGACCTGATGATGAGCTACATCCTTTGTTTATGCTCATTTGCATTGGGTTCGGCGCATGAGAAGAGCAACGTTTGACCTAGGCGTAAGAAACTTAGTTCAAATTATGCCTCAATGAAGACTGGACTATAAATTACTAGAAAGCGAAACAATTTTGAGTTACTAAGACATGGTAAAACCAAAGTAGCACTATTCACGCCAAACCAGACTGAGTACTACGACACCCAAAAAACTGTTATAAGTACCTACTTTGAGCCTCTTATTGCCCAGCAGTATGGACAGCGGCAACGCGTCGGTCTGACCCTTCTTGAGGGGGATGCACAGGCTATGATGATGATGATTGCCCAATAATTAGCCGTCACTGCATGCAAGGTTGTGGCCTCGTGTGTTTATCACGTTCCCTCGTTATTTTTAACTTTTACCACGTGTTTAATGAAAACAGCAATACAAAACCCTTGGGCCTTGGCAATGCGTCAAGCATTTCAAGAAAGCGCTTTCAATTCAATTCTTATAGTGACTGTAATCTGACAAATGACATGTTATGCATGTGCATAATCTCGGTTACTATGCACGATGCTAAATTTTTTTTTAAATTTTGTTCGTGAAACAATGAAAATGTTTTCCAAGAATGGAGGGGAAATGCATTACCAAATATACTTCTGATAGCTGCATCTATTAACATCATGTCTATATTAACTATAGAAAATTATTAGAATGAAACAAGATCGAGGACGAGAATTCATTTCAATGCTTTGCAAGTGACCACAATCACTTAAATGTCAAAAGACAACATACGAAGCACTTTAATTAAAACGTTCAACCAACTCCTGAGATTAAGGTGGAACCCATCGACAAAACAAATGATTTGGCGTAGCCATGCAGAGTATAGGTTATATATAAGGGCTTGTCCAAACAAGAATGGGTTAAAGAATCAGGATTACTATTTCACGAACTTTGTCATTTTAGCCGGAGCAGAAATTTCGCGATAGATGCACGTCTGAGTATATTTTAGCTTAATTGGCCAACCATATACTGTGAAGTTGCTTATTTTAAGGGCCTCAGTGACTTCAGCAGACTGAAGTTGAGGGTCATTATAAACTGATTCGTAATTTTGGTTTTACAGGTCAGGCCCAGTTTAGACGTCGCTCTTGTATCGAGTCAAAAAAAACGTGGTTGGTATATCCCTCCTTATTAGAGCGTCTGCACACAGGCTATAAAACATTCGACTATAAAATGCGTCACAAGTGTGGCAAGTCTTTATTCGTCAGATCTGTGATGGATTTGGTTTACGTAATTGTTAGCTTATGTGAAGAACATCAAGCTACTTACATCAAAATGGTGCCAATCAATAGAACTCGCTACAAGTTGAATAAGGTCTATATGACTGGTCAGTTCACTTAATTTGATGACTCGACTAAAAACCATCGTGATGAATCCACGCCGCTCTTGTGTTAATCCATGAAGCTCTCATAGATTTGAACCGAGTTTGACTTAGATTTGACATTGTCTTCATACGTTAGACTTGTAATGGATTTGTGATGGTTTTAAGCTTAAGAATTAGATTTGACTCGACACAAGAGCGACGTCTAAACAGGGCCGCGGGCTTTCTAGAAATGCAATCATGAATAGTAACCAATAAGTGTACCAACCAATAGAAACCAATAATGTAGTAACCAATAGGAAGTAGCGGCTCTCAAAAAAAAAAGGATTTAAAAGATTGCTTTTAAAACATTTATCAGAAACTTGATCCGGGTTAGTGACAATGAAATAATCGATGGCGATCATCAACAAAGCCATGTGCCTCCGTACTTAATACACAAACAAACATGCCCACACGCGTACATATTAATACATTTCCGCAATTGTGGGATTATATATACCCAGACTGGACATGCGCTGAAGGCTTGCAATTACTCAAATCTAGACGGAAAGAGTAATATAACACAACCGCCAGAACTAGAAGATTTTCAATGGACGATTTTGACGGGGAAATATTTCATCAAACTGATTAGGTATCGGCAAAATGTTTTGTGGAATTGCGGAATTGGAAAAGCGTTTTATCTACTCTGTTTCATATACGGTGGCGGTTTTTGGATGATGTTTCCATGTAATCTGGACATATGGTAAAGCTCTTCTAAAAGAAATCTTTATTTCACAAAAATAGTGCCCTCAAAATACAGGAAATCCCATTTCTAAAATACAGAAATATCTGAGAGAACATTTCCCTGACACCCCCTAGGTGACGCCCATTTTGGTTAAAATCCTAGATCCGCCACTGCATGTATACCCTTGTCCCAGAGGTTCTACGCCGATCGCCCCCCCCCCCCCCCTTGAAATGCTGAAAGCGGCAAGAGAACCTCTGGTCGAAGACGCCGTTTCTTAGATCGCTCCGAGTCAATGAAGTCGCTAGGGTCAAATCTTGACCCCAATTTCTGATTGGCTCAGAAATCGGTTATGGGGGTAAATCTCTAAGGCAAGTGTTTTAATTGGTCGGGCTTTAACATGAAAGTAGCGAGATTGGTAGCGTCTTCGGCCAGAAGTTCTCTCGCCGTTTTCAGCATGAGCAGAGGGAGCAGGCAGCGTAGAACCTCTGGTCCAGGGTAATGCATGTGCGGCCGCCAAAACTTTAGAAATTACCGCAATCCCTGAAATACTATGGCCTGCGTCGCAGCCCCACTTTGAATCCGCCAAAAAGTGGGTTAAAAACGGGGCTGCGAGCCAGATTATTAAAACTCGTACTTAGATGTTCTGGTTAGTCCGAATAATTCTTAGAGAAAGAGGAGAAAATAATTTTATCCTAACTTAAGTCAATTTTCCACTAGGTGACTTTTTGACGAATTGACTTTCCAGTGTTAGAATTGAATAGATTTCTAATTAGTTCCAGTCCAGAGCTAAAAGATGCCGTCAAGTCCGTTCTGCGCATGTACGAAACTAATTTTACATCTTTATTTACAAAAATATATACTGATACCTTATTCAAGATTGTAAGCTTTTCTTGCTTCCTCTTTATTACTTCTACCCAAAACAAAACATTTTCAGAAGAAATAGAAGAAATAAATAAAATCTGAAGAGATATCCTCGTCGAATCCCTTAATTTTCTGCCATGCATGTTGCTCCGAACAGTTTACACCGAGCTGAGTACTTCATGTAATTATCTACGAATGTCATGTTTGAGGGCCCTCAAAACAAAGATGACGGTTCATGCCGAGAACGGACTCGACGGCACCTTTAAACAAAAGAAAAACTCGCTTTGCGGAAAAAATAATAATGACCTAATGAAAAACCGCTAATGGATTCTAAAAACATTACGAAAAAGTTGAAAAACTCGCAGAAATAAGTGGGTCGTTAATTTTACCCACATAAAATAATTCGTGCATATAATCAGCCCTGTAGTAAGCCCAGCACTGATATTGACTGGGGAATAATAAATAATCACTGCTCTATATATTGACTCAGGGATTGAGAATTTGAGATGATCGATCAAATTATTACACCTTAAGCATCTACTTTTCAAGTCATCGCGGAAATGAGTACTTGCATCTAATTAAAAATAACTTGCATTGTGTAACACAGGGCTAGGTCAATCTCGTTCCCAGAGCCCACGTTCCCCACCCGGGAAACGAGAGACTCTGGGATAATCCGTTTCACATCGATATTTCATTGGCTGATGAACACAGTGAACTCTATATAACTCTTCTTCTGGATAACAAGAATCCTGTGATGGCGCGCCCGCTGGGTAAGGGGAACGTGGGCTCTGGGAACGAGATTGGGCTTAGCTTAAAGGAAGATAATACCAAAATTTTGTCGATGTGAAGACCATCCAAAGTTTGTTTGTTCCTGGAATTTCTTGAGCACATCTTTAATGTAAAGAGCTGTCTTTTTTATCAGTCATAACGCATCGTAATTACTTCCTTTCAGTTTGAGGGACTTATGAGTTTTTTTCTTAATTAGATGCAACTCATGCAAGTACTCGCAGCGAGCCTGTTTCCGCGATGACTAAAAGAGGGTTCCCTAACTTCAAAGCGAGGCGTGGGCCAGTAAGAATTATAACGTGACGTCATTACAGATCTGGGACATTCACAATATAGATGCAGTCCAGTATGGACTGGAAAATTTAGCCCGTTCCTTTTCATCACTATATAACCAAAATTTAACCAAACCTTGTCTTGCTTGTTTTAATATTGAATATTTACAGATAAGAGTTACATTTATTACATCTATATTTACAAACTATTTCAGTTATTTTCATTGCTCTTTTCAGCTTTGTCGCTATCTTCACTAATCTTAGAGTGTAATGTTGCTGCTGTTGTCGACGTATGGTTCAAGTAATCACGTGAATCAAGGCGGTACGACTGCAAACTGGCACGCTGACCAGCGGATTCTTCGTGGTATTTTGTTCTCAAGGGATACGCTCCGACGGGAGGTTGGTACTTAGTGAAAACACTAACCGGTGAGAACGCTGAACTATGAAAACTGGGGTAAAAATTGCTGGGACTGGGTGGAAATTGGAAAGATTCAGATCGCAATTGAAAATCTTTGGCGAGATGGTTTTCAAAAGAAGACAAATGTGCTGAACCAAAAGGATTGATACTTTCAGGTTTATATTTAGCAAGAATTTGTTCAATTGCTTGGATAACGTCGCCACCACAAGCATCTAGAATAAGTTGAAGAACATTGATCTTCATTTTAGGAAATATACGAAGAAGAAGTTCTGTACTTGATAGTCGACGACTTGGCGGCAGACTCCGAACTGGTGCCGGAGCAGGATGATACGTTCCTCGTCCGAACATGTCGTACTCGTACATGCGTCGTTTCTTTTCGACAATGTAGTCCTGGGGACGAGTCGGTGACTGTTCTTCACATGCATCGGTGAATAATCGTCGTTTTAAATCTAAAAATTCTCAAACCAAGTATATAATGAGATAAAGTTGACAAAAAAATACTTATATAAGTCAGACAACGAGCCCAAGTTGTCAACTGACGCGAGGGCGAGTTGTCTGATTGTGGGAATTGTTTTAGTAGAAACCAACTAGTCGAACAATATATTATGTTAGAAGAAATAAATTAAAATCTCATGATTTGGCACACAAAAAGCCTTTCGGAAAAGCGTGATTGAGTTCCAGATTTTTTGGGGATTTTGCTCAACCGAAATATTATTTGTGAGGATTGAGGAACGTATTTCTCGGTGGTCTGATCAAAAACTCCCTTGCAGGAAGGAACCTTAATTGTACTGTCAAAAACACGGAATTTAGAAAATGCACCATGGAACTCGATTAGTCAAATTTTTGAGATATAGTAATTAAGGTTGGATATACTGCCAAAGCATGGAACGTACTGTTTTCGCGCAAGAGAAAGTTGCACTGAGCCCTCGCGGGGGGAATGGGAATAAGGCTGCGTTTTGAAACACGTACTGAAAAAGCAAATTCAGGATTCGAGGAACACTTTTTCCAGATAGGTTTGCTTTAACCCAGACAATAACTTGACAAAACCAATGTATCTTTACCTACTGACTACAGTCCTTTGAGGCTGACTAATTACCCCACCACGCAACCAGACTAAACTAATGTTGCAAAGCGAAAAGCGTGTGAGCTGAAAATATCGACAGTTTACCAATTTTTTGCCTTGCTAGATTTAAAACACTGCCTACGCATCACGTAATCTACTTATTTTTTTAAACTTACAATGTTGTTTCTATATCATTTGTTTTTGCTGGAATTTAAAGCTATAGAATGCCGTCTTAAGTTAAATGAATGAAAAAAATTATATTTCTAGTTTTGTCTTTGGGTGGATTATCGAATAACGTCTCAGATCAGAGAGTAACTGCTGGCCTGTTTGAAAGCTAATATGACTTGATCATAATATTAAATAATAGTCAAAACAAACGTAAAACAACTTTGGTTTCGTCTTGTAGGTTTCTCTCAAGTTAATTGAAAATGATATTTGTGACTTGACGCATCTGGCTCGGTTAACCGGGTTATTGCCCGACTGTACTCCGCGGTATGTATTCAGCTTCTTAATATATATACAGTTACACATGACAGTCATATACAGTTTGTTATATACTGTAACGACCACGTAACGTGTTACTGTAAAAAGTGAGACTCGTGGCAAAACCAACTGAGAAAATTATTTTTAATTCAATATTCTTCTGTATACAGGCAATAGTTGCTTAAGTCACTGTTCATCTTAACTTCGCACAAACGGACAACTTAATTCTTAAAACGCAAACTGATTTAATCTTGAAAAAGAAAATTTGATCTTGGAGTATGTAATTCTATAACCCCGTCAATATCGTAAGCTTTATTTTGCGTTCAATTCAGTTCTGTTGATTGTTGATGTGTGCACGTTATCTTAAGATAGAATCGACGACTATATATATGTATAGACTAATGAGGGGATATATTTACGAAACAACGATTAGATTGAATGTTGTTTATTATTATTTCAAAGTCGTTCATAACCTTGAATTCATATTGTTATGCTTAAATGCTTATGCTTTTCTGGGGTCCTTGCTAAAAAGACATGTACGAATAAAAAGTTCCGTAAAAGAATGATTCAAGTAATGAAATTAAGAAGTTGAAAAGTTATAAACTGCATGCGTTTAAGGTATTGTCTGCATGCTATCTTTCTACATCAGCCTCTTATAAATACAAAGATAAAAAAGTTCTTTCTATGTAAGCACTTGATTAGATAACAGTTATAAACAACAAAAACAGTTCCTCAGTAGAACATATTTTAGCTAGTGCAATATGCTATAACGACAACACAAATAAAACATTTTTCGTATACGTATAAATTATGCGCCAATTCAGTTCAGAGAATTAAGTTTTTGTGCTTTTGATACATATCAAAGATAACGATTGATTAATATATTTTTATTTAAGCGCAGTTTTAACTAGTATACTAGCCGTAGTCTATTTAGCTTTTATTTAGCTTAACAAGTTTATACTATAACAGTTTTTCTATAATTGACATTTGTTTAAACTTGCTGTTCAAAAGTGATCAACTTTGCGATGCAAATATTCACCCGTAAATAATTAAACTCGGCGGTGTGTTTGAACCAATAACTTTATAATTTTGCTTAAAGATACGCTATACTAGAGATAAAACATTTACTTTAATCTTTATACTATAAAAACCCTTAAAATGAGTTCAAATGTTAGTGAGAAAACTGCCAATTGACGCCCGCTTCTCAATTACGTATCATTCCAAACGAGACCTACTTTACCATTCTTGCATTTATTGCATTCATCGCAAAACCTTTGCGAAGCCAAATGTCATTTAAAATTAACGAAGAGCTTTCCTTTGTTTTGCTTTTATTTAACTATCATATTAATTTTAGTAAATAGTGTCTTGCATGACAAATACGGTCAATGCAAACGGCACATCAATCATGATATCGGTGTTATATATTTGTGAAATTACAAAAGAATATAACTGCGAACCTAAACAATTTAACGCCTCTGCAGTAAGTAGAAATGCTACAGATAAGACTAGAAAATTCAAGGGCACACCATGAATATTGAATAGACTAAAAACCTCAAACAAACCTTGAAATGGAGCAGCAAAAGGATGGAAAGCTGGACAAGAACAATTTTTTGGATACATATCTTTACGAAAGAGACTTGGGCCAGCTGCGGCTAAAAGATATAGAAAAATCAACAGTTCAGAAGAATTTTATGAAGTTTAAAATTTAGTAAAATGTCGTCTACATGTGCAATGTGGCGAAAAGCTGGACTAATTATATTGACACCAAAGCAAAACAACTATCATTTTTTTCACTTAATTATACTGGCTTTGCGTGACGTCTTTTTCGTCCAACCGAGTCTAAATTGATTTGTTCGTAATATATTTTTAAGTGTATTTTATCTATGCAAACAGCCTTTGCATTGTTTAATAATGCGCTTTCACCTGCCTCAAGTATTCACGTCTACATTTTAAAGAGTGACGCTATAGCTATCCTGAGATAAGCCCAACATTCTATATACATACATAAGCAAAAGATATAGTAGTATGCTTTGGTAATTTGTGTTAGGTACTGGACTATATATTGTGAGTAAACAACACATTTACCAGAAGGCAAAGTGTACGCAGTTAATTTGAAATACACGATAAACCTATTCATACGGAAAGATAAGATTTTGGGTTTCTTAGAGAATGGTTTAAATTTTTTACATTGAACACGCCAAGATTGAAGATAAATCTATACATGCACTAACTCACTCACTCACCCAACTTTGCGCCATACTCCATTTGACTGGATGCTAGTGGAGTTGTAACTGCTTCATGTTCTGTGTCTTCTTGGTCAACGGGGGACCTACTGCTCTCACTGGGTGACTTCGTTTCTCGTTTCACTTCTTTCCCTAGTTTCGAAAAGGTTTAAAAATGTATAATTAGGCTGCAAAAAGAGCGCGCTTGCGGAACACAAGAGTATACCTTCGTAATTGCGGTTTAAATTTGAACGGTTTGTTTCTGATACTTCTTTATCATTTCTAAGCTACAGGGAACTTCTCACTTAAAGCTAGCTGTATCTCATAAAAACTAACATATGGCTATTCTTAAAATATGTTCTTTTCACATCATCTAACTCTTATATATTTTTTGTACAAGCTAAAAACAACATGCCAAATCAATCATAATATTCTCCAGACTTGAAGGCTTGACAAATTGAAAAATAAAACAGACACAAAGTCCAAAGATGTCGACATTGCCAACTGCTAAAGCAACATCACACAAAATGATTGTAACAAGTCATTAAGATTAAATGAAAAATCTCGGAGGGGAGTACGTTCAAACGTTAAAAGGTCGACTGCGCGGTCTGTCTTGCAAAACATATTCATTGTACATTGATATTTCTTCGACATTTTACAGCTTGCTACAATTAGACTATATTACAAAAATAATCTACTTTCTTTAAAAACTTTTTTGTCAAAACATTTTTTTGTAGAAAAGGTTGATAATTACGATGTGCTAAATCAAAACTCGTAAAAACTGTATCCTCAATTTCCTTTAACAATTTGTCTTTAATTACCTTTTCTCACCGCTGTACTCTCGCCATCCTCCTCATCATCTGCCAAATTTTTATCAACTTGATTGGTGTTGCAAAACTCGTCACCGGCTTCGTCTTGACGTGCCATTGCTGTAAATAAATCGCCTGGTGGCAGAGGATCACGAAGTTCTTGCATTTGTTGTCGTCTTAAGGCAACTTGCGCTGCTAACACCCGTTGACGCTCCGCAATTAACAAGCACTTTGGACAAAGACAATCTCTCCACCGACAGAATCCCTTGTGGCCTTTTAAAATAGAGTCAAACCCATGATTTCGGCATCGAGCACATTTTGGTGTTCTTTTCTTTTCTTGAGAACTAGCAGATTGGGATTGTACAAGACTCATTGTGGTGCTTGAATCCAAAGGCATAAAGTCGTTGGTTGGTATATTTGAGACAGTGTAAAGCAGAGATAGCTGTGCAAAGAATGATACTACCTTTTAAAGTTATTCTTTTTAAACTGTAACTCGTAGACCTTTTTGCTGCCCAATAGTGCATCGCCCGCTATTATTCTTCATTTCATACGTGTCTCTGATTGGCTCGAGTCTCGATTGACGTGATCAATACGTTAATTGGTCGATGACAAAGAGCAGCTCGATAGCACGCTCCTCATTCGCTCGACGGTGTTGTTCAACAGGGCACCTGTACCAAAAACGCTGGAACAGGTGGAAGCGATCGAAACTTCAACAGGAAACAAAAACAAACAATCTTTTACTTCTAATTCCTATTCTTCTCAAGTAAATTTTTGATAATTAGAATTTGAAATAAGCGAGAGAAAAAAAAACTAAACAAGCGGGGGAAAAGATCAATTGACATATGACTCGAAGTGATGCAAAATGGAAACCGACACTGGAGTACATGCACTTCAGTCGTCTCCTCATCAAAGGTACACTCAACAAATGTTGAAAGAAAATCCGAAGATTGATAGGCAAAACTCGTCATTTATTTGTACAAAAAAAGCCTTGTTATTGTTACAAAATAGTTTAAGTAAACTGCACATATTATAATTTCTCTCAAAACCACGCTTTAATTATCGCTCTTAACGACACACTAATTTCTTGATGGCATTTTGATTCGGTGTTTCTTTTGAAAAGTCCGACTTGGCGACAGGAAATACTAAGCAATGAAGAAAAATAACCATTGCATGACACATTGAAGTAATTCTAAAAGAACATATATTTTAATTTTTCAGAGCTTTACCGCAAACTCAGCGGGACTTAGTTTCTTTAGACAAACGAAAGCACGGATAGAAACAAGGTTTCATTAGTCCGTACACTAGGACAGCATTTAAAAACTTGAAACATAATATTAATTATTGGTAATTTTTTCAGAAAATTAAGTGAGAGTTCGTTAGTCTATTAAAGATTTTCTTAACAACGATAGTTTGGTTGTACGTTCAACGTTATGTTGTATATACATACACGAACATTTAAATAAGTTTAAGAACACCAAGTAATTGTAAACGGAGTAGTGTTTGGATATCGAAGCAAAAGAACGGAAGCCTATTCATCAATGACTATAGATAAAAATAAAGAGACAAGGGCGCAGGTGCCTTTTTAAGAAACAGTCTTAGGGTAGCAGATATTATGTTATCCTCATATCAAAATCATCAATCTGTTAACGACAGTAAAGCGTTCAAAAGTTCAACAGTAACAAAAACAATTATGAGAATGTTTTCGAGCGAACATTTTTAACGCAAATATCAGTTCTTGTGAGCTAGTATTATAAATATAGTCTGCCAAAATCAATACAAATTATCAGAAACGGGATGTCAGTTCATGATAAAAGATTAGCGAGGCTTTCTTGTGTCTGCCATATAATCACACATTTAAATAATAGTTCAAGTCGGAAAGCTTACATCGTAGAAAGATAAGAATGACCGCACGCCCGGATGTTATATATAGTTTAAAGCCTATTGCACTTTTATTTTGTTGGCCAAAGTCAAATAGTGACACGTGCAGCAACCCATGCAGAGCCCTCGACTTGAAATACAGTTATCTTATTACGATGGTAAACTCAACATTTTCAACTCTGTAATTATAAAAACACAACTTGAATCTATTTAACACTGGCCACATCTATTTATCGGGTTTCTTCGATCTTCTAGTAAACTTGATTTGAAAAGCTAAGCTTTATCCACGTACAATGGTCTGTATATATATTCTCAGAAATATATATTATATATCTATAAAAAAATTTTCACATACACTCCGGCCATAGTATATAATATAACAAAATTGTTACTGACGCACAAGCAAGAGATGGTTCAACACGAAGAAATTGAACTTTGTATCTTAATATTAAATGCCCGGCGAAAGCATTTAGAATTTTTAATTATAATGAGTCGGCGTTGCGGAACGTTTCAACCGATGGAAAACAAAACACCATGCATTGATGGTCTAGAAATGCCCTATGTATAGTCTACAGAACGTTATTAAAAAGTCATTAAACAGATAAGCAATTTGTTCATCACTCCATGTTACTGCTTTCTTTTAATTTAGTTTCAAAATCCAAAGTTACTAAATCCGTATATATATATACAAGTTAAATAATTCATGACTGATCTTATATCAAGGACATTCTTAGCAAGCACGGAATGGCTAGCTGTGTTCATCACAGTGTATAATGTTTATATCGAACACAGTAATGCAAGTTTACGTCTAACGATCGCTTTGAATCAATCGATATTTTTGTGGTCATAAAACGTTGAGTCAAAATTAAAAGAGCCACTGCAGATGCATTACAATAATTGCTCAATTCAAGCGTATATACAGGATACTATACTCTATATGTTGTCATTTTAAATGCAACAACATTAATCTTTAACGACGTCCCTCTTTAAATAATATCAGGTGTCTCAAAATCGTTAAAATCTTAATTTATAAAAGTAAAGATGTCCATCACCCAATCGCATGTTTTCTTCAGATCCGAAAGCATTGATAAGTACAGGACATTTTGAAGTGTCATTGAAAACATTAAACTCGAGATGTTTCTGGAAGGATGTATATATATATATATATATATACATATATAATGTGGGTAGTTATGGATAAAATATTGCAAAAAATGTTACTTAGTATATTTACATGTACAGTCGTAAGCCATATTTCTCTTGTTTTTAAAATACACATTCATCAAAATTAAACCGACTAATCCCAAATATAATTACGCCGACGAGAAGCAACGCTAAGTAGGTTTAAAAAACAAAACAACAAAACAGCCTCTCTCGGTTCATCAAAACAATCCAATATCTAGCAAACAACTATTAAAAGAAACTAAAAATAAAACTCATATATATAGCGTCAACAAGGCTAAGCTGTACAAGATCTTTGAAATAATAGCAATATATTAAACTTTGATATTGTCTCCGCTACTAATGAGACCATAGATATACAAAGGGCAGATGCAACCACTGGTGTCTCACTTTATTAAATGGATTTATTAAATTATAATTAAAACGACACCCACGACTGTGTATGTATGTATGATCACAAACAGAAACTATATTATAAATTTCATGAAAATATATTTTGATGACATGATGTCGCGCTTTGCATACCAAGAACAATTATTTATTAAACGATAAACAGAAATATATAGAACGACAGTTGTTTCATGTTTCCGTAACTAAATGTAAAAAAAACATCTCCTGCTTCAAAACATCTCCTCCTTCCGATATAAACGTAAACCCTAGTGTACAATTGTATTAAAATAATAACTTTTAATTAGAACGTACAATTCAAAACGAAAAGCTTAGCAATGTTAATAAAAATCTCATTAGACACAAACAATAAGCGTCAAGACAAAGCGTCGAAAACAGCACGAAATGAATAGTTTATTGTATGGCACGGATTACTTCCGGTAAAATCACGCGCTGTGATTGGTTGCTGACGGGGCGATATTTCTCCATAATGCCCACAGGCATTATGAAAATTGTTAATGCCCCACGATTGGAAACAAACAAAAAATCCTAATAAGAAACTTTTATTGCCGAAAAACGGCGAAAATAGATGAAATAGACGACGATGAACATTATAAAAGTAAATTTTAGTATCCAGACGAGAAAGAAACAGAAGAAAATAACTCTAGTTTGGTGTTTTGACGAAGTTAAAGGAAGCGAAGACCAAGAAATACAAGATTGATTTTGAAATAAAAAGTGCCATATAATAAACTACTTAATAACCTCGACCGTTCGGTCGCTTGGCAACAGTCTTTCAAGCTCAGTCAGGCTATAAGGCCTATAGACTGGGAACGTAACAAGGTCCGCGCCCCGGGAAATTATTGAGTTCTTGGGTCTTTAAAATGATGTTTCCTTGGGTTTGAAGGCGCTATTCTTGGCTGCGGCACCAAGCTGTATGTTTTAATCCCTGAAGCCTCACACTACACCAGACAGCTGGTCGGCTATAGATCACATTCGTAATATCACCGACACACTTTTCTTTATCATGGATCCCAATATTAATCTAAAATATACCAGGACATAACTACCATCATATAAATTTGTTTATCATGAATCCCAATAATAATCTAAAATATACCAGGACATAACTACCATCATATAAATTATACTGAGGTAGTGAGTGACTATAAGCTCTCGGCAACAGACTCCGTAGCTCAGTGATCAGAGCACTGCACTGCAAGGTCGCGAGTTTGATTCCAGCTCGAGGGCTTTGATTCCAGCTGGAAGGCCTTAAGTATAGTGTTGCATTTTCATAACTGATTCCAGTTTGACTCTAGAAATGTATATATACTAACTCTAAGGGCCTGTTCACATCAGATCGGGTTATCTCGGGGGGTAGGGATATCTCGAGGGGTAGGGATATCTCGGGGGTAGGGATATCTCGGGGGCTAGGGTCAAAGTTGGGTCAAAGTTGACCCTGTTTCGCATGATAAAACGCAACTACCGAGTTGTCCCTGGCCCCCGAGATAACCCTAGCTTCACGTGAATCGAAGAACACACCAGCAACGTCAACAATTAAACGCACGCAAATGGCACGTGAACGAGTATAGTGCGTAAAAATTAGAATGTTTTTTATAATGTACGCATGCGTAATTATACAAAAGTTGACCCTACCCCGAGATAACGAGATAACTCGGGTGGAAGCATTCACATGCATGGAGGTAGGATTAACTGTGGCCCTAGGGTTCCCCTATCGCTCAGACCGAGTTGTCCCTTATCCCCCAAGTTATCTCGGTCTCATGTGAACGGTTTACTTTTTTAACATGGAAATAAAAACTAACACTGAGATATCTCGGGGGATAGGGATAACCCTACCCCCCGAGATAACTCGCCTCGTGTGAACAGAAAATTTGCTAAATTGCCGTTCACTATATACTTAGTGTAATCGAGTGAAAATTACTTGTAATTATAAAACAAACTTACTACGCTGAATTTTCTTGGTGATGAAGAACATCCGCTATTCGACATACTGGAATAAAAATTTAAAAAAACCGATTGGATTTGTACAAGAGCAAAGTCTTGCGCACACGATATTTTACACCACGTAGGCGTATAGCGCATATGCCTTAAGGTGAGGTAATACAGGCAACATTTTTCTTCAACTTTCAACGCAACTTCGTTGACAAGTTGAAAAGCGTTGTTGCAAGTATTACCACGAACCTTAAACATTGTCACGCAACAATGATTTTGTTGCAAGTAGACGCCAGTTCTGCTGTTTCAACTTGAAACAACGAAATTTTGTTGCGTGACAATGTTTCAGGTGGGTGGCAATACGTGCAACAACGCTTTTCAACTTGCAACGCAACAATGGTGCAGCAATTTGTTTCTCGTATTACTCCATTCATTAGAGCGTGCATCTGAGGTTTTAATCCTTGCAATATGATTTGCAAAAACTGTTGTATTGTCTCCTGCCTGTTATATGATTTTTTTTTGAACTTGAAGAAAGGGGTTCTGATCTACAATATACAGTATATAAGATTGTAAGATTTTGACTTCAGTTTGAACACATATTAACCGTGGTTTGAGTGGCCGATATCTCGGAAGATAGAGCGAATGAATATCTAAATGTGATTGTTGTTACTCAGCTTGGCATTGAACGTACTCATCAAGATCGCCCGCTCATATTTAACAATCCCAAATATTCATATAAATATAATAAAAACATATCAAAAAATCCCAAATATTAAAAAACCGTTAACGCCATGCTTCATGATTTTTAATGTCCTTGATTTTGAAACAAAAATCAAAACAAAACAAAATTAATTTTCGGAGTACGATTTAACCGTTTCCTGTGGGTGGGTTTTCCCTGTGACGAGCAAAATCATCTGGCATTAGCCCGAGTAAAACACATACGACTTAAAAATCATGTGCCGCCTGATTAGATCAGTAAAAAGAGTTAGAAAAGCAAATGAAGCTTAATACCTAGTTGACGAGTTCTTGCCATTTCTTCCTTAAAGGAGCCTTCCAAAGATTCGCTTGCGAGGCATTCGACTTCCGAAATCAGGTGACTACTTGACTACAATAAAAAAAATTACATAGAAGGAATAAACAACACCTGACGATAAACTGTAAAATATGATATAGTATATTTGGATATACATGTACAAGCACATTTATTCATGTACGCATAATAAAACAAACAGGAAAACAAATAAACAGACAGACAGACAGACAGACAGATGGATGGATAGGCAGAAAAACATACATACAAACCGACAGGCAAACAGACAGACAGACAGACAAACAGACAGACAGACAGACAGACAGATAAAAAGAACATACATATAGAGACAGGGAAACAAATAAACATACATACCGACAGACAGATGGATGGATAGGCAGAAAAACAGACATACAAACAAACAAACAAACAAACAAACAGGCAGACAGACAGACAGACAGATAAAAAGAACATACATATAGAGACAGGGAAACAAATAAACATACATACCGACAGACAGATGGATGATAGGCAGAAAAACAAACAAACAAACAAACAAACAAACAAACAGACAGACAGACAGACAGACAGACAGACAGACAAAAAACAAACATACAGACAAACATACAGACAAAGAACCTCCCCCAGTGTCATGCTTAATTTATACGAACACTTCAGTTACCTTATACGATTCTATTTTCTGCTTGGTTTCTTTTAGTTCATCGTCCACTTCCTTCAGCTCAGTGAGAATATTTGAGTATCTTCTAGAAGAATAAAAAGTCAAATATTATTATTGATAATATGACAGAAAGAACAATTCAGTATCTAAAGGATGACCGAACGCTGGTAATTATTTCACCTCAGTAAATTTCCATCAACGTCCTCTTCTCCATGATTCCATTCTTCAGGACAATTTCTCAGAATTCTTTAATAAAAATAATATTTTTCCTCAAATAAATACGCCTATTTTCTTCTATTTCGTTTTCAGGTCCATGATTTTAGGTAAATAATCCAAAATCACGTTGTCTAACGACTGGTCCGGACCAGAACAGCACGGACTACGCGAGTACAACGTACCCGCAATTTGAAGATTTTGAGCTGAGTAGGCTTTTACATTCATTCTACTTCTTTTTACAATAAACGCCTGGTAAATTACTTGCTAGGGTTTTGACAAGGTAGTACTACCGCCTTCCGGAGTTTTCAAAGCCTGGAATTTAAATCGAGTAGAGTGAAGCCCGACTTGTTATTTTTTATTCTATTATTTTTTATTAGTTTCGCTTTGTACAAAATATTATTATAATAATCAGGGGATTCGCAACAGCGAACTAACCAATTAATGCGAACCCAATGTTTACTTAAGTATACAAAAAAGTTAAGAAAAGTAAAAATATAAATAATTTAATGTTATGACTTATGTATGGTATTAAGTTGTTCGTACAAGGGAAAAATTACTCAATCACAAAACCTCTTTTTAAAAAACCACGTTTCGGGGCAAGACATTTTATGCTTAATGTAGCGTCCAGCGCTATGGGGACTTGTACGTAGGTTGTAGTCGTATCGGTACTGTAGTCGTGATTGTATAGTTGACGTGCGTGATTGTGTAAATAGCGTGAGCACTGTCGTGATACGGCAGTAGCCTACAAGGCTAATACAGCAGTTGCTGTTGAGCTGTCGTCCCGAGTAAAGAACGTCATTTACAATCTGCTGTTGTGTCTTTCTACCTCGGCTTGAGCGGCTGAATCAACACACTCAGGTTAACAACCCGCCTGAACATCGGCAAAACGTAACATTAATAACATCAATTTCATTAACTAGTTTAACCCTTAGTTCTAAGCCGTCATAATCTTCCCGCAAAAATGCGCAATTCCGTTGTATACCTTTTCATATCTCCTAATAATGTTTTTTGGTAATTAAATCTCCTCCTGAAAGATATTATAGTTAAACTACCAACGCACTATTTACAACATTTAATAAATTTAATCAAATAAATTATTACCCGCAAGCTATTTTTATTTTAATTAATTAGCCATTAGTAGCTATTTTGATTTCATGAAACAGCTGATAGATCCTTCGTTGTATATTGCATGCATGCGTGCGACATTAAACAGACATTCTACTTTTTTCACTCGACTTTCAATTGTATCCTCATTTTGGATATCTCAGTAAAATGACACTCATGCATGCACTCTCGTTGTTCAAACGACAATTGTCCTTTCATTCTTGTAATGACATGCATATAACACAGGGTAGCCGCAAAGAATTTCAGGTTGGGGGGAGAGGGGGGCTGCTAAGAGCGAAACCCTACTCCTAAGAAACCTAGTGTATGATATGTGTATATTGAGTATAAATAGAGTTATGTAAAAAAAATTTCTGTATAAACTAGATCGGTTTATAGTTGGGGTTTTTTTGTGTGGAACTGTTCAGATTTCAGTATTAAACAGCCATAGACGTCAACTTCTGCGTGAAGGCAAAAATACCCAGACTCCAAGTAATTAAATATTATGTTTGTTTTTCAGTTTAGGGAACCCTGGTCCCAGATGTTCCACGCCGCTTGCTTCCCCCGAAATGCTGAAAGCGGCGAGAGAACCTCTGGCACCAATCTCGCTTTCATGTTGCAGTAATCTAATTAATGCTCATCCAATAAAAACACTTGCCTAACAGATTTAACCCCCCCCCCCCCCCCCTTCTTACAAATTTCTGAGCCAATCAGAAAATGGGGTCAAGATCTGACCCTAGCGACTTCATTGGCTCGAAGTGATCAAAGAAACGCCGTCTTCGACCAGAGGTTCTCTCACCGCTTTCAACATTTCGGGGGAAGCGGGCGGCGTAGAACCTCTGGGAGCAGGGTAAGTTTAGGGTAACTGCAAATAAAGAATATTTTTAATGTACTGTAAAAACTAAATACAGTACCAGCGAAGCAAAGAAAACTTTAATTGGAGCCATTTTTGGAGGGAGGATATCATATACCTCCCGCATTTTTTGGAAGGATGGGGAGAGGGAAGGGTAAGTCTTGCATGTACCCCTTCTGAAACGTCCGAGAAAGGGAAGGGCAGCTGCACGCAAGCTAATAGATATCAGATGACTTACTCTGAAACATCCATCGTTTCTTTAATGTTTATTTTGTTTTGGTCATCTTGCTTGTCGTGTTCCGAGATTTCGTTTTCAATTTCAAGAAGATCGTCTAATACTTTTCTTTGAGATTGTCTGTTTAAATGTTTTTGAATTTCATCATCCATCTTGTAATTTACTTTCAAAAAAAAAAATGAAATAAAAATGTATTACGATATATTATTACAATAAAATAAAGCGAAAAAAATAGAACGTTTTTTTAAAAATCGGGAATATTTCCCAGACACCCCGCCCGCGATTAAGCATGCAGGCAAAGTATATATATATATTAATCGCCCAATCAAATGTCTACATTAGCGTCACGTGCCAGCCCAATATTTTACGATGTAGGACAACTACATATTGGGCAGCAACCTTTGGACAGGTCACACAAGGTATATTTACTTGCCAATTGCACGATTATTTGTTCGATATAATAAAACACCTATTGGATTCATTCAACTCGCCTCCAATCCCTGTACGGCTCGATAGCTCAACAGGTAGAGCGGTGGACTGGAATCCCGAAGGTGGGAGTTCAAATCCCGCTCGAGTCAGCCGAAATTTTGCGGTTGACTTTAGCAGTGTAAGAAATCATGAAAAATGTTCTCATGTTTCTCGGAGGATGGTTCTGCCGGTAATATAATTGAAACACTGCACTTCCTAACGGATAAGCGTTAAGTTGTCGCGAGAATATCTCGTGCACTTAAGTTGGATAAAACTCGCCAATCCCTGCGCAGCTCGATAGCTCAACAGGTAAAGCGGCGGACCGGAATCCCAAAGGTCGGGTTCAAATCCCGCTCGAGTCAGCCGAAATTTTTCGTGTAAGAAATGTAAGAAATCAGTGTAAGAAATCATGAAAAATACTGGATTCATCTTCGCCCGATATGGAAAATATTTAAGTCTCAAAGTTTAAACATTAGGCTCGACCTTCGGTCTCGCCCAATATTGAATTTTCGATATTATAATATAGGTTCCTGTTTTAGCCCTACTTAAAACTATACTTAATACAAATGAGTCCCACACCCCGAGACCAAAGATCTGAAAGCAACAAGTCAAATTATCTACGAGTTCGATATATACACGTACGTATTTTGAACGAGCTTCTTCTTACCTCTTGGGCGTTACGTGTTTAACTAAAATTTGATTGATTGATTGATTGATTGATTGTTTGATTGATTGGTTGATTGATGATTTGATATGTCGTCCGCGCATAAATCTGACACGTTCTGAGATGGGATTAAACTTATTTCATAATATATAGATGAAGCTTGAGTTTGGCAGAAAAATATACTTTTTTGGAATTTCTCAAAATTGTTTGGAACGCGTTAACTGTAATTCAAGGTTAATGCTACCTTGGCGTGAAGGTTTCTGAATGTAACTTAAAAGTATATCGGATTCTTCACCTGCCACAGAATAAATAACTTCTATGTTAGTATAATCAGTGGCGTAGCCAGGGGGGAGCTGTGGGAGCCGCGGCTCCCCCCCTTTGCACGAAGAAAAATTGGGCGACGAACAAATTGACATTGAACTTATTATAGAACGATTCGCCAGCGCAAAAACCCGAAGACTACTGCTGCATGTTATAGGTGTTCTAATCTGTTAAAGGTGTTATGTTTTTTATATGATGTTATAGTGTTTTGAGACGGAGTTTTACATCCAGAATTTTATGAAACCTCCCCCTCCCCCAAATGCAGGAGATGACATTTTAGAGACTCTAGATTCCAAAATTTAATGGGGCATTATGGGGGTGGGTGTCTGGCAGTCTGGGTGATGCCCCGGATCTCCCTAGAAATTTCTCGTACTTTCGGCATTCGCTAATTGGCTCCCCCCCCCTTTCACAGTCCTGGCTACGCCACTGAGTATAATAGTGTTTTCAGCTTGAAGCTGGTAAAGTGTTTTCGTTTGTTTTTGCTGTACAAGCTGTCGTAAGTTAAACTCAGAGAAAAACTCTGAACTTCAGACAGGACTCGAACTCACAACTTTCTGAATGCCAGCCGGATGCTCTAACCATCTGAGTTCCAGTGGCTCAATGGTTAGACTGAGTTTAACTTACGACAGCTTGTACAGCAAAAACAAACGAAAAAACTTTAAACATTCACTTATTCTTTACTCTGTGAGCTGGCTGCGTTGGGAATTTACTTCTTAATTCATGGTATTACAAAAAGGTATACGAGCCAGATAATGTATATGCTAGCTCGAATATGACTGGTTTATATGTCAGTAAATGTTCTTCGAGCTCGGATTATCGGAGTTCTCTGTTTCGGCAGTATATCTAACCTAAGTTACTATATTTCGATTGTTGTTTCTACACTGCCTACGCAGCACGCTACTTTTACTTCACTTATGAGAATTGACCCCGTTTACACGGTACCGGACGAATTCGGAACCGGTCTCGAATTAGTACGGTTTCGCCTGTTTACACGGAAGAAAAATTCGGAACCGGTCTCGAATTCGTCCGGTTTCGCCTGTTTACACGGAAGAAAAATTCGGAACCGGTCTCGAATTCGTACGGTTCCGCCTGTTTACACGGAAGAAAAATTCGGAACTGGTCTCGAATTCGTACGATTCCGCCTGTTTACACGGCAAAATAGGAGGAGTTCGAGACCCGAGACCTGACCGGTCTCGAATTCGTCCGGTACCGTGTAAACGTAGCCTTATGTTGCTCGTCAAATGTTCTTCGAAATAGCTCGAAGTATTTACTGACATAATTCTCATATCGGAGCTAGCATAATATTATATACTGGATAAAGGACTGGGGGCTAATCATCCTTACTTGCAGCCAGCGGCTGAAATGCGAAGGACGCAGATCAACGTGACCGTTTCGAGGCATATCAAAGGCGCTCCAGGCAGCCGCCAAACGACACAGTTCAGACCACGGATCACAGCTAAGATGTTAGGTGTTGATTTTATGGAGTGAGGAAAACCGGAGAACCCGGCGAAAAACCCGCACAGGAGAGATCAACTACAACTCTACTCACATGAGTTCCAAGCTCGACAACGGGGTCATTCCCAAGCGGTCACCCATCCAAGTGCTAACCCCGTCCAACCGGGCTTAACTTTTTGGTGAGAGGCAGCGCGCTAACAGCACACGTCACCCGTGCTGACGTCTTTTCTCTTAAGAACATGCATTACGACACTATTAACATACTGTACATATACTGCATGTATATCATCATACTTGCACATATTGTAGCAGGTTATACATCAAACCGTCAATCTACGTTCAAATCATCGATATCTTAGTAAATCAAAACGTTGTGGGAGATAGTAACATAGCTCAACTGAAAAGCATTTACTGACAAAATTAAAGGGTATGTTTTACTACGATTGCTTCAGCATGCACGTTATTTATGAAATAAGTTATATATCCTGACTCAGAACGTGCTATATATTCCAATTAAGAAATGGTTAATGGTTTGGCGTGCTCCATCGAGTTATGGATGCACGCGGGAAGTTCGGAGAGCATGAAAAAACCGTCCATAACTTAAATGGTTTTGAATTCCATCATCCATCTTGTAATTTACTTTTGAAAAAGTGCATCCATAACTCAATGGAAAACGCCAAACCATGAACCATTTCTTTTATAACAGAGAATCAGACACAAAACAAAACAACGGAAAACAATATTTAATTATTTCGCTGATTAAAAACGAGTTTCTCATTACGTTTGAAATCACCGTGCTCCATCGAGTTATGGAGCACGCACGGTAACCAATCAGAAACGCCGTTATATTACATCTATGTTATAAACTGTTGTATACACGATCGGAAATCGCACAGAAAATCGGCCACGCTCATGGGGCAGTTCGCAGGCCACGTGCGTGTGCTTGCTCAAGTGAGTTGTCGGCCGAGTTTGATAAAATTTACTAAATTCTAAACACACATACACACAAAACAATAACAAATGAACTGTCCATATGTAACCAAAAACAAAATCAAGACAAAGAAAAAAATAATCAAAGTTATCTGATAGTTGAGATATTTATTCACGCCCCATAGTTGATTGGGTTTGTTTTATGTCAACTCGTCACTTCAAGTATACTTTCCACCGGCCAGGGTGCATTTTAAGTGGGTCACGCCCAAGATCTTCGGCGTGGACCTCAGGAGAGCTCGGTGTACTGGCGTGAAATTGTAGTGTTTGCGGCGTACTGGTGTATGGTTGTGTAAGTGCTTGGTGTATTTTCAAAAGATTTCTATGCTAGATCCCGTGCCTTCCAGACCCATGAATCGACCAAATTCATAAAGAGTAAATGAGTATTATGTTTCTTAGTATACAATTACATTTACATAAAGAAAATCCAAACTTTCTGGCGCAAATTCGGGAAATTTTGCGTTGGCAATCAGTCCGCACCGCACAACGTCATTATTTCATTGCAGAAATTGCTACGGGGAGCTGTTTCCAACGCACTCCCAGCATCTTTAATGGCGTACGAGTGGCATTTTGATTTTGAAGATCTTGGCGTGGTATTTTGAAGATCTTGGCGTGGCATTTTGAAGATCTTGGCGTGGCATTTTGAAGATCTTGGCGTGGCATTTTGAAGAACTTGGCGTGGCATTTTGAAGATCTTGGCGTGGCATTTTGAAGGTCTCGGAGTGGCATTCTGTAGGCCCTGGCGTATCTTCGGCGTGAGGTATGCACGGAATGCACCCTGGTTTCCACGACTGATTCGAACTTTAAAATCCGTTTTAATTAAAATTTGGGTACACACATCTACAAACAAAACAACCCGACTTCTTTTGGGGGTAGTAAATGGCCAACCAGGGGCGGATCAAGCTTTAGCGGCCCCCCTGGCACATTAGTAGCCTCATATCTGCCCCCCCCGCCCCTCCCCGAAGTCAGAAAGAGACTAGAAAAATCGGAGAAAATTAACAAAAAAAATGCGAATAGCAACCAGCTGTCAGCTGCGAATAGCTACGTTGTAAGAATGTTTGTGTTTATCTATGGTACTCAACCTACATTTCTGGAACCCTGGTTCTATTTCTAAAATATTTACAAACAATGATTTTAAACTTTAGATTGAAAATTAAATAGATAAAGTTTCTTATAGCAATAGGTTTTGGAGTGATTCTGAAATATTTTTGCTTTTCTTATAAGTTGTAATGTATGATAAAACGTAATTAAATTAAAACCAAAAGGCCCCAAAAAATCTGCGGGGCCCTCCGAAAGCGCGGGCAACTGCGGCCAACAAACAACAGATTTTAGTCATTTTACATGGAAGTAAGTTTACGATACTAGATCGCACCTTGTTCTTCGTCTAATTTTCCCGCTATCTTTCAACAAATGCTTGATATCCCACAATATCCCTAGTATCCTCTTCAATGGATCCATTTCCCCCCCTTTATCTTCCTAATTTTATCGTATGAAAGCTAATCCAGGTCAACCTGGATTTCGCGAGCCACGACAGCCGCGATTTCTGATCGTGTTGGTACCTTACATTTTTTCAGAGCATCTTGAACGACGCCTTCTGGAAGATGGTTTTTTCTTTCTGCTTTGTTTCCTTAAGTAAACCAGTACCATAAAAAGATAGTTAACTTAGCAAAACACAAAACTGAAAATAAAAATTAGGAATGAAAGACCTTCTTTGCATGGAACTAAGAAGATCGGGATTACAGAATAAAGAAAAATTTCGGTCGTGATAAAAATTCCACTGAATGGAAATCAGGTTTAAACAAAGATCAGTTTAAATTTGCACAGTGGGCGAAATTTTCGGGTCAGTATATGGTGCCAAACAAAAGCCCTAAACCTAGTCATATAAATAAATATGGGAACGAATTGGTAGTTACTATAAGAATGTGATTGGTGAGCTAAGTAAGAAAATTCGTTCATATTTGAGGCGAAATTTTCTTGGAGTCTTTCCTAATTAGTTCTACCCAAAAACTCAAAAGACAAAGAAAAATCTGTTTGCAAATATTAATAATCCAATCCAACCAATTTCTAGTTGTGATCTTACCTTGCATATGTACTAGTTGTGACCTTACCTTGCATATGTACTAGTTGTGACCTTACCTTGCATATGTACTAGTTGTGACCTTACCTTGCATATGTACTAGTTGTGACCTTACCTTGCATATGTACTAGTTGTGACCTTACCTTGCATATGTACTAGTTGTGACGTTACCTTGCATATGTACTAGTTGTGACGTTACCTTGCATATGTACTAGTTGCGACCTTACCTTGCATATGTACTAGTTGTGGACAATCTTCGAGTGTAAAAGGTGTTGATAGTAAGAGCACTTGTTGTTGAATAAAATTCTTGTCTGTTAGATGAACTCCTTTTTCTTGAATACTCTCAAAGGGATTGTGCAATGCAATGTGGGTGCCAGTTAAATCAGAAACTTCAGATGCAGTGTTTACTTCAGATGTTTTAGATGCATTTAATGTTGATGTTTTGCTCATATCATCTTGGTTAGAACTTATCCTGCTCTCGGCGTTTTCGGCTTCAACTACATCCTTTTCATTTTCAAAATTACGTGAAGCTCTTCCTTTCTTCTTCGACTTTGGTTTATAGCAGATACTACTTTGTTTTCTTTTGTTAGTTCGTTTTGTTTTCTCAGCCATAACAGAACTTTGAGATGAAGCAGACGCAATGGTATCATCTGTAATTCAGAATGTCGTGTCAAGCTGATTTAGTATAGGTTTATTGATAAAGTCTACTCTTTAGTTTACTGTATATAAAGATTAGTGCATGCAGCTCTGATCACACGCCGCACAGCAGGAAAAGCTCAAAGATGCAAAATTTAAAATAACCGAGTTTGCCACATTTTAATATTTTTGAGACGAGGATTTTTTCTATGTCACGAAAATACGTATTTTCAGTAAAAAGTGTTCAATTCTCCAGTTCAAACAACATTTCCTTTTAAGCGTACCACTCAAAATCTCTGCATTTTAGCATTATCGTGTAGCTCATACAGTTAACAAAATTTTTAAGTACATGTGGAAATACTTCGCCGCGAGACAAACGTTACATTGTGAGACCTTATGCATAGCGAAAAATTACGTGACGTTGCGAGATTTCACGTTACGTTGTGAAACCTCACGTTACATTGCGAGAAATTACGTCACGTTGTGAGATCAGACGTTACATTGCGAGAAATTACGTCACGTTGTGAGATCTCACGTTACATTGCGAGAAAGTACGTCGCGTTGTGAGATCAGACGTTACATTGCGAGAAATTACGTCTCGTTGTGAGAGCTCACGTTACATTGCGAGAAATTACGTCATGTTGTGAGATCAGACGTCACATTGCGAGAAATTACGTCACGTTGTGAGATCTCACGTTACATTGCGAGAAATTACGTCACGTTGTGAGATCAGACGTTACATTGCGAGAAATTACGTCACGTTGTGAGATCAGACGTTACATTGCGAGAAATTACGTCACGTTGTGAGATCAGACGTTACATTGCGAGAAATTACGTCACGTTGTGAGATCAGACGTTATATTGCGAGAAATTACGTCACGTTGTGAGATCAGACGTTACATTGCGAGAAATTACGTCACATTGTGAGATTTTACTACACACAATTTTACTATGCATGTAATAGCGCTCCGTCGTGATGACGTCACTATTTAAGTTTGTCCGCTTTTAGATCAGTGGCTTTACCAATAATTCTTGCAGACTTGCAGCAGTGTGACCAGACGTAGTAATTTAAATTACTTTTGGTAATTTTTCAACATTTTTGGAAAATTTTGGTAATTAAAAATTCGTGGTAATTACTTTGGTAATTTTTGGTAATTTTGATAAAATATTGGTAATTTTTTGAAATTTTCGTATCACTTGTTAAATTTGCCATCTCTGACAAGTGTTGTCAGAGTGTCATGAGCCGGCTGAGGATAACGACAATACCGTCGACGATTAGAGCCATTAGAGAAATGATTAGATATATTAATTTTATATTGTATTATTTCAAAGACTCTGCGATGTTTTGTTATGTACTTGCATTTGTTATTTTGTTTTCTTAATTTCCTATTTCTGTTAATGTTAATAACTTGTGCTGTAAATTTCGGCATTTTTAATTTTGTAAAAAAATGTTCATGAAATGAAATTTGTAATGACCTTATATTTTTGCCAAATTTGGTAATTTTTGCCATGTGATGTAGTAATTGCCCCTGTAAAAACCTGGTCACACTGACTTGCAGTCCGAATAATACATAATTGGCTCATTTGCAATGATTTGAGAGTCAGTTTTGGTTTGTTTGTCTGCCTTACAGCTCGACTGTATGCTATTGTAGATGAAAATTGTCTTGGAAACCAGTCATGCATGAAACATTTAAGCTAGTATGGCCTCACTCTACATTATAATCTCAAAATATAATCTACTATATGTACTTAAACCCACAAAATACATTCTACCATGTCCATCTTTCATTAAACCTACAAATTGTGCTTTGTTGTATTATGTCAATATGGAGCAGATTTTCACAATACTGTACATTGAGCATGAAATTGAAAATAACCAGACCAGGGTTCAGGTGACCTGAACCTAGGTTTAACTGTGACTACCTACTAGAGACTTAATTATGTGTGTGTCTTAATCTTTAGCACCCACTTTAAGTTTTTTGTGATTATCAATTGGTATCATGATTATATATCAACCCTTACGAAAAAATCCTATAGGAATTCCTATAGAAAATCCTATAGGAATTCCTATAGGAATTTCTATAAGATTTTGGCCCAATTTCCTATAGGAATTCCTATAGGAATTCCTATTGAATCCTATAGGAATTCCTATAGGAATTCCTATTGAATCCTATAGGAATTCCTATAGAATCCTATAGGAATTCCTATAGAATCCTATAGGAATTCCTATTGAATCCTATAGGATTTCCTATTGAATCCTATAGGAATTCCTATAGGATTCAATAGGAAATCCTATAGGAATTCCTATTAGATTTTGCCCAAATATCCTATAGGAATTCCTATAGGATTTCCTATTGAGCAAATCCTATGGAAATTCATCAGTGAGAGAAACAAAGCAAGTTCTCCTTACGAAAATATCCAATAGAATATTCCATAAAAAATTATATAGAATATTCTATTAGATTTTGGGATGTATTCTATTGGATTCTCTATGGAATATTCTATAGGATATGCTATAAGATGTAATAGAAATTCTTTAGAATATTCTATAAGCTATCTTACAAGATATACAATAGAACAGTCTTTGGAATTCTACAAGATACTCTACAAAACATTTTATCAATAGTTACGCAGTACAATATTCTACATTAACACACCTTTTTTGTCCAAATGTTAACACACCTTACGTTAGGTTTTCTAACACACCTTAAGTGTTGAAAGGCACACCTTATGGTATGTTAAAAAACACATCTAGTAAGGTTTTTTTTTGGCTTGTCCAAACTTTGACACACCGTAAGTTGTGTTTTGTGAAAAGGTGTGTTATTTCACACACCTTGGTACGTTATATAACACATGTTAAGACGTGTTATATATAGGTGTTAATAAAAAGGTGTGTTATGCAACATGCCCTGATGTGTGTTATCTTACACATGTAGGTGTGCATAATAACACACCCTGAAACATGTCATTCAGCACATCAATGACCAAGAGAAAATAAACATTTTTAAAAGCATTTAACATTAATGTCAACATATTCAATATATTTTAACACATATTTAAAAACTGTGAGGGTTTACATCAGGATGACATTAAAGTATACACTTACTATAATAAATACTAGTTATATACATGGTATATGGGGCGATTGTCATAAGCAAACCATTTTTGGCAGTTCAAATTCCCAAATATTAACTAAGCTAAAAATCCTAACCATGTTACATGTATGTGGTTCTGCATCTATATCCAAAATACATCATTCAGCATTTAGGAATAGGATACTACATTACATATTTAGAATGTTGGTATTTTCAAAGTGTACTTAACAACAATCCAATCAGCAATGACACAAGGGAATCAGTGTAATCATCTTGGACATCAACAATCCTTTTCTTTCATTGAGAAGTTGGCTTTCGCATCATCACTCAATGTGTACCAGTCCAGTCCTGTAGAATGAGAAAATTAGTTCAACAATTTGTTAACTAATATTTAATTAAATCAAATATTTAAAGGTATATATTAACCACTTTGCAACAAAACTCAAAATTTCAATTTATAAGCTAAAATTTTGATTTTGTTGTGATTTTTCTTTGTTTAAATAGTCAATCCATTTAACCCATTGATGCCTACAATAGGGTGTCTGAGGAATCTGCCGATAAACATAATAAAACAATAAAGGGGACATTATTGGCTGGCTCAGGCAGGAATGGGTAATAATCATTTGACTCAATACCATTGCTACCTCCCCTTTAGAGAGTAAAATCATGTGGAGTGTAAATTAATGTCAATACATGTATTAAACATATACAAAGTATATATATGACTTAATCTTCCATCATATACTGTATCACTAATGGACTCTCAGTAATGACCTACTAACTAGCTGACTAGCTTCCCAGGGTCAAGAGTAAGATTCCCTCCCAAGGTCACATTCCTCCAAAGTACAAGATTGCAGTTACCGAACAAACAATTTGGACAGAAAATTCTACTTTCCTTAGCAGAATTCTTATAATTTTGAAGACAATTAGAATATAGGGATGTTCAGTAAGGTATAAAGGAATATGCAGTATCTGTATATCACTAAAATTATACCAAATGAATATTATTAGTGTTATATCAGTTTGTCTTATTAATCAAACTGTTCAACTTTCTAAAATATCCAGATGTGTGATCTGTGTTTTAGCATGCATATATATATATATATATATATACAAAGTATAAAGTATAGTTTTACCTTAAAGTCTTCGCTACCATATATAGCAGAAACTTACTAGTGTACTATTGCAAATGCTGTCCACTCTCGTCAACTATTCACTCAGAAATTTTGAGCTCATAATTTAATTGTTAAATATATATACTGTAGAAGATGTTGTAAAAACCTTTGGCAGAGTGCTCGATGGGAATCCAGAGCATATTATAGTTAAAGTTCAAAGACTCAACAGGTTTGATTAGACATTTTATTACTATTTAGTTTCGTGCCACAAATATTGTGCGCATACTCTTCGGATAAAATGGTCTAACCATTTTATCTGAAGAGTACCACACAATATTTGTGGCACGAAACTAAATAGTAATAAAATGTCTAATCAAACCTGTTGAGTCTTTGAACTTTAACTATATATATATATATATATATATATATGTATGTTAAGAGTGAAGTTTGTAGCTTGGTGTAATATGAGTAAAATTTGTTCGCAAGCTTTTTATACTCAGAAAAATGTCTGAGTATCCCTGACAGGATTCGAACCCGCGACCTTCTGATATCCAGACAGACGCTCTGCCGACTGAACTACTGGGACTCAGACAGTAGTGAGAAGGATAAATCAAAGGTTGCGGGTAATAAGAAGGTAATAAGAAGGTAAGATAAGATAATAAGAAAGATAAGAATCCCCGTCAGGGATACTCAGACATTTTTCTGAGTATAAAAAGCTTGAGAACAAATTTTACTCATATATATATATATATATATATAAAAGACATACAGTTAGACCAATATATGACCTGTAATTAGTACTTTGAGATATCAACATAGGAATAGATCATTATGTCATTACTCAATAAATAAACTACTAGTATATGAATTAAGGTTATTTAAGGATTTTACTTACCAATATAAACAGCAAGTTGAATTAAATGGTTGAACACAACTGAACACGGTAACTCTACCGTATGCACTAGAAAACAAGAGAAAATAATATATGAAATGAATAAGCAAACAAACAAACAAACAAACAAACACACACACACACACAAAACATACTGTTAGTCTGTTAACAACAATTTAATATTTCATATTAATGATGATGAATTCTGCCTGTGATTCAGTGAAAATACGCTAATCACAAATAACTTTTACCTCAAAATCTGAATGCTTTAGTTTTACATAAGATAATCCTTATCATGAAAGCAACGGTGGCTAAAGAATGGCAAAAAAGGTAGAATGATTTGAGTTTGTTAGGAACCACAATTGACTAAATTGAGAAGAGATTCCAACCGCCATGTTCACGAGTCAAAACTAGATGATGACTTAATACCAAACATTGACTTCAACAGTTCAACTACACTAACTTCAGTATAAAATGGTTTGTATTGGACAATCAAACAGGAAATTTGACGAGAGCCAAAGTAAATTTCACATTACAATAAGGAGGACAATAGAAAACAAACGATAAATACTCAATCTCTTACCTTGCTCGTAGCCTCGTGCGAGAGAAGCTTCTAGGACTTTATTGGTTCAACTGGATTTTCATGGCTTTTAGTTAAATCTTTCCGTAAGAACATGTTACTTCGGTGAGGACTGTCTGCCTGATCTCTTCGCAAACAAAAAGTCTTTTATTACCAAAAGTTTCCATAGCTTGAATCTCAAAAGCCAAAACACCATCACAAATTAATTTCAAACGTGGCGCGCTGAGATGAGAATCGAAAATGAAATGACGCTATCCCAAGTATCAATGCGCGCTCGCTATCTGCGCGGTTTCATGGCTGCATGCGCCTGGGTACGACACTGGCTAGACGGAGCCTCTGGTGACTGCGCTGTTTAGCCAGAATTCGACGTTTTATTACCTGTAGCCTTTCTTTCTGAATTCTGATACGCTATTCTGTTTAAAAATTACACTCACATATTAATTCGGAATTATGGCAATGGTCTGATACTGTGGAATGTGGTTGAAGAACCGAACTAATGGCAATTTTTATCTTGATATGGAATTTCAGGTCTGTCTCAACTGCTTTTTGTATGGAAATAAAATTATTTTAGACCAACGACCAAAATGTTTGCTAATAATATTTATTTTGTAATTTGGCCAACACAAATTTTAATTCCTATAGGAAGCGTATTTTCCTATAGGAATTCCTATTCAAATTCCTATAGGAAAATTTATTCCTATAGCATCCTATAGGAATTCCTATAGGAAGCATATTTTCCTATAGGAATTCCTATCAAATTCCTATAGGAAAATTTATTCCTATAGGATCCTATAGGATCCTATAGGAATTCCTATAGGAATTACAAATTCCTATAGGAATTCCTATAGGATCCTATAGGATTTTTTCGTAAGGGAATAGCAATCGATCTGCATTAATTTGGCATCATGATTATCAATAGCAATCAATGAATTAGTAACTGCATTAATTTGGTATGGATAATGGAATTACTACTCAAGTGCTCAAAAATCATGTTTTCAAAAGTCTAGAATGCATCACACTGTCATAATTTTGCAAATAGAACAGCTAGCTAGCAACATATTAGAACTTTACTCCAATTTGCTCTCTTTTCTTCTCGAGTTCTCCCTTGCATTTTATCATCAGTAACAATGAAATATGTTTTATATCAGATCATGGGTAAATTCACCAATTGAAATAAAACCACCCCCAACAAATGTTGGGCCCCCATCTTCAGATACAGTAAACACCCACGTGTAAGCTAGAACCTAGATTTTTTCAAGTCTGGCAAAATAGGTTCTTATATTTTGGGGTAATTACTGACAATTTAGGTAAAATAGGTTCTTAATAGCTAGGTTCTTAAAATGGGAAATGCTATTGTTATATGACCAGATATATAAACCACTTTGTTATAGAGAGATTATACTGTACTATGTATGTAATTTCTGTAATGATATTTTTATGGAAGGGCCAAATATATGGCAAACTTATATTTTATAGTCCCACATTTTGGCTACAGCACTGTTTCATTATTCAGAGTGACTTCATATAAGAACCTTGTGGCTTTGGTTGGCTAAACAGGTTCTTATATTTTGGGGTATTAAAATCCAAAATTTCTGCCTACAGGTTCTTAAATCACTAGGTTCTTACACGTGGGTGTTTACTGTATAATTAGGGATCAGCTTATAGCATGACATTGTAGTTTTAATTAGTTTTCGGTGAGCATCATGATTCATGCATGACACAGCAAAGTTTCAAATTACTGTGCATGTTGCAAACAAGAGTGAGTGGTAAAACAAAATATGCTCTAAAACACAGGAATAATAATAATAATAATAATATATATATATATATATATTGTTTGCAGTGCAAAGCAATCTGGCACCTGGTATAATATGTACAGTACATGACTCTCAAAAACCAATAGCAATTGATAGTAATTAACTGATAGATGTTTGTCTAGATAGACATATTTTTATGACTATATATATATATATATATATATATATATTTATAAAATAGGTTGTGTCTTACGCACGCTGTGATTGGTCAATTACCATGTTTATATCAGGCTATGTAAACACAGTTGTGATGTCACGGCACATTTTTTAGCCTTATTTCATAAAAGAAATAGAAAATGGATGCCCTGTGTTTATATAACCTGATGCAAACACTCGAGTGAGTTGGGAGAATTCAAAAGTACTTATGTAAACCCTCGCCTACGGCTCGGGTTCACATAAACTTTCGAATTCTCCCAACTCACTCTCATGTTTGCATCTGGCTATATAAACACGGGCGGCCATTTTCTATTTCTTAAATATCAATTGCAATTGACCATACCGAAAAAAGATGGCACTTTGTACATTTAACAATCTTTCACGCACATTAAATATTGTTTCTTGCAGAATAATCGGAATATAGGGTTTTAAAAGGGTAAACTTTGGTAGGAATGAAATCTTGCTTGCTTATAACAATGTTTAGTTGTTATTTGAGCTGATTTGAGGTTGCAAAGCATTATGGTTAAATGTACCACTGCCATCTTCTTTAATAATTGGTACCATCAATTTTGAAAAATACAGATCAATATCAATGGCTTTTAATTTATCATATACTTCCATCATTTTTTCCAACACCATTATTCTCAATGAGCTCTCTCCTCAGCAGAGGTTTATATAGATACTTTATATAGCCACAAATGAGAGTTCACAAACGTCGGATAAATTTAACAATTTTCCTTATTATTTTCAAGTTATCCATCAAACATTTAATATATTCATTAACCCCTGACAGAGCCTGTTTTAAAATGCAGGTAGATATATTTTAAATTGGGGGGGGGGGGGGGGGGGCATGTGTGATTTCAGGAAACTAGGAAAGAAACCTACTTGCTAGCCTACTGTACGTCAACAAATCCCAACATGATGCTTATATATTTCTTTGGATGTTCATAATTATATTGGTGGATTCACTGATTGATCCCCTGACTGGTCCTGAGATTCAAGAGAAACGCAAGGCTGTCAGAGTGGTCAGAGTGGTCAGAAGTGCAGCCGTATCTATAAAATTACCTTTATTACTTGTTTCCTTCCTGGAAGACCTTGGCATAATGGTAGTCCGATGAGAATTAATTTGTGTAAAATGATCATACCAGTGGATGTATCATCATACAGTACAAGGAGCCCAGTTCCCGCCAAAGTCAAAAGTTCCAATCACTTCCGGTGATGTCATTATGTGCCAGCTTTCTCCTCGAGACAGTTGATTCATCTCCACTTTGTTTAAAGTTTCATTATCCAAGCTGTATTAAGCGCAGCTGCAATGTGCTTAATAGTACTGTATGGATGTCTATTTGATGAATTTCTGTCCACTAAACGCATTTACGATTGGTTTTGAAATATTTGCAGGTAAAAATGAATCTTGTTAGCTGTCCTTGTCACTGCTGGCAATAGTGTGACCATCTGTGCCTGTTGACGAAATATTTCTCTTCTATGTTTTTTATTCATATTTGTACAAGATAGTTTTGTTGGAAGTTGTATTTACAAAGCTGTATGTCAATGAGTGGTCAGTGGTGTAGGAAGTGCTCAAAGTTATATATCAAATCAGCCACAAATAATACGTTTAATAATTACTGTAGGAAGTAGGAAATTGGCAATATATAAATATTTAAGCACCTCCCCCAACTAAGCACTTCCCCTGAATAAGTGTTTCTTCTGAATAGACATCTCCCTTGAATAAATGTTTCCCTTAAGCATAGTAAATAGATAATATATTAGATTAATTATCGCTTTCACTGGTGAAATGTTCTGACTTGATATAATTGCTGTATCACATTTCAATATCTTCATTTGATTCACTTCCTTCACAAAATCTAACTACATGCAATCAGATTTGCATGCAGTTGGAATACAAATATTAATTATTTCTATGTATTTGTGTATTGTATTCTCCTTGCTCCCCTTAAATAGCAATTAATGCTAACTGGTAGACGGCCAGCCAACCTCGATAAAAGTGTCTCAAAAACACCATTGATGGCATTTTTTGTTACAAGCAGGCAACCATGCCAGATCGTATCGGATAATATATACTTTGAACATGAGGGTGGTTGCCAGCCGTAATTTTGAATTTATATACTAAAATTTATGGTTTTTTAAAAACACATTGGAATGGATGGGATTTCGGTGGATTCATGCAAACTACGTTGGTGTTCTATTTTGAATGGCTCACACTTCAGAATGCATCCAATCAGCGTGCGTGAAGTTATGATTAACCTAATTCGCATAACTCACAATCATAAACAAACAAGAAATATGGTGTAAATACACCTAAATATAACACTTCGAAGAAAAGCTACAACAACATAAGCTCGCGAAGAATCAGAAATTTATTAGATCTGGCAGCCACAGGAAAGTCTCATATTCGTAAATTACTTCGTTTTATTTTGATAATTTGCCGATACCGCCATGTATCTACTGTTATAAAGCTGAGCTTTTGCACTACAGTGTAGTGTTACTTATATTGTTCCTTAGACATTTAACTCACCGGTTCTGGCGGTTCAACAGTGATATCTTGTGATAGATGAAAGGCAACCCATCTAGTCATCTTGATCAATGTCTAAGCTACATTTCTATGGTGGTTACCTGCTTGTAACAAAAAGTTGGCTGCTTGTTATGGCTGTTCTTCGAAGTGTTATATTTAGGTGAATTTGCGCCATGTTTCTTGTTTGTTTATGATTGTGAGTTATGCGAATTAGAATAATCAGAACTTCGTGCACGCTGATTGGATGCATTCTGAATTTAGCAATTCAAATAAAACACAAACGTATATTAGACAGCTCTTTACAGATATCCCATCCATCACATTGTACTTTCAAAAAGCTCTATATTTTAGTATATAAATCAATAATTACAGATGACAACCCCCCTCACCTTCAAAGTATGCACTATCCGATACGATTTGGCATGGTTGCCTGCTTGTAACAAAAAATGCCATCAAAAGTAATATTTTGAAGCCTTGGCCAGCCGTCTATGGGGAGTATTAAGCCTGGTTTCCATATAGTGAAATAAAAGTAGCGTGCTGCGTAGGCAGTGTAAAAACAACAGTCGAAATATAGTAAGGTTAGATATACTGCCGAAACAGAGAATGTACATGTAGGAATCTAACGTTTCGAGCGAAGGCCCTTCTCTGTTTTGGCAGTATATCTAACCTTACTATATTGAACCCAAACGTTGCTGTTGGATGCTTGCTTCATTATACAGAAAGCACAATATGTTCAGTAACCGTGAAAGTGCAAAAATTTCCATAAACCTGAATATTTATAAAATATCAACAATTTACCGACTTTTTGATGACCTTTTGATGTACTGGACCAGTGTTATTAGCCAGACATATGTTTCATTGTCACACAACTGCTACTCATAAATAAAATTCTGGAATTTAGACAAAAACAAACTGAATTTGACTCCCAGGGGATTCAAAATGCCTGAAGTTTCCTTATTACGATAGTTTGAAGACTTTGAGAAAATTTGCAATAAAGAACACCACCTGATGCTTTCCCTGTGCACCACTGACATTGACTCAGTAGTCAGATTCAAGCTTGGACTGGCTATTGTACAATCTTTTCTAAGAACAATGGCTGTCCATTGTTCCAAATGTTGGTGTCAAAATAAATAATTTTGTCGTCACATTACCCACACCACCCTATTACCCGCAGCTGCTCCAAAAACAGAAAAATCAACAAGTAACCTGCCCAAAAAGTAATTGCCCAGAAAATACAGCCTTATATGCAGCCTTGGCTGCCTTAGACCATGGTATTATATATTTAGTATAAGCAGTACTGAACCCGAGGTAACTACATGTATATCAGTTAATTACCAAGGCCCAAAGGGCCAAGATAAATTACTTAGTACATACAGTAGATAGATTGATAGATTTATTAGAATACCTTATTTACAGTATATAAAACTGAATTGTAAAGGTTTACATAAAATAAATATTACAATTAAGAGAAATTCTACAGATGATTTTATATGTCTACTAATGAAAACTATCATTGGAAGAGTTAAGAAATTTACAAGGAATGCATCTTATTGTAATTAATGACACTGGCATTTATAAAGGTGTTCTTGAACTGGTTAGTCTTACAATGCGGATACTCAAAGGGTCGCCTTTTCCGGAGTTGCACTTTTGGATCACTTTCATTTTGTCGCATGTGCTGATGTAAGGGTCCATCTGACTGAGCTAGAGTTTTGTTGAAGAAGGAGAGACAGAGTTCGGATCTACGTTGTTGAAGGCTAGGAATTCCAGAGGTTCTTAAGGCTTGTTTGTAGGATGTATCGTAACCATGGATGATGTGCATCGCTGTAGTTACCGAGGTTGAGGTAACTAACCTACTTAGTTCAAGATCACAGAGGTTGCCTAAGAAAACTGAGATACTGAGTTCGTAATTATCACAGAGGTTGTCTTTAAAAAAACGTCAGTCACGATAATAAATCCTTTATCACATTCGTGACCATTGTTTAACCCTTGTTTTCCCAACCACGCATCATTATAAATCCAGTTAATTGCCCCCGGACTAATATAACCCGGGCATTAACTTGATTTATTATATAAAATAGAGTGTTTTATTGATTTTTCCGCCACTAATAAAAGTGATAATCTCACATGTGCAATTATTTATGATAATCGCACATGTGATGATTATCGCTGAATCAGCATTATAGTTTAATGCAATTTTTGCAAGGCAATAGGACAATTTTTTTATATAATAAACAGAACAATACATGAATGCTTGGAAATATGAAATTTATTTCTCGTGTTGAACAGGATATGTCACTCGTTTGCTTCGCTCACTCGTGAGATATCCTGGTCAACACTTGAAATAAATTTCATATTTACGCACATCCATGTATTATTCTCTATTTATGCGTGGTTTTGAGTAATTATTATAAATAAACAACCATCATGGTACATCAAAGGACATTGGCAACAAAAATTAAGTTTGTCTAATTTGAAAGAACTCATAAAATTGTAATAGAAGATCCTTTACAATTTTTTGATATGTAAATGAGATGGTCTCTGATGTCAGGTGTGGGATAAAATATTTTCACATGTAGCAAAACCAGTTATATCTCTAAGTTTGTTCATCGAAATCATTTGAAACTGTGCACATAAAAACTCCTTGCGACGCTGAACGTTTCATGTTAGATATGTAAGTGATTTTGCTCTGTATGAAAATATTTTACCCCACACCTGACGTCAGAGACCATCTCATTTACCTATCAAAGAAAATGAAATATCGAAAAAATTGTAAAGGATCTTCTATTACAATTTTATGAGTTCTTGCAAATTAGACAAACATAATTTTTATTGCCAATACCCTTCAAAGAAAACCGAGATGACCATGAACTAAAGATTGTTAGGTGATTATTTTTATCCTGATCAATTATACAAGGCTGTCGATCTGAGTAGGAATGGAATGGATGAAAAATACTTGACTTGTGCAGTACACTAGCTTTGAACTGTTGAATTAAAGTTTAGTTGTAATTGTCCTAATTTTTCTGAAATTTGATATAGAATACGGTGCAAGTACATCATACTGTGCAATGTAATTTGAAGCTAGGATAAACAGTAAAGGACACCATGTACAGACCAAGCTGGAAATTCCGACAACCTCCAGAAAATACTGAAACTTTTCAGATGTGCAGAAATCCAAAAATTTGTTTACTTGGAAATGCTTGCACTTCAGCACATTCTGAGGAAGAGCTAAAAGAATGGCAGATTCGCCGTGTTTGTCAAATTGAACAACAGCATAAAGTTAGTGTGGAAAGAAAACAGTCTACAACTTCATACATCCAGTGCATCAGAGATACAATAAATGAAAGCAGAAGGCTTGGTCTACCACAGAATGCAATGGTATATATATATAGTGTATATATTTTCTTTGTCTTGTGCTGTATAGTTACTACGGTTCCGGTTTGAGCATGGACACACGTAATTTGACGACACACGTTTCACACGGGAAACTAACATGTTGCTAAGCGGAAACTGTAACGTTACTAAGGCCAAACGGTATTGTTTCTTCGCGCAAACGTCGCGTTGTTGGGTTTGTCAGCGTAATGGCCGATCGGAAAAGCATTGTGGAGTTCTTAGCTTCACTTGACGAAGATTTAATTGTGTATAAAGATGAGTTATATACATGCCCACATTTGCTTTAACAATTTGGCGCTCGTTTCAAATTGAAACAATACCGTTTGGCCTTAGTAACGTTACAGTTTCCGCTTAGCAACATGTTAGTTTCCCGTGTGAAACGTGTGTCGTCAAATTACGCGTGTCCAAGCTCAAACCGGAGCCGTAGTATGATACTGTCAAGTATTTGTGAAAATTGATCATCTAGGGGCGCTTTCCAATGGACAAGGTTAGACCGGTCAGTTCTGCCAGAATGGACTTGCTTTTGATTAGGACCAAATTTTCCAGTCAGACCATCCCAGGCCTCAAACGAATCGTGTTCCATTTAGCCGGACTGACCGGTCTAACCGTGTAAATGGAAAGCCCCCTAGGTTATAGTGTAGTCTTGAGAAAGACTGTTCTTGATGTTAGTGACTGACGTTTCGATGGCCTCAGTGGCGGTCGTCTTCAGAGTCAAGTGAAAGGTTTCTCCAGACACATATAAGTATAGGCGAACCTGACAGAAACCTTTCACTCAACTCTGAAGATGAGCCACTGAGGCTGTTGAAACGTCAGTCACTAAAATCATTGTTAATATATTAACTATGCTAACATCAACAGCAGTCGTTCTCAAGACTACACTACCTAGACAATCAATTTTCACAAACCTGTACTAATCCTAGGTTCAAACCATTTACTTTAATACTGTCAAGTCCTATAGATTAGCGTCAGCTATATCAATACTTAGCTAAGGGTTTACTGGTAAGCTGATGTTTACCAATTTGCTATAAGTACGAATCGAAATTACATTTGGCATTTATATCATTTCTAGAAAACTTGACAGTTGTCATCTGATAATCGAGAAGTGCTTGTGTTGTTGTGTGGGGTATACAGTACAAATTACACATTTGACAATAAATTATTTGCATCTTTAACAAGTTTTCTTAGTATAAATATTAATTTCCCTTATCAGAAAGCTTTTTGCTCACTTTTCACTTATTTTAATTAATGTTTGGCATCTCTTCTAATATCTACTATTAACGAAATTACTTAACAAGCAACAGTTGACACATGTACGCATTGCGTACCTATTTTTATTAATTGTGTAGCGTCCAGCCACAGAATAGTAATACAACCAGAAGTCCAACTCGCGTCGGAACCTTTGAAGTTTATGTCCTCGCGCATGTCGCCTCGCGCATCTTTATTCCTCGCCATCCTATTCTAATTCTACGCAATCCTGGCAAGTTCCCCCGGCCGTTTTGACCTTCAAAATAAGTTAAAACTGCCGGGGGAACTTGCCAGGGTTGCGTAGGATGGCGTAGGATGCGGCCGGCAAGTTCCCCCGGCAGTTTTGAAAAAAGTCATCTTTGTTTCTCTTTGTGCAGAATACCAGGTGGTCCAGGTCGTTCCATGCTTTCGTCTTTTGGTTGATGAAACTCGAGACATGTTTTCAATATTAATGAAGATAATTTTGGTTAATTCCCTCTATCGCTGGCAAATAATAATTTTTGGTTATTGTTTTTCAGATAATTTTTGGTTATTGTGACATTGACTCAAATAAGTATTTTAATCTGATAGGTTCTTCACGTACACGTACTAATCATGACTTTAAAATCCGTCCAAATGCCTTTCGTACTAACTATTTCAAGTTCTCTTTTTTCAACCGATATATTAATGACTGGAATTCTTTACCTAGATCTGTTATGTCCGCTACTAGTCTCGCCTCGTTTAAACGTTCCTTGTACATTCATTTAAAAAATAGCTTTTTCCCCCGTCTAATTTGTAAATAGTTGGGGGGTTTTTATAATAGGTTTTTAGTTGCTAAAACTAGTATCTCTTTGTGTTGTAAAATACCTGTTTCGTCTTAGGAGCGCAGCTTTTATATGGGAATTCAGTTTCCCCCTGCTGCGATCCCGCCATCCAATTATTTCCGTTATTTTGTTATGACTTATGTAAATATTGTAATATCTTATTGTTGTTATGTAAATAGTGTTATGTTATTTGTATGTATGGATTGGCAAAGTGATTCTAAACCTTAAACCTTAAGTGTCGTGGGAAGGTCAAAAGTGCCGGGGGAACTTGCCAGGATAGCGTCGGATGGCGTAAAATATATCGCGCATGCGCATTGAAGAAATGCGGACAAGTTTTCACGGCTCGAGTTGGACTTTGTATTACTATTCTGTGGTCCAGCGCTATGGGGACTTGTACTTTAGTTTGTAGTCATATGTGCTGTAGTCGTGATTGTGTAGTTGACGTGTGTGATTGTGTAAATAGCGTGAGCACTGTCGTGATACGGCAGTTGTTGTTGAGTTGTCATCCAGTAAAGTACACCTTTTACAACCAGCTGTTGTGTCTTTTCTATCGGGCCGGCTTGGACGGCTCAACGCACTCAGATTAACAACCCGCCTGAACATCGGCAAAACGTTACAATTGTATTACTTTGCGCGTATACAGTAGTTTCTAGAAAATTTACTTTTAAATTCGTGCAGACAGTGCGAAGTTATCATGTAACAGCTTTAATCACGAGATCTATGGAAATTACCCTTTACGTAATTTTACGTTTTGTTGTTTACTCTGACTTCTTGGAAACGTAATTTGAAACTTGACAACGAACTTCTGAACCGCACGCTGAAGAATCAGCTAAAACCAACAATAATATGTTTCGTTTTTGTTTCATAGTCAACTCATTTTGTTTGTATATTTCCTCGAAATAAATAAAATTTTATGACTTGTATTGTAATAAAAAGAGCAGGTTACATTTTTTGCGATTGAGGAACCAGGCGGAAAACGAAGTCTTGTTAAAAATATGATAGCAAATAGCTTTAAGGCCTAATGAACACATATTAATCTCTATAAAATCTTATCAAATTCAGTTAATAATTCATAAGGATAATTCAAAAGGAATGAATGTTTAATCAATATTTGTAAATACTGTTAAAACATTGATAAACAGAACATCAATGTTTTATCAAAGTTATAAGACACTTGTGGCTCAAATTCAGCTTTTTCTGAGTTAAAATGATCTTATCTAACCTTTCCTACGACTCTTAAACAAAGTATTCATCATGTACACTTACAATTCGATAAGTAAGTTAAAATATTCGCGTCCGATCTTCGACTATGTGCACACGGTAACGTTTTCGTATTGTTTACTGTTCTCAAGGGAATCGAGAACAATCAGCTCATTACTTGAAACAATACGAAAACGCTCGGAAACGTTACCGTGTGCACATAGTCTTTATGGGCATCTACAATGACTCGCCTTGGCCTCGCCAGTGTAAATGCCCATAAAGATCGGTCGCTCATTCTTATAGGTATACTTTTTAAACGTTAGTATAAGATTTTATAAATACTATGTCTTCATTATGCCTTTACTTAAAGCTTAAAGATATGCTGGGCTATCATAGTTTTAACAAGGTTAAACTTGAAATAGGAGAAGACAGAGTTTAGAGTAATTCCTTAAAATAGTATTAACTTTGACTACAGTAATTCAGACTATTACTGAACTTCTTCTTTTTTTTTCCCTCTTAATCTATTTATATACGTGACCGCAGTAACTGGCACACGCAGCTGTCGCGGCTACCCTTGCCACTTCTCTTAAATTTTAGTTTGTATATATGCATGTTTGTCTGTCGTTAAATTATGTATATAGTTATTTGTGTGTAGGTATAAATATTCTTTATACACTGTTGGCAAAAACATAATAAATAAATACTAAGAGCAGTTTATATTGTAGTGGAATGTTGAACATTTGGTTGTGCTTTAATAGATTGCGGAGGTTTCTGGGAAACAAAGTATTTTATGTAAACAGAATTTGTTTGTTACCCACCTTGACAAGAACAAAGAAATCATTTGGGAGTTTGAAGTTACAGCAAAGGTAAATCAATTATCATACTGTATATCATTGTTCATTATCCTGATCATTATAAGCTCTGGGTTTATACAACTTCAACTGGTTTTGATAGAGCTTTAATATACACAGAGGGCAGGGCGGCTTAAGTACAATTTATAAAAGCTAACCTAATGCTTAACACGACACAACGCCACACAACATAATGTAACACTTGATGCTTAATGAATTGGCGTTTGACTTTATGATTATATCGATAAGCTATAACCGGGTGAACTTATATACAGTACATGAAAACTTACAGCTGGGTGGAGCCTACAATCGGAATATAATTTCTGTTACCAAACTGATGGGCATATATAATTGGGATTTTTACGGGAGAGAAAACCTCTGCGAGCAGGGTAATAACCTACTGACGGTTTTCATTTTTTGTTGCGTGTTTGGATTCTTCAAACAACTCTGAGATGTAACTAGTGTATATTTCTTATTATGCATGGTATGCGAAAACAGAATGTAGATTTAATAGGGAAATATACACGTTGACAAATTTCAAATACTTTCCCTAAAAAAGTTAGGTACGCTAGTGGCTAGGTACAAGGCTTTCCTTTGCACACTTTTGAGGAACATTTGTTACGGAAAATCCGGGATCCGATGAGCACTGAACACTTTTCCTAGGTCTGGTAATAATTGTTAAATTATGTAGATAAATGTTAAGCGTATTATAAATGTTAAGCGTATTTTTCTTCTCTAAATTATAGTTTTCAAATGGTTATATCCATGGTTTGCAAAGTATCTTTTTTCTCGAGAGCAACCCTCCTGAATTCTCTCTTGCTGGACTGTCTTTTGGTGCTCTTGGTCAGGCTCGTTCTCTCACTAGTGATGTAAAAGAACTCTACTTACAAAGTTTCAGTCAAATTCCTCCACAATTTGCAAAAGTGCTCGTCAAGTTTAGTTCTGCTTCTTATGGAAATTTTAATGCTACTGTTATTTTCGATTTTGGTTTTTCTCCCAGAATTGTACGATACTTAGGTGTCGTCGTAGCTCCAGAGAAACATCTTTTCGAAACGTTAGCTTTACGTCCGACAACAGAATCTGTGCTACACAGTGAACTAACCTGGTTGGAGAA